>ML778602.1:465842-507579 GCA_009831015.1 Picea engelmannii | reverse complement strand
AAAAAAAAAAAAAAAAAAATTGCACCTATTCTCAGATTTGTTGTCGTAACGAGGAGGCCGTTACATATGGTATTAGAGCATGTTCGACCCATGACTTGACAACCTATGATAATGTCTCTTTCCAACACCCAAGAGGTTGACAACCTATGACAACAATTGACAGTGAGGACACAGAACAATCATCATTATACCATGGGTGAGAGGAGTGGTGCATAGAAACTCTTCACCAGTCGTATCCATTAAAGACAAACATAGGCCTGTATTAAATCTTGGGCCAACCATGACTTGACCTTTGGAAAGATTTCAGCGAACAGATAGTAAGGAACGGTCCATCAACAACAACTCGGGGTTTAGACAAGAGAAACACACCACTGCAGATTAACTCATTGCAACTTGGATAAAGGTTATAACAATGATTGAGAGGGAAATGAGTTGAAAACCAATGAAATACAACCTTTTGGTTAAAAACACTTCAACCATAAAACACAGAGCTCATTGCAGCAATGCCACCATTATTTCATAGAGAACTATTGTAGAAACCAAACTAATATAGCAAATAAATAATGAGAAAACTTTA
The DNA here is from genome assembly GCA_009831015.1 of Picea engelmannii. Taxonomy (NCBI): domain Eukaryota; kingdom Viridiplantae; phylum Streptophyta; class Pinopsida; order Pinales; family Pinaceae; genus Picea; species Picea engelmannii. The sequence continues at coordinate 507,002 of ML778602.1, read as the reverse complement.
TAGTCAATAACCCATTACTCTGCTAACAAATACCAACATTTCATAGTCATCATAGAGAATCCATAACACCATATTTACACACAGTCGAAAAACCGAAGAAAACATGGAATCCATGCATTTTTTAGCCACCATTTGACTCATAGTAAAGAGATTCCATCATGGATGGAGAGAAAAGAGCCATACCTGTGAGAAAATCGTTGAACTAATGAGATGGCTGGGATTTCCCTTCTAAAACCTGAAAACGTGGAGCTTCCACACGAAACAGAGAAACAATGAAACAATGCTAGGGTGTCGGGCGATAAGGAGTTTTGGAGTGACATGTAGTAAATGCACATTACTTCCTCACCTAGCCCCATTAAATTTCATGTACGATCCATACCACTAACATAACATCCACCATTAAAATCCAATCATATAACCAATTCCTAATTGATCTATATGGATATTGGTGGCTACCCACCTATTCCAACTCACTCTTTGTGTCCATTTTTGTTCAACACGTCTTTCTATACTGTTTTATAATTGTGAGTTCTACACTTCTAGGGATGTTTTAAGCCTCACGCATTCTCCAAGTGGATATGGGTGGCCTCTCGCCTAATCCAAGTGGCCTATTTTGTATTTTTTCATGTCAGCACATCTTCTTGTATTTTCATGGCTGTTTTGAGGCCCTAAGCATTGTTTTTTTGACTATCCATAGTCAGACTATAGATGGATTCAAAGTGTAATAGATAAATCTGTATTTCCCTTAAATCCCTTTCCAACAGGCTATCACATGCCTAAAATGGAGGTCGTATGAAAAAAGTTATGACCCTACAAAGTTGAGGTTCCAAATTACACCAACTTACCAAGAGGTCCCACATGAATTTTGTGTGTTTCACCTTCTAGGGTTAGGTTTTTGGATGTCTAAGTTTGTGGATGCCTAAGTTTTTGGAATTCATGAGTAATATGAATAGGGGCCATAGAGCCTAATTGTAATCGATTATGCTTAGACGGATGCACGTAGCAGCCACATCTCTTCTAAGAGATAGCTACCACGATTCGAGCAAGTTTTAGTTATGCAGTTTTATAGTTTCAGCCTATTTCATTATTTAGTAGAAGATATTGTTCACTGAATATTTGTGTTATTCTTCTTGTAACTATGTTTATGTTATTCAGTCTATAATCATTTCGTTCCACTCCTAAATCTCGATCAGTGTTATCAGAGCGGTCTGCTCTTCATTAATTTTTCTTCATGAATGTCCCTGACAAGGTATGGGTACAAAAAGTTGGGACTCGAACTAATCAAGACATTACCATACCGACTATGCTGAAATTGACAACAAACAATGGGAGACGAAAAGAAATATGATGGAGTAGGAGATCCTATTAAAATGTTTCTCGAGGAATACCTACCGTGAAAAAGGAACGAAATGATCAAAAAATTCACGTAGATCCTTCGACGGTTGCCCACGGGAGAAGCATCTTCATTAGGAATCCATGCAACCCCCTTCAAGGTACAGGTAAATCTTGATATTCCATTATTTGAAGGACTGATAGATGTGGATGTTGTAGATAAACGGTTAAATATACTCGAAGGATATTTTGCGGTCCACAATTTTGTCGATCGAGAAAATATCACTTTTTCACTCCTCAAGGTCCTTCACCATGTTAAATACTGGTGGGATACCTACTATGAGCAAAGGGCCATGGAGGAATATGAATTTTTTTTGGTGGACCCTACATCGGATTCCTTCCGCGACGTCATTAAAGAATAGTACTAGCCTATTGGAAGCTATGAGGACCAATACACTAGAAGGACCACCCTACATCAGGAAAGGGACCAGACAGTACCAGAATTCACCAATATTTTCCATACCCTCTGCACCAAATTGGGTATAAAATATTCTAAGCATAATCTTGTGCTCAAATACCATGGTTCTTTGCATAGATACATTTAAATAGAAATGGAGTTCTTGGACATCGCCTCATTGGGCACATCTTATAGATACGTTGTCAAGATTGAGTAGAAATTTAAGAAGAAACGATGAGATTTTGGGTCTGCAAACCCCTCACAACCAAAGCATGGAAAATGAAACCTAAAACAACATAGCAGGGGACCAAGTTGCTATCGCCTGCCTCAAGACAATCCATCCAAGATGCAACACAAGAAGGACAATGAGAAGATGAATAAGGACACGATAAAATGGTGTGAGTACCATAAAAGTCCTTGGCACAACACCGACGAATGTTGCTCCAAAAAGTCCCTTGTGGTCGAGCTGAAGGATTCTGAGTTAGAGGTTGATTCTGATTCTAAGTCAAATCCTAAAGGATGGAAGAATATTATCAATGTTGAACCCAGTTCCACGGTCGCTACCACCAAAGTCTGACAAAGCAAACTAGAAGAACCAGAGTAAGGGGAATGCCTCTTTCACTCACAGATGTGGGTCAAGGGGGCTCTGATTCACTTCATTGTCAATAGTGGCAATTAGAAGACCCTAATTTCGACAGAATTCATCAAGCGGTTGATCCTGCCAATGAAACCGCACCCGCAACCCTACACCATCTACTGGCTTCGTCAAGGAAGAGATCTTTGTGTCAACCAACAATGTCATCTGTCGTACGACATCAATCCTTTCAAAGATGAGGTACTATGTGATATTTCTCCCCTTGAAGTTTGTGATGTTATTTTAGGACCACCATATTTGTGGAAGCCTCATGTTGTGTATGATTCTAGACCCTGTAGTGTTATTATTACTTTGGGTAAACAATTGTACAATATTACAGAGGTGGCACTGCCTATTGCTATGTATTTAATCTTTGCTAATCAATGCAGTAAGTTCATTTCACAGACCAGAAAGTTCGTCTTCTTTGTGATCCATGCTCACAATATGTAGAAAGTCACTGCCACATCCATGGCCTCTACACAACACCTCTCTTTGTAGAAGAAGCAAGTGGACAAGATCATGTAAGAATACAAAGACATATTCGTCTCACCTACAGGGGTACTGACACACTTCCAAGTCAATCACCCAATTGATCTAACCTATGATGCACCTCTACCTAATGGGCCAGTCTGTCGATGCTCGTTGATGGAGAATGATGAAATTAGGCATCATATCCAAGAGCTTCTTCAAAAGGGGCACATAAGACCCAACTCCTCCCCTTGTGGAAGTCCAATTGTATTGGTGAAGAAAAAGGACAGGACTTGGTGACTTTGCATTGATTACAAAGCCTCAAACAAAATCACAGTCAGGAACCACTATCCCATTCCCAATATTTATGACCTTCTTTACCAACTCAAGGGGGAAAAGTTATTCAGCAAGATTGACCTAAATTATGGATACCATTAGGTTCCCATCGAACCAACAGATGTTTGGAAGACAACCTTCAAGTCTAAGAAAGGTCTCTACAAATGGCTAGTCATGCCCTTTGGATTAACAAATGCACCACCCACTTTCACGAGGTTGATGGATGATGTATTGAGACCCTTCACCAACTCCTTTGTGGTAGTATGTTTCTATGACATCCTCATATTCAACAAAACATGGGAGGAGCATATGCAACATATTCAGTAGGTTTTGGGCACTCTACTTTAGCACAAGATTTATGCCAACCTAGAAAAATGGTATTTTGGCATGAACAAGGTCCAATACCTAGGCTACATTGTTGATAAGAATGGGGTACATGTTTATCTAACTAAGATCCAAGTCATATGTGATTGGCCAGCCTCGACCACAATAACTAAGCTTCGGAGCTTCTTAGGACTCACCAATTTTTATCGACGGTTCATGTTGGGACTCTCCCATATTGCTTGGGCCCTAAGAAAGGTGACTGAGGGTAGTGGTAGGGCCAATTTCGTGTGGGGGAAGGAGAAGCAACAACCATTTGAAGATATGAAATATCATTTATGCTTATCTCTCGTACTCTCCTTTCCCAATCTTCAACAACCATTCGAGATTAAGACTGATGCGTCTGACTATGTTGTGGGCATAGTTCTCACTCAACATGGGAATCTAGTGGAATACCATAGTGAGACACTCTTTGATGTTGTCCATAAATAACCCACCTATGACAAGGAAATGTATTCCATTGTACAATTCTATCGTCAATGGAAACATTACATTCTGGGGACAGAGACGATCATACACACTAGTCACAAGCCTCTGTAGTTCAGACAGACATAAGGGAAATTTTAGAATCACCACTATATGAAGTGGTCCACCTACTTGCAACAGTTCCATCTCAACATCAAGTATAAGACAGGTATCTCCAATCGTGTCATTGAATTCCTCAATCGGCCTCCTATTGTTGCACTTACCACCATGCTACATTCCTATGGTTATGAAACATCGCAGTGGCCCCAACTTTACCAACAAGATCCAGACTTCACCACCACATTTCATCTCTTGGGTACAGGCGCCACTGTCACTGATTTTCACATTCAAGACATACTCTTATGCCACCTGGGTCATCTCTTTGTTCTTACAGGAGAGCATTTGAAGATGATTTGGGAATCCCACTACAATTGAGTGGCAAAACATTTTGGCATAGTGAAAAGTGTGGTCACCCTTTAGAAACATTTTTATTGTCCATAACTTCAACTAAACATCATCAATTATATCAGATCTTGCACTTCCTGTGCCATTTCCAAGTCGGCCATCAAGAAGAAAGGATTATACACCCCTATGCCTATTCCTGAGAAGACTTGGGAGTCCATATCCATGGATCACATGTCTAGTTTTTTGACCACCAAGAATGGTAATGACTACGTGTTTGTGATCGTTGATTAGTTTTCGAAGATGGCCATCCTCACAGCCTATAAGAAGACTCTTACAGTGGCTGATACTTCCAAGCTCTTGTTTGAATGCGTTTAGGTGCACTTTGAGATACCACATACCATCATCTTTGACTGAGACAATAGGTTCCTCAACACCTTTTGGTCGAGTCTCTAGTCTTTGTTGGACACCAATCTCACAAAATTCACTTCTTTCAACCCCCAAACCGAGGTCGTCAATCAGATGATTGTGCACATCCTGTGCATGTACAACTCTAAGAATCCTCGTACGTGGGATGAGAGTCTCCCATATGTCCAACAAAATTACAACAAATCTCTCCATAGTTCCATTGGCCATAGCCCATTTCAGGTGGTCCTGGGATTCTAACCCTTGGGAGCCATTGATGTTTCACTTCCTCTTTCCACCAGATTCATTGAGCGGATTCAGCACATCTGCCAACAGTTCGATGAGATTTTGCAGAAATCCAATGCTAAGTACAAGCAATGCCATGATAAACACAGGGTACCACACCAGTTTCAAGTTGGTGACAAAATATGGTTACATTTGTAGAAGGAGTGTCTCACCAGGCCCCATTGGAAGCTTCGACCACTTCGTTATGGGCCTTACACTATCACCAAGGCTATGGGTAGAAATGATTTTGAGGTAAACACTCCACCCTTCCTTGGTTTGTATCCAATATTCAATGTGGAACTCATTCATCCATATTTACCACCATTATTGGACACCTATGATATCGTTGAACAACTGACACCAATAGATCTCAATCCTGACTGCATGGAACAATAATCCACTGATCAAATAGTGGACACACAAGTCAAGGGCACTCGCCAGCAGCAGATCCAACTATATCGGGTTGTCAAGGCAGGGAAAATTCTACACCAAGGAAAGTGGCTCACTCGAGGAAAAATCCAACATAAGTTTTCTCACATGATGAGGGAACTCAATGCAATGGATACCATTGCTTCCTAAGGGGGGAGGATTGATCCAAATGGATATTGGTGTCCACCTACCTATTCCAACTGGCTCTTCATGTCCATTTTTGTTCAACACATCTTTCTGTAATATTTTATAATTATGATTTCTACACTTTTGGGCTGTCTAAAGCCTCACAAATTCTCCAGGTGGATACAGGTGTCCTATCACCTAATCCAACTGGCCTATTTTATATATTTTCATATCAACACATCTTGTTGTACTTTCAGGGTTATTTTGAGGCCCTAGACTTTTTTTTTTTTACTTTCCATAGTCAAACTATAGAAAGATTCTGATTTTGATGGAGAAATGTGTATTTCTCTAAGAGACCTTTTCAATGGGCTATCACGTGCCTAAAACAGAGGTTGTATGCAAAAGTTATGACCCTAGGAAGTTGAGGTACCAAATTACACCAACTTACCCATATGGCCCACATGAATTTTGACGTTTCACCTTCTAGGGTAAATTTTTGGATATCTAGGGTTTTGGAATTCATGAGTAATATGAAAAGGGCCTATGGAGCCTCATTTTAATCTATTCTCTTGATATGGATGAGATAGCTACCACCATTCAAGCAAGTTTTAGTTCTGCAGTTTTACAGTTTCATCCTATTTCATTATTTAATAGAAGATATTGTTCACTGAATAATTTTGGTTATTCTTCCTATCTATGTTTTTATGGTATTCGGTCTATAATCATTTCATTCTTCTCCTAAATCCAGATTACTAATTCAATGTAATATCCATTGTAATATTTGATACCATATCTATTGCATAGTGCGCCACCCGAGATATCTAATATCTATACATTAACCTCTTACCATAACTCTAATGATAATAACATATCAATGTTATTATATGTGCCTTCCACTTAACTCTTTAATAAAATTGCATAACCCTTAAAACAAAAAACATAGAATAATATCTAGGTCCACCATTTCACAAGGTTATACTTGATTTCCATAGCTTTAGAACTTTTCCCTTTTGTTTTGATCATCCTTCCATTTATTTGATTTTTTTCACATATAATATATTGATTAATAATCCATATATGAATTAGCAATCAGGGTTGTAACATAACATGACATAGAACCTAAAACAATATGATTCTCGTACCCATGGGATTGTTCTATATGACAAGAAAATACCAACAACATAATGCATCAACCACCCATTTATCACATCAAATGAAACCAAAACTGCATCATAAAATCTATAGGATTTTGTAAGAAACATCATAACAACAACATCATATGAGCGTAACATGTCTATATCTTCACCTCTAGTCTACAAGGGGGTCCCACCTACTAGTATTATATTATTATCATGATTAAATAATATTTCTTTAGCAATCCTTTGCGGACGTAATTCATCATTGCGGTTTTAATCGTCAACAAGATGGAAAATCCATAGGGAAATCTATTTCCAACAGATTAAGAACTCGGAATGTCTAATTTTGTAGACCATGTAACATCAGATCAAGAGTATATATATCAAGATGATTATGCTACAGGGGGAAGTGAGCATATTTAAGGGAAAAATGACTAGGAATTTGGGAATAACTCATGGAAATTTTTAAGTATGAGGGGGTTTATCCTTGTAAGCATAATCATTCGATTAATGGAAGAAAAGGAAAGCATAAGAGGGATAAAACCAACAATCTTCTAAAACAACAGTGGAAGAAGATAACAATTTCAATGATGCTTTCAAGGGGAACATCATGACAACTGTGTAACTTGATTGTTATTGATTAACAATAATTTTCCAAATAGCTTTGTTGTGGTAAAATGGATCCAACATTTTATTTTGACAAGAAAAGAAGTCAAAAATAAACTAAATAGAAAGAAATGTCATAGTAGAAATGAAACAACATAATTGAAATAAGCAGAATTAAAATAAGCAGAATGAAAAAACTGAAATGTAAAATCGAAGCAATTAAAACTACTATAATACAAAAAACATTCCATACAACATTAAACATTTCAAGTTGGTTCCACATAATGTTTTAAGTGGGAACCGTTAGTGCTATAGGAAAACAACCGCTCTTGTAAATTCTTTAGGATGAAAGAAATTTCACCCAGGACAAAAGCGATCTTAAAAGGACCCAGCCATAACTTTTGGAACTTTGAATGCCTTCCTTTATCAACATGAGTTGAATCCCATAGAAGTACTTTCAAATTTATTTTAAATTTGATAGTCTTGACACTTTTTTTGAAACATCGTTTAAGAGTATGATGTCTTCTCTTTATATTATCCAAGAAAAATGTCCTTTGCTCATCTAAATCCAAAAGTTCATTCATTCTTTGTGAAACATCAGAAGAGTTTAACTCTTCAACATGTAGCATTAACCTTAAAGATGAAATTTCAAGCTCAGTAGGTAGAATGAATTCTTGACCATAAACAAGATGGAAAGGAGTGCAACCAATGCTCACCTTGGTGGTAGTGTGATCTTCCCAAAGGGTGTAAGTGAGCAGAGTGTGCCATTGACAAGGCTTATCTTCAATGAGCCTCTAGATAATTATTACCATATTCTTATTGGTAGACTTAGCCTACCCATTACCTTCAGGATAATATGTTGATGAGGTAAAAGTTTTAACCCCCAACTGAGCTAAAAAATGGGTCATCTTAGCAGAAATAAAAGCGGGACCATTGTCCCTCCAGATGGGGTGATAGGGCAGGACACATGGAACTTGCAGGCGGTGTGAGGCATCCAGCACGGACATGTCCATGTGATTGAGGCATGGCACACACTATCGCCACCCCCATGCATTTAAATCTCACTTACAATGATCCAGACACAATTAATCCTGGTGCGCCTGGTCTTCTCATCCTATCCCCTCCATGGCTCAACTCAATGAATGTGCCATTACTTTGCGCATGCGACATCGTCTACTACTTCAGTCATGAAGACATGTCTAATTCCAGTCTCCCTCCTTTGTTGTGCTCCTCTGAAACTAGTTTTATTTCCATCTCCTCCTCATCCATTCAGGCTCTTCCCCTACGCTTACCTTCTCCCCCTGGGCCGTTAGAATTCCAAGGCAAAGAGGCAAGCCAAGGTGAGGCTCTCCCTGGAAACCACTTTGGCATCAGTTGGTCCTCTCTCTATCACCTGCACCGTCCCTGATCCCCTCCCATAGTTCATCCCCCTCGCACTCCTCGTAGTCTCAGTCTGAACAAGAGCCACATTCCCCCTCTTCCCCTCCCTCTTCCTGGCTTGAAGGTTTGGCTCTCTCCAACAATGCACTGTTTTTTCACACAAAACCCTTCTCTGAATTGGACTCTTCATCATGGGTTCCCCCTGTAGTCCCACCAAACTCACCATCCAACACACCAGAGAATTCCTCCACTCACCCACCCTTGGGAGCACCACTTTTTCTCCAAGGAACTCAGTCAGGGCCACACTCCTTTTTATACTCAGTCTCAAACTCACAATTGTAGGATAGTATATCTTCCATGGGATGGTATTCGAGCTTCACTAGGGTCTATATGAACTCCAGTTTCGATTGGAGATACTGGACGGGAAAACCTATATGCTCCTACAAATCCTCTCCACCTTCCAGGGGACCTTCCACTTCACACTAGATGCAGTTGGGGTAGCAGAGTGCACTCATGCACGTGACTCAAGCGATGGGGGATTTCCCATAGGATATGGAGACTCAAGTATGACCATGCATGTGTCCATGGACAAGGAATACATGCCCAAATATGAAGAAACACCCGGTGAGTATGTCGCAGCAAGAATGGGCATGCATGAGCCCATGGAAGTGGGAGGCACACGACCCAACGATGGAAAGGAAGGAGGTGAATCGAATGCCTCCACGCATGAGAAGATGTAATGGAGGGGGAAAGTTGTCAAAGAGGAGCCCTGGGACCAGGACACCTTTTCCACCTCTCCGACTACATGTCTAGGTTACAAGCCAAGTGTATGACTAGCACAAGGGTCCACATATCACTGGTTTCCTTCTCTTGCCTCATGGAAGCCCGTATTAGGTTCGGTTAATTGCTTATAGCTTTTAGTTTTCTTTTTCTGAACTCTGTTTACAACTTCTACAAGACTAGTAGTTATTTTGGTCCTAACACTGACTGCCTGAATTGGTTTCCCCTTAGGGAAGTTCAGTTATTACAATACAGCACTATGAAAAATTTTGTAACTTTGGTTTTTTGAAGGTTCTTTATATATAAATTCTTACTTAAAAAAAAAGGAAGACCAAATCTAGAAAAAATATTGGTTTCAAGAAAAGAAATCACCTGCTCATCCTATGAATGCTTAAGCTAGAGGATGGAGGATTAATAAGACCAAATATGGAAAAAATATTGGTTTAAAGAAAAGAAATCACCTACTCATCTTGTGAATGTTTAAGCTCATCAATACAAAGACTTGCCCTGCTGAAGATGGAGGATTAATAACACCAATGAAGTCCAAACCCCATTTTGAAAAAGGAAAGTTAGGGAGGACAGGTTGTAAAGGCATGGCTGAAAGGCATTCTTTCCCAGCAAACTTCTAGCACTTATCAGAAGATCTAGAAAAAACATAAGAATCACGAAAAATTGAAGGCCAATAGTATCCTTTCTGATAATCTTCAAAGAAACAGTTTTACAAGAAAAGATACCTCCTACATGAATAACAAAATTTGAAGAAACATGAGTCTCTTGTAACAATTTATGTGCTTCCTCATTGTTCACACATCGAAGTAACATACCATCGTCAGATATCCTAAACAAAAAGTCTCATATAATGACGTATATAGCAAAGTCGTGAGAGATCCTTCTTCTTTTATGGGTATCTGTAATGTCCCACACCTCTTAGAGAGGTGATGAGGAGACTCAGTGGCCTGGGCACCCCCACTAGATCATAGTCTCACACTGAGGGGGGGAAAGTCAAGAAGTTAAAAGTTATATTTTTAAGTTGACTTAAGAAAGGAAAAGGATAAAGGAGTAAAAGATAACTCAACAGAAGAATAGAAGATCAACCCTTGGAGTTAACCTAACTCAACAGAGAATTAGAAGGAAAAGTATGAGTAAGAGGTTGGGGCGCACCTATTACTCATTCTGGTTTTGGATTACCATTTGATATTGCTCTTGAGCATTCAGTTTGGGGGTTTTGCTGTACAAATCCTTGTGAGAAACTCAGTGGTGAAATATCCACTCACCATGTTCTGTAGCTTGGTCTTGGGGATGAAAGACTCCTCCACACCATTCTAGTCTCAGCCCATCTCCATCTAGTGCTTCAAAAGATAGCAGGTCATACTTTTCTTGTGTTTCTAGCAAGGGTGCACCATCATCTAGAGGGAGGTTCGATCCATCTTATCCTGAGGGCCTAGGGCCATTCCGATAGTTAGGTTTTGTTTGTAGGGGAAGGACCATCAGTTTGAGGGATTTTCTAGAGGGTTATCATCATTCTACATTTTTCCACAGATTGGGACATCTTGGAGCCATAGGGGACGTCTTGTGATTCAGTAAAACTCAGATCTAGGGAGATTTGCTTGAGATCTAAGCCCGAAACTTCTCCCACGGGATTCTCATAGCCCAATCTATATTCTTATAGATTTTCAGAGCATTTGGAGGCCTCCTTCATCAGGGTTGAACCAACTAGGGTTTCAGTCATCTAGTGGGGCACACCATTCAATTGAGAATTCATATCTACAGGGTTTGAGAGTGGATTTGGGAATTTTGACATCTGGGTTGTCCTTACAGTTGCCCGATCTATCATTTGGCATATTTCTCGAGATGATTGGACACTTTTGGTAGCAGGGCAGATTTATTGAGGGCATCAACATTCTAGCAGGACGTGGCATTTTCTAGCTTGGAGGTTGAGCATTAGTACAACTCAGATCTACTTGATTCAATATTCATTGTATATCCAGCCTTTGGAGGCTTATTTTGTATTTTCGGGAGCATTTTGTAGTAGTTCATATCTATTTCTTGTGCGACCATCTGAGGTTTATGCCATATCGGCCATCTATTGTATTGATCTTACATTGCTCATAATAAAAAGGTCAGATCTTTGCTTGTGCTTCTACATCTTGAATATATTGTGATCTCCATGTGTTGATGAATCTTGTATGCACTTAATAAATTAGTAGTAGTGAGTGATTCCAAGAAAGAATTTGGCTTGGGATCATTACAGTGGTATCAGATCCTCGATCCTCCAAACCTCTGGAGAGATCAATGCATGCATAAGTACAGGGGAATTGTTATGGGTTGGAGGAAGAAAAATAACAGTGAAACAGAGGTAGAAATGGAAGGGTTAGGAGACGACCATGAGCCTCAGGGATTGTCTCTCTTAGTAGCTGAATTTGGTAAGTTCTAGCAAAACATGAACTGCACAGAAAGCACATTGGTCTGGTAGTTGGATGAGTATTAGGAAACCAACAGAAGGGGACAGGCTGAAATATCTGAAACCTTGAAGAAAGTTGATGAGAATCTACAGAAAATGAATGAGAACGAAACTAGGATAACTGAAATTCTAATGCAAGTAACCCATCAAGGAAAAGATCCTGATATGTATGGGAATAAGGAGGCTGGAGGGTTTGGTGGAACCCATGAGGAAGTCAGATATAACCCGAAGAAAGCACCGGGATCCTAAGGAAGTCTTGGAAGTGGCACATTCCATGGGAATATAGGTAGCAGGACCAATCATAGGCCATATGTGCCAGTGTTCATGGATGAACCGCTAGGCTAACACTCAGGTAGTAGATCTAACCCTAGACCATACATGCCCACATTCACAGATGAGCAAGGGAAACATGAACAGGTTGAAGATTGTGTGGAACAATTAGCCAGGAGTACTAGGGAATGATATAGCTTGGATATGAAAGTTCAAAGATAGATGTACCTAGACCAGTATTTTCAACTCAAGTTAAGAAACCAGCCTAGGAAGAACCAGAGGGGCAGCTTTGAGTTTGAGTGAAGGGAAGGAAAGATAGAGATTCCATACTTTGATGGTACGGCTAAGATGACAGCACAAGAATGGGTGCAAAAGTTAGATACTTACCTGCAGCTTAACCCCATGAGAGAGATGGAGGCCATCAAGTTTGCCACTATGTACTTGGATGGAAAGGCCCACAACTGGTGGTACCATGGGCTCACCACACTCGGCCACAACCAGATTGTATCCTATATAGAATGCACTCAGAGGCTCATAGATAGATTTGATCTAGGAGATCCTAAGTTACATTTTTGGGAGCTCACCCAACTCAAGCAAATAGGTATGGTTGAGGCAAACATTGATGAGTTCCAGAGGTTGGTAGTGATGGTGCAAGATAGGTCCCTAACCGAGCTCATGATTCTCTTTACAGAAGGATTGATGGAACCCTTAAAAGGTTGGGTTAAGGCCTGTTGGGGTTTGGATTTGATACATTTTATTGCAGATTCTTAGCTTCTTTCATGATTGGGTTGCTAAGGTTTTCATACTTATGAAGTCTTCTTCTTATGGATTCTTGCAAAACCTTACTCATATGCTGTGGCACTCTTTTGATATCATTTCAACACTATTACAAGAAAATGCATCCATTTTGCTATCACTCCTACCTTCAAACATCAGGCACTTCCAGCCGTGTGTACAAGCTACTAAATAGAGGTGTTCCAAATATTATTAATGGTATCACTCATTGTAAAAATGGAATGGCAGTTTATAGAAATCAAGATAATGATGAAGGATTTGTGCATTAGTTAATCTATTTGTTTTCCTAGGTTCTGGACGTGGCCATCAAGAGTTTAAATGTTGAGCGCCATTCCTGGGATATTTGTCTCTTTAACATAATGTTGATACTAAACAGAACTTACCAGTACTAGGTACCAGTTCACACCCAGTGAAGATATCAATGAAGCTACTAAATTTACCCAGCTCTTAGAAGGCCAGTGAAGATATCAACGAAGTTTCTAAATTTACCCAGCTCTTAGAAGGTTTGGAAGGTTTGATAGGGAAATTGATATTGAAGTTCCCAATGAAGTGGGACGATTGGAAATCCTTTGTATCCATACAAAGAATATGAGTATTTCTAAATATGTTGAATGAATTGCAAGTACAGTATTCAAGTAATAGGGGCAAAATGATTTTATTATGGAAACGAAAAGTATAGTAACTGGGAAATCTTGAATCGGGGAGAAATGCAGTGATTATATTCTGAGTGTCTTCGTGCATACTCTATTTGTATTCATTGTGTGCTCTTGAGAAGATGATTGTTTTAAAGGATTTTTATTTTTCAAGTAGTTATGAAGACAGAAGGATACGCATGGATATGTTGGAGCTGATCTCGCAGCTCTGTGCACTGAGGCTGCGTTACAGTGCATCAGGAAAAATGGATGTTATTTACTTAGAGACTATCGATGCTGAAATCCTCAATTCTATGTTTGTTACCAATGAGCATTTCCAGACTGTGTTAAGCTCCAGTAACCCATCTGCCCTGCGTGGAATTGTTGTCGAGTGTGCTCTTTTACAAGCCACCAAGTTGTGGAAAGACTATGCTTGCAAAAGCTATTGCTAATGAGTGCCAGGCCAATTTCATCAGCGTAAAAGGTCCAGAATTATTGCCTCACGTGTTTCTTTTACTAAATGTATTGCCTTTGTGTCATGAGATTAGGGCATTCAAGAATCAGTTGCAAACTTAATGGTATCACCTATCTTAAGGGGCAAATAAGCATTCAGTTGCACATGTAATCATGCTTATCAAGAGACATGGGTAAAGGCAATATTAAATCGATTAGGTATGTAAAATGTGTCTCATTCAAACCGTTTTGTAACTACTTGTCTATCTAGAATGCAAAGCCATGCATTTTGGGGGATCTGAAACGTTATGTAAAGAGCTACTATGCTCGAGCAGGGAGATAGATGGAGAATAGATTAGATAATTTTTTTATTGCAAATTTGTTGTAAGTTATTCATTTTCAGATGCGTTGAATTAAAGAACAGTCTATTGACAGAAAAGGCAGGGCCCCCTTCGATGGAAACAGAGTTGTATACATTGCATTTACAGTAGACTCCATATTCATATTTGAACATCATCTTTCAACAAAGATTTGATTCCAATCTACATTGTCAATTTTCTCATTGGTTTAATAAAACAGAAATAGCATTTAATTTGATTGCAACAGAGGGTTTAGCATTTCAAGATTCAAGTTTAGATGTTATCTTTTCAGCCATTGATTTCATTTTTTTCAATTTTCACGTTCAGACTGCTTAACATTCAGGAACTAGCCTGGATATCTCATGAGATAGAGAATTTTCATTTGATTACAATAGAGAGTTTCATTGCATTATAAAATAGAAGGTTGTTGAGTTGTGTGGAGTAATAAGTAGCAAAAACTTAATTGTTTTCATCCATCAGTGTGCAGTAGACCTTTTATATTCATATGATCACTTTTAATTAATACAGAACAGTTTTATGAAGTTAGTACAGAGTAGTGTAGAGCGAGTGAAAAACAAAGTAGAGTACAGTAGCTTCTTCCAGCAAGTTTCTTTTAGCAGTTCAGAGATTAGTTTGACATTCTTTAAAACCCCCTCTTCAACCCTACATTTCCTGTGCTGGTTCCTCTAATTCTACCTTCCCGGGTTGACAATTAAATGTTGATTCATATGTTATATATCCATCTCGACAAGGCCTTCAAGCTTACCAGCCTACAAGAAGCCATTTGGAAGACGAGGGATCTGGGTCCATCTGCTAAACAAGAATTCATACCCAGACCACCTCTTAACAATGGTGGAAGAGATCAAAGGCCTCCAATAAACTAGGGAGGACGTGACCCTAAGGGTTATGGCAAGGGTCGTGGCAGAATAGATGAGAACACCAGGAGGGAATTGAGAAGGAAGCAACTCTTCTTCACATGCAAGGAGCCATGGAATCCCTCACACAAGTGCATGGGACGAGGACAGGTACATTACATCGAGGTCACTTCAGATGATGAAGAAGAGGATCAGTATCATCATATATAAAACATGGAGCCTGAAACGTTAGAGGCAACAGAAGAGGAGGTTCCAGAACTAGACTGTGCGGTTGGAGAGAAGGATAGGTTGGCATCTATCAGTGGGGCACCCAACTTCAACACCTTCAGGATGAGAGGGGTCTTACAAGGACAGAGAGTGTCAGTTCTGATTGATGGAGGAGCTTCCCACAATTTCATTGATGCAACATTACTAAAGAGGAGGCACATACCTACAGTAGAGTTTGAAGGATTCAAAGTGGAGGTAGTAGGTGTTAGTACTATGCCCTGTAACAGATACATACCAGGTATAAAACTCACCTTGGGAAGGCATGAGTTAGTTCAGGATGTGTATGTGATGGATCTTCCCGATACCAACATCATCCTAGGGGTCCAGTGGCTTGGCACATTAGGACCCAACACCACAAATTATAAGACCATGGAAATGTCCTTTGTGGAGGAAGGAGGATGAAAGGTTGTGCTCAGAGGCATGACAGGTAACTCTTCCAAAGTGGTCACGACCAAGAGTATGGAAGCCATCTTCAGAATGGAAGAAATTGTATACGTAGTAGAATGTAAGGTCTCAACATAGGTGGATGAGAAGGGAAAGGTGCACTACACACCAGAGATCAAAAGAATCCTTGACAAGCACCAGAAAGTGTTTGGATCGATTCCTCCAAGTGTGCCACTAGACAGGGGGTTTGAACACATCATTGAGCTAGAAGCAGGGGCTAATCATGTTATAACCACACCCTATAGGAATCCCAAGAAGTATAAAGATGAGATAGAGAGGTCCATCAAGGAGCTTCTAGACATGGGACACATCTGACCAAGTTCAAGCCCATTTGCTTCATCAGTAGTCTTGGTGAAGAAGAAGGATGGAATGATGAAAATGTGCATTGACTTCTGGGCTTTGAATAAAAAGACGATCAAAAACATGTAACCCATACCCAAGATTGATGAGTTGTTGGATGAGCTGCATGGAGCTATATATTTCACAAAAATTGATCTTCGCTTGGGCTACCATCAAATCAAGATGAGGGAGGAGGACATCTCAAAAATAGCCTTTAGGTGTCACTACGGCCATTACGAGTTTTTGATGATGCCCTTTGGGTTAACCAATGCCCCAACCACATTTCAGTATTGCATGAACCATGTGTTCAACAAACAGCTGAGGAAACACTCGTTGGTATTCTTTGATGACTTGCTCATTTACAGAAAGACCTGGGAGGAACACCTTCAACATGTGGACCAAATCCTGTCAGTCATGGAAGAACAGTCACTATACGCCAAGGAATCCAAGTGTGAGTTTGGAATGATAGAAGTTCTTTACTTGGGACACATCATAGGGGAAAAGGGGGTACAGGTACACCAGGAGAAAATAACAGCCATTAGGGAATGGCCTACTCTAAAAACACTCACAAAACTGAGGGGATTCCTAGGCCTATGCACATACTATAGGAAATTTGTCAAAGGGTTTTTTCAACTATGCACACCCTTGATTGACCTAACCAAAAAGGGGCCCTTCAAATGGAATGATGAGGCCCAAGTCATGATGGAGAAAATGAAAGAGGTCATGAGCACCTGCCCAGTTCTATCCCTTTCTGATTTCGGCATACCCTTCACTTTGGAGTGTGATGCCTCGAGGGAAGGTATAGGGGCCATGTTGATGCAGAATAGGAACCCCGTTGCTAATGAAAGCTAGAAACTCAGGGGTCCTAAACTACTTTATAGCATTTATGACAAAGAAATGTTTGCTATCATGCATGCACTAGCCAAATTTAGGCAATATTTGGTAGGTGCAAGGTTTGTGGTCAAATCAGACCATAACAGTTTTAAATATCTATTAGAGCAGAAGGATTTGAATGAAAGACAACAAAAATGGGTAAGAAAAATACAAGCCTACGACTTTGACATTGAATTCGTCAAAGGGAAGAACAACGCAGTGGTCGATGCATTATCCATAAGGCCATCCATTTTTGCCATGTCTGGTATGTCAGTCGACTGGAAAGAACACTTGATAGTGGAATATGCAAAGGATCAGTTCTCTTGTCAACTGTTGGATGGGAAAATACAGGATGACAACTTTAGGGTCATAAATGACCTTATCTATTACAAAGGCCGGATCTTTTTAGTTCCTGTATCAGCTCTCAAAGCTAAGATCATACATGCATGTCATAACTCACCAGTAGTAGGGCATCAGAGAATCAGTAATATGTACAGAAAGGTGAGAGAGAGGTTTGCATGGAAAGGCCTCAAGGAAGATGTGATGAAGCATGTCAAATAATTCACTACATGCCAAGAAAATAAGGATGAGCACATGCACCCTGCAGGACTGTTGCAACCCCTACCTATTCCAAAGCACAAGTGGGAAAGTATATCCATGGATTTCATCACCAGGTTGCACAGAGCAGAGGGGAAATATTGCATTTTCATGGTGGTAGACAGGTTGATGAAGTTTGCACACCTTTTTCCCATAGCCACAGACTTTAGTGCAGCACAGGTGGCCGAATTAATTTTCAGAGAGGTGTTCAGAGTACACGACCTACCCAAAACCATCATCAGTGATAGGGACAGAAGATTCATGAGTACATTTTTCTAGGAGTTGTTCAGATTAGTGGGTACGGCATTGACTCCTAGTACTAGCTATCACCCTCATACGGATGATCAAACTGAGATAGTCAACAAATGGGTGGAAGGTTACCTCAGAAACTACGCAACAGGACAACAAAAAGCATGGGTTAGATGGTTAGATTTGGGAGAATATTGCTACAACACCACCCAACATATGTCGATTGGCATGTCACCCTTCAGAGCTTTATATAGCTATGATCCTTTATCATTTGTGGAGATTGCATTTGGTGACAGAAGGGCTCCAATGGTACAGGATTGGATACAACAGAGCCAAGACATTCTCAGGGAATTGAAGGATCATTTACAGAGGGCAAAAAACCAGCAAAAGGTCCAAGCAGACAAGCACAGAGTTGATCATACCTTTGATGTTGGCGATTTAGGCTATTTGAGGTTGCAACCATACAGGCAGGCATCCATTAAAAGAAGCAGAGCGGAGAAATTGCAGCCACATTTCTTTGGACCTTACAGAGTCAGCAAGAGGATAGGGGCAGTAGCTTATGAGCTGGAGCTTCCACAGGGTAGTAAAATTCACAACGTCTTCCATGTCTCGTGCCTTAAGAAATCCTTTGGTCAACACGTCAAGCCCATTGAGGAATTTTCTCCGATGGATGAGGAGGGACAACTTGTTATGATTCCAGAGGAGGTGTTAGAAGTTAGAAAGAAGAGGCTTTGAAACTGAAGCATCAAGGAGTATCGGATCAGGTGGAAGGATTTACCCATTGAGGATGCAACTTGGGAGTAGGAGCACATGGTTAGAGAAGCAGGTTTGGAATTGCTTGAGGAAAATAAATTTCAAGAAGGGGAGACTATAATGTCCCCCACCTCTTAGAGAGGTGATGAGGAGACTCAGTGGCCTGGGAACCCCCACTAGGTCATAGTCTCAAACTGAGGGGGGGGGAAGTCAAGAAGTTAAAAGTTATATTTTTAAGTTGACTTAAGAAAGGAAAAGGATAAAGGAGTAAAAGATAACTCAACAGAAAAATAGAAGATTAACCCTGGGAGTTAACCTAACTCAACAGAGAATTAAAAGGAAAAGTATAAGTAAGAGGTTGGGGCACACCTATTACTCATTCTGGTTTTGGATTAGCATTTTCTATTTCTCTTGAGCATTCAGTTTGGGGGTTTTGTTGTACAAACCCTTGTGAGAAACTCAGTGGTGAAATATCCAATCACCTTGTTCCGCAGCTTGGTATCAGGGATGAAAGACTCCACACCATTCTAGTCTCATCCCATCTCCATCTAGTGATTTAGAAGATAGCAGGCCATACTGTTCTTGTGTTTCTAGCAAGGGCACACCATCATCTAGAGGGAGGTTCGATCCAGCTTATCCTAAGGGCCTAGGGCCATTCCGACAGTGGGGTTTTGTTTGCAGGGGAAGGACCATCGGTTTGAGGGATTTTCTAGATGGTTATCATCATTCTACATTTTTCTGAAGATTGGGACATTTTGGAGCCATAGGGGACATCCTGTGATTCAGTAAAACTCGGATTTAGGGAGATCTACTTGAGATTTGAGCCCAAAACTTATCCCATGGTATTTTCGTAGCCCGATCTATATTCTTGGAGAGTTTCAGAAAATTTGGAGGCCTCCTTCATCAGGGTTGAACCAACTAGGGTTTCAATCATTCAGTGGGGCACACCATTTAGTGGAGAATTTAGATCTACAAGGATTGAGAGTGGATTTGGGAATTTGGACATCTGGGTTGTCCTTACAGTTGCTCGATCTATCATTTGGCATATTTCTTGGGATGATTGGACACTTTTGGTAGCAGGGCAGATTTATTGAGGACTTCAACATTCTAGCAGGATGTGGCACTTTCCATCTTGGAGGTTGAGCATTAGTACGACTTGGATCTGCTTGATTCAGTCTTCATTGTATATCCAGCCTTTAGAGGCTTATTTTGTATTGTCAAGAGCATTTTGTAGCAGCTCATATCTATTGCCTATACGACCATATGAGGTTTATGCCAGATCGGCCATCTTTTGTATTGATCTTACATTGCTCATAATAAAAGGGTCAGATCTTTGCTTGTGCTTCTACATCTTGAATATATTGTGATCTCCATGTGTTGATGAATCTTGTATGCACTTAATAAATTAGTAGTAGTTAGTGATTCCAATAAAGAATTTGTCTTGGGATCATTACAGTATCTAAGTTATCTGGAAATATTTGATTTTACAAGTAATAAACCAGTGCTTTATAGCAAGGATGCTCAAACACAGGAAGGATTTGATTGTCAATGTAGAACAGTGTTGATAGAGAGATATCTTGCTCATCAATTTCTTCACTAGTTTCAACATGCTGAGAAAAGTGAAGGGCTAAGTCACATCCCTTGATGGTGTTAGAAGTCATGATAGTTAAATCATTCTCCTAGATCTTAGAAAGCCAATGTGCAAGATTCCCTTAAAGATAAGTCTATGAGAGAAAAAACTTGACAATAGGTAAAGGGACTTTTACCAGCATGTGCTTACCTAAGATGAAGTGGCGAAACTCTTCAACAACTTTAACAAGAGAGAAAGCATGCTTTTCAATAAAATAATATTTAAACTCATCATATGACAAGATTTGACTCATGTAAGACACTAGTTTTTCATTACCTTGGTCATCACATTGCATGAGGATAGCAAAAATTGATTCCTTTGTGGAATTAGTATATATCAGAAATTCTTTCTCAAAATCTGTCTTCGCTAAAACCGGTGTGGAACTGATTTCTTTCTTAATCCCTACAAAATCATTTTTGATATCATTTATCCAAGAAAAAAAATTATCTTGCTTAAGAATATTATGAATTGGCTTGACCATTACAACAAAATCTAGAACAAACCTACAGAAAAATTTAATAACCCCCATAAAGGCTTGCACCTCGTTCTTGGAAGTAGGATCAAGAAGATTTACGATAGCAGAAATCCTTTCAGGATCTATGCTTATTCATGAATTAGAGACAGTGTGTCCAAGGATATTTCCCTTGGTAATGCCAGAAATAGACTTAGAAGGTTTTAGAGAAATGCCAAATTTCCTACATCGCATGAGAACCTTTTAAAGATGACCAAAATGATTTGATTGATTTTTAAAATACATTGATAAGTCATCAATATAAATGTGAATAGTTTTTTCAATCAAATAATCAAAATTTATTTGCATAGCTATTTGAAAAGTGGCACCTGCATTAGAAAATCCAAAAGGCATACGTTCATAAGAAAAAATGCCCCAACGAGTAATAAAAGTGGTTTTATATTTATCTGTCCTTTTTACCTTTATTTGATTGCAACTAGAAAAATCGTCAAGTAAGGACATCGTCTGTAACCCTATAACTTGCTGCAAAATCATTTCCATATTAGGGAGAGGAAAGTGATATTTTATACTATCCCTATTTAATGCACGAAAATACATGCATAATCTGATCAGACGAGTTGTTTTCCGAATGGGAACCAAATTGGAAACCCACTCACAATACTTAATCAGGATAATTATCCCATCCTTCAAGAGTTGATCCAACTCCTTTCGAATAGTTGCTTCCAATGCAAGGTTAATGTGTCTTTGTTTTTTCCTAACTAGTTTTATACGCTCCTTTATAGGGATGGCATGTTGTAAAATATCGAGATCAAAACCAGGAAGATTCTCATAAGACCAAGAAAAAATATCTTGAAATTTTCCAAGAAGCTTAGTGAACTTCAATTTTTCTTCATCAAAACATTGGGCACCTATTTTAACGTTTTTTGGAGACTTGGGTGTTCCAATGTTCAAGGAAATGGTTTCACCCACTTTCCTTTTCGACTCCTCTTCTTTATGATTTTCTTTTTTTCCTACATCACTCGATGAAAATGAACTTTCTAGATGAGTCAAGCCTTTAGGAATTTTGTTATCTTCCATTGATATAACTTCATTAGGATTATAAGGTTCATTTTGAATGAAATCAAATTTGCTCTCATCACTAGGGAATACCTTCCATGACTCTACATTGTCAGGAATATGTGAACAATACAAATATTGAAAGGTACAATTAGGTCTTTGTGGCAGAAGTTGTCGAGTAGGAGAGGCTGCAAAAATAGCTAACCTTTCATCCATTGAGTTCACTTCCCTTTTAACATGAGTGATGTTGAGAGATAACAAGTTCTAGATAAGTTCCCAAATAGTTTGGGTGTAACGTTTCATTAACTTGTTTCTAGGAGAGTATATCTTACCTACAAGGTTTACAATAAGTTCGAAATCCCCAAAAACTATAAGGTGAACACAACCTAGATTATAGGCATTTTCAATGCCTAGAAGTAATGCTTCAAATTAAGTGACATTGTTTGTGCAAGAAAACTATAACCTATAGGAAAATTTATGAATTTTACCCACAAGAGAGTACAAGATAATACCAGCTCTGTTTCCTTCATTGGAGCATGAACCATCAAAGTGCATATGCCACATCCCATGCTCTAAGTCATTTTGTTCCAAGATAGTGTTGTCATCATTTGCCAAGATGGAATAAACTCCTAGGTCCTCCTTGATATAATTCATGTTACATTGTTGGACGCTTTCTATGTAAGGTGAAATTCTCCCCTCCCTTAGGACTATGATGTTTATACCATTTTGAGGAATGGATAAGTGTGTCCCATTGAGTGAGAGGTATCCACCCATCAAATCTTGCCAATATATTCCTAAGATGATCCAGTAATTACTCACTTCCATATCAATTATCTGAACATTAAGGGTTGTCCTTATTTCAGGATGTGTGCATAAAACCAAGGGCATGTCCTTGATTTCACCTATAGTCTTTTCTTGTAAACTATTATAAGAGAGAATGCTTCTGGCATTTTCATTTGTACAAGAAAAGCCTACCTCTTCCAAAATAATATTCTACATGATACTTTGGACCAAACCATCATCAATGAGACAACAATGGGCTATTTTTTCCATAATCTTTACAGAAACAAAAAAAATGAGGTTTTTTTTACACCTACATTATTTACAGTTGAATCCTATTCATCTACCTCTTCATATAGGTTGGATACAATTGATGCTTTTCCTTCCATAAAAAATTTCAAATGATTTTGTTGCTTAGGGATGACAAGGATGTCTAGGAGGGTAGCATCAACTTTAATATCAACCCATTGATTGAGAATGTTGTACTTGGAAGAGGGAAGAGGGGAGGTAGTTCCTTGACTATTAGGAGCTTTTGAAACATGAAAAATAACATCTAGTGAAGATGAACTTGGGCTATAAGAAGTGCAAGGAGGGTCATATTTACCTTTCAGAGCATAGGATTTATTCCTAGTGTTTATGATCATCACATCCTCTAGCTCTGCAAATTCTAGGAAAACGATAGTAGTTTCAAGCCATTTGCCAAATATTGTATCCCTGGCACTCTTATTTACCTCACAAGTACTTTCCTCATGGTGTTCCTCACACAATTTACACCAACTATGAGGCATGATTGGTTTAGGATGAAAATTGTTTTCATTAATATTTCTAAAGGGTGGTCAAAAACAAGACGAATCCCAAGGGGTAAGTGAAGGGACATTTCCTTTCTTCTCATAGGATATCATTCGATTACTCATGTCTTGTACAAGTTGTAAGAGGGTGGACATGTCTATCATTTTAACTGAATCTCACTTAGGAAGACTTGTTCTTTCAAGTTGTTCTTCATACTATAAAAAACTATGCAGAGTGGAACCAAGGTTATCAATGGGCTTTTCTTCAAGCCTATGATGGTAGGGGCAAGGTAAATCATTATGGTAATGCATGAAAGAGGTTTTATTTTGAGGGAAAATGATTTCAGGTATTTGGTTATATAATTTGGTGAAACACAAGTTGAAAGAATTGATAGTCTCATCGTCCTTATAAGTAATGTTATTATATTCCCGTAACTTCTCGGCTAGTCTTTTGGACTTCCCATAGGTAAACTTGAACCAATACACTAACTCCTCCCAAGTAGAGAGAATATTGGGAGGAAGGTCAAATAAATCATCTGCAACCTTCCCTTCCATATAATTAACAAATAAGTGCATACAAGTGTCATTGTCATTGGCTCCTATGTTGTGACATGCACTAGAAAATGCCACCAAGTGTTCATTCATAGTGATTGTGTTATTCCCTGAAAACCTAGGGAGATTCTCTTTGAATTTAGGAAGTGGACGAGTAGCATGTGGTAGGTTAAGAGGGTTGGAAACATGCCATGGAGTAGTTGTAGCATCTTCTTCAAACTGAGAAATCCCATAATTTTTAATGACTTTGTGTAGGTTTGGAGTGAATTGAACATGGACTTGGTGACTATATAAGATACCAATCATTGATGAGGTTGAAGATTGAGATGAAGAAGCACATCTAGTGCCACCATAGACACCACTAGATTCCATCTTCTGAATGATAGGTAAGGGAGAGAAAGACAAACTAGTTGAATCAAACAAATGTCTCCTTAGAGTACTTTGTTGGGTTGACAAAACAATGTTTGTTCTTCATATTTCAGCAATAGGATTAATTTCTGGTGATAAACCTTTTATTCTCTTAGAGATGTGAGTGTCTAAGGAGATGAAAATAAGATCAAAACTATAGGAAAAAGGAAGCTATGGTTGATTCCTAGGTCGTCTTTTTCCTAGCTTCCCAATGATCTCAGACAGTTATGTCGTGCTCAATTGTTGCCCATGAGCGTTCAAGATCAACCTGGGTATTATCGGTCTCTAAGATGGTATTAAACAAGTTTAAATAAATGTTGGTATGATCTTTAATATCAGGCCCAATATTAGGCTTCCTTGCAACAAGTATTGTCATGAAGAAAAGAAACAGTCAAAGGAACAATATCATAAATATAAATATATTCAATGATAATCAAGCATAAAATCAACCGGAGAGATATGGAAGATCTCCCCATTATGGTTGCCAAATAAATGTTGATGAAAATATATGAATTTATATTACCCAAGCATTTTCGAATCTTTCTTGGCTAAAGAAAGATAGCCGGGAATATTACCCTATGTTTATATGCTCAAAAATTGTTTTCCAATCCATGCATATTAGTTACAAGGGCTTAGGTTGATTTATCACATCAAATGAAACCAAAATTGCATCATAAAATCTATAGGATTTTGTAAGAAACATCATAACAACAACATCATATGAATGTAACATGTATATATTTGCACCTCTAGTCTACAAGGGGGTCCTAGCTACTAGTATTATATTATTATCATAATTAAATAATAGTGTTCTAGCAATCCTTTGCAGGCGGAATTCATCATTGTGATTTTAATCATCAACAAGGGGTTAGGAAGGATAGGTACCTAACATGCCCTTCCCATTGAAAATTGTCCTCTTCCTAAAGGATTAAGATTAGGAAATTGTTGCAAATTAATAGCCAACTCCTAAGTGGCATCTTATGGTGGAATATCATTCCATTGAACTAACACTTCTTGGATGGTGCACTGACAAAGATGATGCTCAATATAGTCAAATATGGATTGTGTTTGCAACTCAATGGAACCTTGTTCATCCAACTTTGATATATTATTCTTGGTCTAACACTTGGTGCCAAACACTTTATTCAGGCATGAGACATGAAAAACATGATGTAGCTTGGAGTGACTAGGAAAAGCATGTTGATAAGCCACTAGCCCCATGTGTTTTACAATAGTATAAGGACCATAAATTTAGGGGAAATTTTCTAACATTGTTAGGATTTTACTGATGTCTTCTTGTATGGTTGTAGATGAAGAAACACATGGTCCCCTCTGAGCAACAATTGTTTGATAATTTTGAACAAACATGCGATAATATCCTATTAAACCTAGGAAACCATGAATAATTTTAATGGTTTTAGGGCAAGGTCAATTCTACATAGATTCAATTTTCTTAGTATCCACCATTACACCATCCTTGCCAAAAATATGGCCCAATTACTCCACTTCAGGGAATCCAAAATCACATTTAGTTTGTTTTAGGAAAAATTTTCACTTGGAGATGAGATGCACAACTTGATCTACATGGGTGAGATGGGCTTTCCACGTTTTACTATAGATGAGAATATAATTAAAGAAAATAAACATAAAGTGTCTGAGAAAAGGAAGAAACACATTATTCATGAGACTTTGAAAAGTGGAGCGGGCATTAGAGAGACTAAAGGGAATGACCAAGAACTCATAATGGCCCTCATGAGAAAAAAATGAATTATTACCAATGTCTTCCACTTTCATACATTTCTGGTGGTAGCTAGAATGTAGGTCAATTTTGGTAAAGTATTAAGCCCCACTAAGTTCATCGAGAGGGTCATCTATGACAACAATGTGAAATGTTTCCTTAATAGAAAGTTTGTTGAGGGAACAAAAATTAGGACACATGTGGCAAGTTTCTTCCTTCTTGAGGACCATGACTATAGGGGAATAATAGGGGCTAGTATTGGGATGGATAACTCCATCTTCTAGAAATTCTATTTTTTTTTTCTTTGCAAATGGATGATGATAAAGTGAACACTAGGATGAATACTACCCCATATTAAGTGAATGGAATAGTCATGGTCACCACAGAAAGGGGGAATTCCTTGGGGATTTTTGGAATTAGTGTGATTATTGGAAAGGATAGATTGAAGTTCATGATGCACATAGGGTGTATCAACCACTTGAATGGAATAGAGTTGGGAAATGATTCCAGAATGACCTATTTTGGGTAATGTTTCCATGCGATGGGAATTGATTATCTTCAGAAAGCCTGTTGTAATTCCTTGCAATTTTTACTATTATCCTTCCTGTTGGAATTACATAGTTAAATCCTCAAAATCCATGGTTATGGGAATGATAGTGTGTAGCCACTCAACACAAAGCACAATTTCACAACCACCCATGCCAATAGAAAACATGTGAGATTTCAAGATATACTAACCAATTTTTCGGGAAACATTTTCACAATGCCCCCCACATTTCATGGAACCAACATCGGCAATCATGATTTGAAAATTGTTGATAGCACAGATAAATAAATTGATTTATTTGGAAAGGAAGTGATGAATGAAATTATGAGTGTTTTCGTTGTCAAATAGGATGATGAATTTCCAATGCTTAATGTAATTATTCAACTTGAGGGTTTGAGGAGGAGAAAAACTAGTGAGATAATTTAATGAAATTAGTGGTTCAAAATCAAGAGGATTAGAGGGTGGTGTGATATCATCGTCTTACGGTAGTGTTGCCTTAGGTGAAACCTCAACATCTTCATCAACAACATCCTATGAAATGGCCATAAAAAGTTTCTATTATTTACACTTGTGCAAAGGAAAGTATTTATCATCTCAATCATAGAAAAGACCCTTGAATTGGTGTTCAACCATTTTCAACCATGTTAATTTTTGGACCCTTGGAGGAGTGGTTGGAGGGGAAGGATCAGGGGGTTTATGGTGGGGAAAAAAGTATTTTTTTTTCTTTTTCTTTTTTTTTTGGGAAAAGGTGGCATGTTGTGCCTTCTTGGTACATTTAGTTTCTTCCAACCAAGTTTGGGGGTGAACCATGAGGACCTTGGATCATATTTCATCATGGAGTCCAGTGACAAATTGTTCTCAGAAGAAGGGATTGGTCATAAACTCCGTTCAAAAAATCCAAGTGCTCAAAGGAAGTGATACAATATTCAATTTTTCTATATTGTTTCAAGTTGATCAAATGACCTAAATTGTGGGTGTCCATGCCTAAATGGAGGGTGTATGTTTCAAAGCATTCATACATCTCCACAACAAAATGTGTCCAAAAAACATACCTTTGGAATGAATTTCATATTCATTGCCACCACTTCCATCGTTCTAGATCAAAATAGAGAACACTATAATGAATCTTGGTCAAGGAATCAGTAATTCCATGTAGAGAAAAATAGTGTTCGATCTAAGTGACACAGGTTGTTGGATCCGAGCCATCAAATTTGTTCACCTCAACTATAAGAAAACATTTGTCTCGATTAGAATGAAAGTTCATGGGATTTGAAGAGTCAACACCTTTGACTTGAGGGTTTGGGCCATAAGAGGAAGGACCATGGGATTGGATCATGGATTGTTTAAGAGTGGACTAGAGTTTGTCCATTTGACTATTGAGCTACTCCTAGATGTGGTCCACCTTGGCATGAATGGTAGTAATTTTATTATTCACATTTTGATTAGTTTCTTATTAGTGAATTGGATCCATCAGGGGAGGACGGGTGGGTCCAAAAAATCAGATAAGTGATATATACCACTATGATCAGGGAAACAAGAGGAATCCAATAGGATAAGTGGGAAATAAGGGTGTTGGGAAGGGTATGGGTCGACGGGGTAAAACAAAATCCTTAAAAATGATAGGAATCAAAACGATCAAGGAGAAAAGGTGAATCTAATGTTATACATCTCAAATACGGGTGTGGGAAGGACCCTAACTTTTTTTTAACACTATTTGGAGTTAAATTCTGATATGAATAATATTGCAGTGTTGAAATGCCCAAATTCTTAATATGTGTATTAATTTCACAACCAGAATGCAAGAGGCAAGGTTGCGCTGCCAAAACATCCTTTTTGTTACTTTTCTAGTATGTTCCAGCTAGGTTAGGGTTTTTATGGTGCCTAGGTTCAGGCCATTTACTTGTTCTATAGAAATTTGATATATGTGTGGGTTCGAACAATAGTTATTATCCCAATATCTCAGGGAAACAACTAAGGAGGCTCGACCGTACCGTTAGCCATATTACCTGATTATCCAGGTACTAGAGAGTATCTTCCCAAGTGTTTTTCCTGGTGGAACTATAACAGTCAGACGATTGATCGAGTAATCCAGGGATATTTTCGAGAGATCTAGGGGACTCCTGATATACATTCTAGTATAGGGGAGTGATGGTTGTCAATAGATTATGTTTGATGTCGTACTACTCGAGGGGTACCAATAGGGGTTACAGAGGTTTACAACAAGGTGGAACTTTGGTTTCTAGGAAACCATGTGAATCTATCTATATTTCCTACATATAGTCTTCCCCACCGCAGTTTTACCTAATGAACAAAAGATCTTTGTGCTTTAAAGATGTCATCAGTACACGTCTCTACCCTCGAAAAAAAATTTAACCCATAATTCTTTCCAAGAAAATTTCTCTGGTACCACTTGTAGGGTACCATACATAATTTAATATGAAAAAAAAAAATAATATTCAAAAAATACAAATGGAATAGTAAACTATTGAGAATATAAATACCAACAATAATACCTTTATTGAAAGAAAGGAATGTTCACTTGGATCTATGAGGGGTAAAACTCGATCGGAGTAGAACTCTCTTATAATAAATCTCAATACAATACTTTCTCATGCCTCCTACTCTTATTTATACTAATGCTATCTTCTAAAGAACAATCTAGAGAAATATCTTTGTAAAAGTGGAAGCTTCTATTAGGTCTTCTTATGTTGACTTGTTTAAATTTATCAAATTGGACTTATTAACTAATGTCGACCTTTATTACATGGAAAACATATTTATTTCTCTACATAAGGGGCTAGGGAGGTTAGGTCCCTAACAATTGTGTTGATACACTAAATACTCTTAGATGTGAAGACAATGAGTTCTAGTGGTCGCAAGATAACATGTTGTACAAGGCCCTCCCCCCCACCGAGAAGAAAAAAATCCAAACCTGGAGCTTAGACATAGCGATGGATGGTTATGTGCCTGAGGTGTTGGATTTCAAAGAGGTTGTCCTTCGGTGTGCAAATAAAGTTGATTCAGAGATGAGAAAAATTTAGGTTCAAGGGAAACATCCTACCTCCTTGCCTCATTCCATTTTTACAATAATGTTATGAATACTAAAAATGACCATGAAGTTCAAAGGTGAAGAAGTCATTGAATTCCTCAATGAATAGAGAGGTGGAGAAGATCTCCTTGAAATATATTTGGCAGACCCAAGCGATACATCTAATGCCACTAAGATTGAGGTCAGTTCCTTAAAGTATATGTAGAAGGAATTTTCCTGGTTGTTTTCTCATATAATTGATTTGGAATACAATGCCTCTGATCTGAAAAATATCATTTATATCCTCCACTTTGTTGTACATGAAGACACCCTAATTAATTGTGGTCGCCTTCTTTCCAATGAAATTTCATTTCAACTTGGCGGTTTGAAAAGGACCCGAAAATTCTACATGACATCTTATTTTATTTTTTCCATAGCTTACTACCTGTTTTCAAAGACTTACCAAGGGAAATGAGTGTCAACGTTAATGTAGAGTGAGTATTTTCCTAGTATCAAACTACATGGAGACACAAGGCTCAATACTATTCCTGCCCATTCCATAAAAAATTTATTTCCCAATTAAAAAAATTAATCTTTGGTCCAAACACATCAATATTGTCTCTTTAGGTTGCAACCTTTCTCTCAGAGAAATGAATTTATGAAACTACAGAGGATTTCATTTTCATAAGGTTATTTTGTTTCCACGAGAAACCCTTTCTTTTCCCTTTCTATGTATCATACAAACACTTTGTTATATAAGTATGTATACAATACACGTATTGGGACAATTTCTTTAATTTGAAAAGAAAAAAATAGTTCATCACATTTTCTTATAGAATCAAAGAATTTGTTGTAAAGCATATCTTTCTTTTGTATGAATTTGGAGGACAATTTGATCAACTTGGCTTGAATGAAGCTAAAGTAATTGAGGATTTTGACCCTAATGATTTATTTAATACACACATTCCTTGGTGGGATATTCCTATTATTTCACTAAGTCTGAACAATTTAAATAAGGATGAGGGGACAAATTAAATATCTCTAGGACCTCATTAAATGAATCCCTGAATGGTATCTAATAATTTTCTATCACTAATGAGTGTTAAAAATAAGAAGGAAGAGAAGTAACAAATAAAAACCCAAATTCTCGTACAGTTTCACAAAGAAGTAATATGGAAAAAACAAAACCAAGGAGTAGTTGTATGGCAACGAGGAAAACACCTACTGAACACTGAGATGATGGTGGTGAAAAGGAACCTACTAAAATTTTTTTTGAAAAATTCCATGTTGTAAATACCTACGATAAAATAAAAAGAGACACCTAGAAAACGTGACTACAAATACCTGAAATTCAAGAAAGCCCTTGGGAAATGGATCTAGATGAAATTATCGAAGAACCTAGCTAGTCAAAAAAATGAATATTCAAAAAATAGGAAATTGTTGAAGCTTTGGTCACCCAAGAACCATAAATATCGTAGGATGAATCTATAACACTTCACCACATGACTTACAATAGAAATTCCAAAACAAATTAGTAGAAAATGTAAATATGAAAAACAAGAAAGTGTCTGAGAAATGGATATTGGAAATTGACTTCCATGGGGTCACACATTCAAAGGATGTATAGTTTCATGAGGAAACCAAAGAGGCACTGAAATAATGTGTTTGTAATATATAAAAATAATTTTTATTTTAAAGAAGAAATATAGGAATTCAAGACAAGTCTGATTCTGAGATGATTGTTTGTTGAGCCATTAACCATAATTGAATTAGCACTTACCCTAGAGGATGTCCGATAAGGTAGCATTAAATTGAAAAGTTCATCTAATTTGTTCTTGGAAGTGAGAAATTGTGTTGGATATGGAATTCAAAAAAGAAAATACTTAATCCAAGAAATATGGGAGCTTGAAGAAAGCTCGACTGATTTTTCAATAAGGAATATGAATTTGAAATACTATCTCCAAAAAATCTATAAAAGCACAAATGTTTTTACAAGAATGTTGTGGAAACATTTGAAGCTAAATTTTTAAGTGACATCCAGAGAAGAGAACATCAACTTCCCTATAGTATTTGGATGAAACAAATCAATTCTTGTTGGTTGAAATGACTTAAAATCTTAAGAGAAATGATAAATGAGATAGATGTTGTTAAAAGAAAGAGAAGTAACCTTTTATTAAAACTTTTTTATCTCACAAAGGAACTTGATGGCTCAAAATTTACTAATGGACACAATACTTATGTCTAGAGAGAAACTACTAGCTCGTATTGAGGCATTCAAAGTTGCATGGCATAATGAGTTCAATGACTCAATAGAATTATCCGAAGATGAAGTTGAAAGGTGGCAGGTCCGATATATTAAATCGAAAGATAACATCATTGATACATTACACCAATTCGGTATTCACCTAACATAAATGGAGAATGATATTTTTGAGATAAAGAAAAAACATGATATCACAATGGCCCCAATGAAAGAATACATAGAAAAGTGGCTAAGAAAATCACTAATCGAGATCACTGAGACATTTCAAGATGACGTGGTTACAACTGTTATGCCAGCTCCAACACCATATCCATTGAAAAAAGAAGAATCAACAAACAAGTAAATGGGTTTGAAGAATATTTCCATCATAGTGAGTTAAGTAGAACTTGTATTATCATCCTTGCCATGTTTTCTTTTAAAGCCATTTGCCATATTTCCTTTTTTTGTTCCCAGTAACCCGTGAAACCTAAGGAGAACCCTTGGATATTTTTCTTCTTTCTTCGAGCCCCATCCTAGTGATCTTTGAAGGACAAATGCAATCCCTTTTATTTGTATTTCAAGACATTTACTTCATATTTATCAAAGACGTCAATTAATTTTTAAGCTTCCGAGAGAACTAACTTGGGACATAACATTATTGATTTCTCCAGAACTTATAATTTAAGAGTGATATTTTAGATGTATGTATATCATAATATTTATTTAATTTAATGGATTGATGATTTAGAGTTCTCTCCAATATGTGGTCCATATCTTCCTTTCCCTTTTGTTGAATATCGTGTTCTATATTGATGAATGTTTTGCTGGATATTTATTTCAAGAATAATAATGGTCCTCTCTCAGACATTTTTATATTCTTGTATGTTACATGAAATAAAGGAGTACCACCTCTTTCAAATAACATGGGGATTTGTCCTTGCAAGGTTGACTTAAATACCGTAAGATAGTATTTTATATCAACAGTTTCCCGGGGACTTGGAAATGATCAATGGAATAAGGACATGCCCTAGGTTGTAAATAAACCTTTGAGGCATATAGGGACATGAAAAATTCATTGATGCACCACACATGAGATCTAATAAAATGTTTTAGTGACTTCACATGGTTTTGAGCATAATGTACTGATTTGACAGCCTTGGTATGGTCAAATTAAACACAATACTTATCCAAAATACAATGCTTCTATGGATCCAAGGTAAAACATGATGCCTTAATCCACCACACCCAACCTCTCAAGGATTTAAGTAGCTTCTAAGGCTTGACATTCATGATGGCACCTCAAACCACGACACACTAGTTCTCAAGGGGAACTTTATCCTTCAAGTGGAGATATGGGCATTGTTACGATACTCTGAGAACCAAGTATGTTTCTTGGGTACTTGGGAGTGATTAAGAAAGGAAAACTATGACTTTTGTACTAATGTAAGATTCTAGGCATCTAGGGCCAACAACGGCATGTTGAACCAACACCATGGAAATTTACAGGGTATCGTTGTTCTTTAAATGGAAAAAATTAGCATGATGAGGTTTTCAACATTATGTATGACTATATAGACCCTTGATATTATCATGGTAATAAACCTAAGAGTTAGGAAATAAATGAATATTTTAGGATTTTGGGGCAAAGAATGACACCGTGAACCACCAAAAATGACCTCTTGAGGGTATCATTTTCTTCTAGTAAGGTATATAGGTACCAATAATTTTTTCTATCTCTAAGTATGGGTGTTAGGGCCCTAAACATGGTTTAGGGAGGGAACATGAATGTGCATTTCTCAGACACTTTCTTGTTTTTACATGTCGTCGACGAGGTTAGGCTATCAAGAATTGGGTCTTGAAATGGTTGAGCTTGTTGAAGAATAGTCATGTCATCCCAATCATCCTCCCATGGAAGAAGAAAATAAAGATGAATGAAAAGGAGATCCTATCAAACTTCTTCTCAAGGAAGTGCTAGTGCAACAAAGGAATTACAATTTGGATAATTTTTCCCAAATCCTTTGATATTTGTCAATAGAAAAATGAACCTTTCACCAATAGTCACTTTGGGGGTGTCACACCCTTCAATATACAAGTTAAATTTGATATTAATTTATTATAAGGCTATATAAAATGGTTAATTTTGTTAGAGTGTTATTTCTCTATCTAAAATGTTTCCAACAGTGAAAAAATCACCTTTGTGCTGCTTAAATACCTTCCCCATGTCAAATATTCAGGGGATACTTACTATGAGAAACATGTTAGAGATGGTTCTATAATTTTGGGGCTAAAACCTACTTTGGTGGCTTCTATTGATTCCCTTAAGGAGAAATACTATCTTCTTGGAAACTGTGATGACTAATACATGAGATGGACAAATTTGTGTCAAGAGAGAGACCATATAGTGGTAGAGTACGCCAACATCTTCTATAAATTGCACAAAAATATGGGTATTAAATAATTTGAGTTGAACATGGTTCTGAAGTATAGAAGTGGACTACATATATACATCCAAATAGATATGGAGTTCTTATGCACTGGGAGGCACTTATCAATATGTTGTGAAGATCAAGAAAATATTCAAGCAAAAGAATAAAAGGGAAGTCAGTTCTCCAAACACAATGAAAACAAAGAACAGTAAAGGTATCCCTAACTCCTAGAAAAAAGTACAAAACAATGATGGTTAGCCCCGGGTCAACCAGTCCAATCCACAAGGAAAAACTTGTAATGGGAATTCAAAGAAGGATGCTCAAAAGTGGTGCAAGTTCTAGAAAATCCCTTGGAAAAAAAAATAATGAATGTCACTCCAAAATGTCATTGGTGGGTGATATGAAATCCCTAGAGTAAAATGTTTTATGAGACTCTAATTAATAACAATATAAGGGAAAATACATCATTGAAAAAAAATCTAGTGTGACCATCACTATCACAAAGGTCTAGCCGGAGGAACCAAAGGATATTGAATAAGGGGAGTGTGTCTTCCACTCATAGATGTGGATGAAGGGGTACCCAATACATTTCATTGTTAACAATGGTTTAGACAATAACCTAATCTTAGCAGAATTCATAAATAGGATGAACCTAACAAAGACACCACACCCTCAACCATACATCATCACTTTGCTCAGCCAGGAATGAGGCATCCACATCAACCGACAAAGTTTCCTACACAACAACATCAAGCCCTTAATAGATGAGGTATTGTGTGATGTATCCCCACTTAAATTTTGTGATTTTATTTAGAACAACCATATATGTCAAAGAGTAATGTTATTTATGAATCTAGGCCTTGTAATTTTATTATTACTTTGGCAGATCAACTTTGTAGGGTTTTCAAGGTAGTCCCAACCACTGGAGTCTATTTTCTCTTTGTGAAGTAGTGTAGAAAGGTAATATCTTAGAGAATAATATTTTCCCTCTTTATGGTATGATTGGAATGTGAATGGAATATCACTACAACCCCCAAGACCTTTGCATGAGGTTTGTATACAAAATAAAATTAGGTGGACAAAATAGTAGAAGAACACAAAACCATATTTTTCTCACCTATAGTGGTGCCTTTTCACTATCAGGTGAAGCACTCATTTTATTTGACACCTAGTGCTCCTCTTCCTAGCATCCTTGTATATAGGTGCTCTATTCTAGAGAATTAAAAGATCAAATGCTAGATACAAGAGCTAATTATAAAGGGCCACACTATACAAATATCCTCACCTTGCAATAGCCAAATTGTTGTAGTATAGACGAAGTTGTTGGACAACTGAGAGGGGGAGCGGGTGGTAAATCAGTTGTTACCATTCTTAAAAAATTATGCTTCTTTTAACATATTTACAAGGCACTCAATGATGAGCACAATAATGCAATGAAATAAACAAAGGCACATTTAGCATCAGTCACATATATGAGAAACACAGAGACAGATAGTTCCCGAGGAAACCCATATAGGGTAAAAACCTCCTTTTCTTTATATGATAAGTATTATCTAAATTCTTTACATTATCATACATATGAGCACCAACTCATTGTGATGCTACAACCTATGTTTTTTCAAGCTACAACTTGCTGAGAGAAATGACTCTTTGTTTTCTCTAGCACCCACTAGAAGGAAGCACCAACCCCCTGGTTTCTCTAGTACCAACTAGAAGGAAGCACCAACTCCCTGGTTTCTCTAGAACCAACTAGAAGGAAGCACCAACTCCATGTGTTCAAGCACCCACTTGAACCTTTGAGGACACCAATCCTCCCTAGAACCTCCCAACCACCCTAATTAATAAATTCTTTGTTACTGAAACTCTACAGCGATATACAATAATTCAATGGCTTACCAGCCCTGTTGTTGTTCTGTTACGTTGCTCTGCCTTGTCTGCATCAGTGTCTTCTACATTCCATTTTCACTTTCTATTCTTCTGCCTTTTATACTCTCTGCACCATATCCCTTTGATGCAACCTACCCCTACCATGCATCTCTACTCCTGCGCTCTGCCTCCTTTCTCACACTTGAATCATCCACCATGACCACAAACACCATCTCTTCTTTGTTCATCATTCTAATAGTACATGTGCTCCTATTGCATGCAATATTCAAAATGCCTCTACATGCACACTCCGCACCAAATTCCTCCATAACTTGAGTGCTCTATCTGATCATCATCGTGACTCTTCAACTTCTTTGGTCATTTTCCACCATGCGTCCAACATCACTGGGTGTTCTACTGAGATTTCTCAACTTCTTTGGCAGTTGAGACTCCTCGTCTTCTTTGGCGCAGTCCATATTATGCCTTCCTAAGTTTGGGGTGCAAATTCACCTTTTGGATATGTAGCTAGAAAATCTGGACGGCTAGAATCTATGCTCCCAGATCTACGATTGGGATTGGATTCTGGAGCCCCCCTTCCATTCTACCTTTAAGCGGAGAGGGGGGGGGGGGTCCGGAATTGGGCACGCATCTCTCGAGTGACCAGGATTAGAGTGCCTAGATCAATCACACTCAAGCGATTCTGGACCCCCTTTTCCTTCTTTCCTTTAATACAGGGGGGGGGTCTGGAATGATGGGGTATTGACGAAGGACCCCACTCCTGCTGTGTCACCTTTTGTATCATTCTCCACCTGACCGTGAGACAAGGCTCATTCCCTTTATCCCCTCCTCGTCCTCCAACATATATCCATATCC
Organism: Picea engelmannii; assembly: GCA_009831015.1. Classification (NCBI taxonomy): domain Eukaryota; kingdom Viridiplantae; phylum Streptophyta; class Pinopsida; order Pinales; family Pinaceae; genus Picea; species Picea engelmannii. The sequence continues at coordinate 469,607 of ML778602.1, read as the reverse complement.
CGATTTTCAAAACTCCAAAGTGGTGTAAATCTCCTCACGTCAAACTTGGATTGACACGTGTTGAATACTGCCATGTGTCACTCTGATTCATGATTTACATGTGCCTAAAATATTGAATCAGTCTGACACTTTTCATTACCTGGTTGTGCCACGTGTTCCTAGCTAACATGGTATGTTGACATGATTCGGATCGACGGTCCATATCACATCTTGATCTGACAGTTCATATTCAGTCGGGATTTCACACATCACGATTTCGACACTCTTGATGTTCAATGTTTTTGTCACTTCAAAGTCCCGATCCACGAAACTCCATAATGGAGTCATATCAACGGTCCAGATCAGATCTTGATCTGATGGCTGCGATTAAATCACAATATCGCATATCACGATTTTGGGATTCCTATGGTTATTGTTCTTTGACATCTTCAACTCTTGATCCGTGAAAATATGAAATGGACTGAGATTGAGGGTCTAGATTAGACCTTGATTCAATGGCTGTGATTAAATCGCGATTTTGCAATTCTTGTTGCATTGTTTCTTTTCCCTCTCCATGTCACGATTCGTGAAACTCTGATATGGATTTGGATCAATGGTCTAGATCTGATCTTGGTTCAACGACTGCGATTAAGTCACGATTTTGCATATCGATAAATCGATATTTTTGTGGATGATATTACTTGACATCTCCAACTCTTGATCCCCGAAACTCCGACATGGACTGGAATCAACAGTCCAGATTCAACCTTAATTTGATGGCTGAGATTAAATCGTGATTTTAGATATCGCTATTTTGAGAGGTTAGGGAACATTGTTCCTTTGAATCTCCAGTCAAGGACCTGACGATCTATCCCCACGTATCCTTCCTGTAGATGGGAGGTCCTCCTTCTTTTGAGATTTTGTGATCCCTCTACTCCTTTCACTTTAAAGAACGTGTAGGTTCTCCTTGATCCAATGGTGGTCTAACCCTACACTGGGATCTAATGCCCGAGATCTATCCTCCATATCTGTGCACTCCTCTTGTCTACATTGAGATCTGACGGTCATCAGGAATTCAGGATAGGATCCAACGATCACTGACGCTTCTCCTCCAAGCTTATGCATCCTCCTTACTTGGAAGAATTTCTAAGTGTCAAAGGCCTCGACCTTTGATCCACCTGTGATCCTAAGTATTCTATCTCCCTTGATCTTTAGCCATGAGTTAACCTCATCCCCGGTGCACACCTACGCACTGCATTCGACTCTGCACTAATTCCTCCTAATCTTATGTTGTTCCTATTTTTCCATCGATGCACACTCTGATCCTACCATCAATGATAAGTGCATACTACCTATAAAGCATGCCAATCATCCTCTGCAGTGTCTTCCCAAACTGCTTCTGATGCCTATCTGTTACATTCTTCCTGCACTGTCTTCCCAAACTGCTTCTGATGCCCGTCTGTTACATTCTCCCTATACTCATGCCATCTTCACTATTGTACTTTCCATCAATGACAAGCATATGCTACCTATTAAACATTTGCCAACAATCTCCCCCTTTGGCATTGATGGAAATTGAGGCACCCAAATTGTTTTCTCCCCCTTTGACATTAGTGTCAAAGAGGAGACATGCTCCCCCTGAGCTATTGCAATAATTTTAGGAGGCATTAGATATTCAACCAATACACAACTCCCCCTAACAAGATGGACTCTTTAGGTGTGAAACGAAATGACACCCAGCTTCTGTCTAAGATATTTAAATTGTGTCTTAGCTAGGGGTTTAGTAAAGATGTCTGCAATTTGTTCTGTAGTGGGAATGTAATGGACCTGAACAATCTGATTGGTGACTTGATCTCTCAGAAAATGATATTTTATGGGAATATGTTTTGTCTTGGAGTGGAAGACAGGGTTTTTAGACACATTGATGGCACTAGTGTTATCACAATGAATTTGGATCAGTGTAGTGTATTTTACCTCTAAGTATGCAAGTGTCTGAATCATCCATAACACTTGTTTACAATAGGTAGCAGCAACAATGTACTCTACCTCTGTGGTTGATAAAGAAATGGAACCTTGCTTTTTACTAAGCTAGGCTACTAAGGAGTCACCCAAGAAGAATGCTCCTCCACTGCTTCTTTTTCTCTCATCAACACAGTTTGCCCAATCTGCATCTGAATAAGCAGTCAACTGAAGACTTTGATTTCTGGGATACCACAGACCATAAGTCATTGGTTCTTTTAAGTTCCTGAATATCTTTTTGACAACTTGAAAATGACTCTGTTTAGGTGTAGCCTGATATCTTCCTACCATTCCTATAGCATGCATTATGTCTGGGCGAGATGTTGTGATGTACAACAGGCTTCCTATCATTGATCGATATGAGCTTTGATCAACATCAGGTGAATCATCATCCTTGCTTAATTTACATCCAGTTACCATAGGTGTACCCATAGGTTTAGAATCTTCCAATTGAAACCTTTTTAGCATTTCTCTTAGATATTTTTCTTGAGAAATGAACATCCCTTCGGGCCTCTTAGTAATTTGTAGACCAAGAAAAAGGGACCGTTCTCCTATCATAGACATTTCAAATTCAGACTCCATGGTAGAAGAAAACCATTGTACTAGTGAATCCTTATTACATCCAAAGATGATGTCATCTACATAGACCAATATGATGAGCAAATCATTATCCTTTGTCTTAATATACAGATTTTTGTCAGTTCTTCCTCTCTTGAACCCTTTGTCTTTGAGATACGTATCCAATCTATGATACTAGGCTCAAGGGGCTTGTCTTAAACCATATAAATATTTCTTCAACTTGCATACTAATCCAGGGTTATCAGACAATTTGAAACCTCCTAGTTGTTCCATATAGACTTCTTCACTTAAATGTCCATTGAGAAAGGCTGACTTGACATCCATTTGGTAGACTTTAAAACTTTTATGACAAGCATAGGAAAGAAACATTCTGATAGCTTCTAATCTTGCTATGGGCACAAATGTTTCATCAAAATCTAGTCCTTCTATCTGAGCATAGCCTTTACAGAATAACCTTGCTTTGTTCCTGATAACTTGTCCTTGCTCATTCAACTTATTCTTATAGATCCATTTGGAGCCAATGAAATTTTTTCCTTTGGGTCTTTGAACCATCTCCCATGTATTGTTTTTCTCAATTTGATCAAGTTCTTCATTCATTGCTTTAACCCAGTGATCATGTTTGCTGGATTCATTAAAATTCTTGGGTTCCAGTATGGATATGAGAGCTATATGAGATTGTTCGGTGGTTTTGATTAGCTTTATCCTGGTTTGTACACCTTTGTCTTTTTCTCCAATTATCTGACTTGCAAGATGATTCTTTTGAATGATTCTGGAGGAGGAATTTGTAGTTGACTATTGATTTGAGTCTGTCTAAGTATCTGAGTCATCATCTGATTCAGAGTCTTCGTTTTCTGATTCTTGGACTTATTCATCTTCAACTTTAGTTGTGTCTTCTGTAAAAGATTCATTACTGTACACCTCTCTTGCTGGGATTTCTTCATCAATTTTTACATCAATACAGTCAACCATTTTATGCAACCTCTTATTATAGCATCTGTATCCTTTACTATTTGTAGCATACCCTAAGAAAATACCTTCATCTGCACTGTCATCATATTTGTCGAGGTTCTCATCATTATTATTTATGTAGCATTTACTCCCAAAGACTCTGAAGTGTTTGATTGAGGCAGGTCTTCCAAACCATAATTCATAAGGTGTCTTGTCACTTTGTGGTCTGAGGTGATCTTT
>ML778602.1:434576-465665 GCA_009831015.1 Picea engelmannii | reverse complement strand
GGGGCTTTGATATTCTCGGAAGATCTTTTACTGCCTCAAGGTTTTTGAGTTTGATTAAGTGGTCAAAGTTTAGATGTCCAAGTCTCCTATGCCATAACCAGCTTTCATCATGTTTTCTTAGATGACATTCTTCTCTATTTTCTCTCATCACATATACATTAAGTTTTGTCCTTATGCCTTTGGCCACCACTTGTCCTGAGTTTACAAACTTTATCTTGTAGTCCTTGGACGTGAAAAACGCATTGCATCCTCTATCACACATTTGACTTACACTGAGCAGGTTATGTCTCATCCCATCCACAAGTAGAACATCTTGGGATTTTCCTTTTCCATTACTTAAGCTCACCATCCCTTTTCCTTTTATTTTCCCTGGAGCATCATTTCCAAAGGTTACACTTCCTAATTTTCTTTCACTTAGAGATAGAAACTTGCCTTTGTCTCCCATCACGTGTTTGGAGCATCCACTATCTATATACCAAGGGTTCATTTTTCTTTTAGAAGACAATACTAATCCACACTTGTTAGTTTCCTTCTTCTTCCAAAACTTGACATTTTCAGCAGGGGATTTCGAATCTGGTTCATAGTTCCTTAACCGACACTCAATAGATTTATGTCCAGAGTTATGATAGGTGTAGCATTCAACCTCATTATTCAATAAGTCAAACTTATTGTTGCAGTGTTTCCTACTTATTGACTGTTGATTATTTCTTGGCCTCCTTAGTTGTATGTGTCCAGACTTAATTTGGCAATTTGCAGTCCGTGAAGGATTATTACTTCACTGTATCATTCTTTGTTGTGGGAAGTATTTATTCCTTTGAAATCTTAATTGCTCATGTAAGGAACAATTTACAGCTTTGTGACCAAAGTTAGAACAGTAGAAACAATAGCCATAGAAAAATTCTTTGTACCTGGAAAATGGTTGCCTTCTTTAAGAAAATCGATTTCTTTCTTGCTAATGACGTATTTCAGCAAAGAGAGCATTGTTTCTTCATTCTACAGATTCAACCCTAGCACATTTTTCTTTACTCATCCTGGGTGGCTGATTGTCTTCCTTTGTTTCTCCAGGTTTGTTATTGTCATTGGTTGTACTTTTGACAAACTTGATGGGTTCTTCATTTCCTGGCTTCCCACTGCTTGATCCCTCTTCATAACCCAAACCAGTTTTCAGCTTTGAATTCCTTTTTTGATTTAGAATGGTGGCTAATCCTTTTGAGGCTTTGATACTTGACAGATTTTGATTATACAAGGCTTGAAATTTCTCCATTTCTTTCCTTGTTTTCACTACTTCTTGTTCTAATGATTCACATCTTGTTTTCTTTTCTGATAGCTGCTATTTCGGAATCTCTTCGATTTGCTTTGCCTCTTCCAATTCTACTTTTAGTAGGACAAGGTCTTCACCAGGTTCTTGACTGTGTTTCTCAAACTGTATCAACAATTGTCTTTTCTTTTTGTTCTTGATTCTTAGTCTGTCAATCTCTTCTAATGCACTGTTCAGTTCTCCTTCAATGTCAACCACAACTTCTTCATCATTATCATCACTGCCTATGCTTTTATTATCATACTTCTCTTTGGCCATAAGCATGAATTCATTTACCTTATCTTCATAGGAAGAGTCACTATCGGTGTCTTCTGAGGAGTCATCATTGTTTACACATAAACTTTTCTTTTTATCAAATCTCCTGGATTTGTGCTTCTCTTCACCTTCATAGTTCTGATCATGTTTCTTGTGTAGACATTTATTTGCAAAATGACCTATCCTTCCATAGTTAAAGCATTTGAAAGGAAGTTTACCTTTGTATTTTTTTGATCCCTTCTTCAATCTCTTCACAAATTTTGCTTCAACTTCATCAGGCTCAGAATCCTCATTCTTGTCTGCTTTAAATGATGCTTCTCTGGAGGTGGGTTTATCTTTAACTATTCTCATTTCATATGCAGTCAGTGTTCCTAGAAGTTGATCAAAATGCAAGGTTTTTAGATCATTAAGTTCTTCTATAGCAGAGACCTTTGGGTTGAACCTATCTAGGAGAGATCTCAAGATTTTCTGAACTAAAGAAGGTTCCCCAATTGTTTCACAAAGTGCCTTCATTGCATTTACCATTTCTTCTATTCTCAGAAAGTATTTTCCAATAGTTTCATCTTCCTTCATCTTTAGTTGTTCAAACTGTATTATGTAGGTTTGAATCTTTGCATCCTTTACCTTCTCATTGCCCTCATAACTGCTAATGAGTTTGTCACACATTTCTTTGGCAGTTTCTAGGTGCATAAATTTTACGAATTATGCTTCTGCAAGCCCACTCAAGATAGCATTCATATCCTTAGCGTTGAAGCTAAATTTTAGTTTGTCATCCTTATTAGCTAGCACAACTGGCTTTACATACCCAGTATCTACCACATCCTAGACATCTGCACCTAATGCTATTATGTAGGTTCTCATTCTAACTTTCCAGAAGGGAAAGTTTGTTCCATTGAATAGAGGGGCCTTATTGGTTGAATTTCCTTCATGGCTTGACATTTTTAAGCTCTAGGATATACCCTTAGATAAAATGGGCCATCTATGATACCAATTGTTGGAGAACTAAAGGGGGGGGGGTTGAATCAGTTGTTACCGTGCTTAAACAATTATGCTTCTTTTAACATCTTTACAAGGCACTCAATGATGATCACAATAATGTAGTTAAATAAACAAAGGCACATTCAACATCAGTCACATATATGAGAAAGACAGAGACAGATAGTTCCCGAGGAAACCCATACAGGGTAAAAACCTCCTTTGATTTATATGATAAGTATTATCTACATTCTTTACATTATCATACATATGAGCACCAACTCATTGTGAGGCTACAACCTCTGTTTTTGCAAGCTGCGACTTGATGAGAGCACCGACTCTCTATTTTCTCTAGAACCCACTAGAAGGAAGCACCAACCCCCTGGTTTCTCTAGTACCAACTAGAAGGAAGCACTAACTCCCTGGTTTCTCTAGCACCAACTAGAAGGAAGCACCAACTCCCTGTGTTCAAGCACCCACTTGAACCTTTGAGGACAGCAGTCCTCCCTAGCACCTCCCAACCACCTTGAATAATAAATTCTTTGTTACTAAAACTCTATAGCAATATAAAATAATTCAATGGCTTACCAAATCTATTGTTGTTCTGTACCGCTGCTCTGCCATGTCTGCATCAGTGTCTTCTGCACGCCACTTGCACTTTTTGTTCTTCTGCCTTTTATACTCTCTGCACCATATCCCTTTGATGCAACCTTCCTCTACCATGCATCTCTACTCCTGCACTCTGCCTCCTTGCTCACACTTGAATCCTCCACCATGACCACAACCACCATCTCTTCTTTGTTCATCATTCTTATAGTACCTGTGCTCCTTGTGCATGCAATATTTGCAATGCCTCTGCATGCACACTCTGTGCCAAATTCCTCCATAATTTGACTGCTTTGTCTGATCATCATCGTGACTCTTCAGCTTCTCTAGTCGTTTTCCACCATGCGTCCAGCATCACTGGGTGTTCTACTGAGATTTCTCAACCTCTCTAGCAGTTAATACTCCTCATTTTCTTTGGCACAGTCGAGCTTATGACTTCCTAAGTTTGGGGTGCAAATGCACCTTTTGGATATGCAGTGAGCAATTCTGGATAGCCAAAATATGTGCTCCCAGATCTATGGTCGGGATTGGATTCCAGAGCCCCCCTGCCATTCTACCTTTAAGCGGAGGGGGGGGGGGTCCAGAATTGGGCACACATCTTTCAAGTGACCAAGATTAGAGTGCCCAGATTAATGGCACTCAAGTGATTCTGGACCCCCCTTGCCTTTCTACCTTTAATACGGGGGGGGGAGGGGTCCATAATGGTGGGATATTGACGAAGGACCCCACTCCTATCCTGTCACCTTTTGTATCATTCTCCACCTGACCATGCGACAAGGCTCGTTGGCTTTAGCCCCTCTTCATCCTCCGACATATATCCATCTCCTGATTTTCGAAACTCCAAAGTGGTGTAAATATGTTGATGTCACATGTGGATTGACACGTGTTGAATACTGCCACGTGTCACTTTGATTCATGACTTACATGTGCCTGAAATGTTGAATTAGTCTGACACTTGTCATTACCTGGTTGTGCCACATGTTCCTAGTAGACATGGTATGCTGACATGAGTCAGATCGATGGTCCAGATCACATCTTGATTTGACGGTTTAGATTCATTCGGGATTTCACACTTCGCGATTTTAACACTCTTGACATTTACTGTTTTTGTCACTTAAAAGTCCCAATCCATGAAAATCTGTAATGGAGTCATATCAACGGTCCAGATCACATCTTGATCTGATGGCTGCGATTAAATCGCAATATCCCATATCACAATTTCGGGATTCCTGTGGTTATTGTTCTTTGACATCTTCAACTCTCGATCCATGAAACTCTGAAATGGACTGAGATCGACGGTCCAGATTAGACCTTGATTCAATGGCTGCAATTAAATCATGATTTCACAATTCTTGTTGCATTGTTTCTTTTCCCTCTCCATGTCATGATTCGTGAAACTCCGATATGGAGTTGGATCAATGGTCCAGATCTAATCTTGGTTCAATGGTTGTGATTAAGTCACGATTTTTCATATCGTGAAATCAGGATTTCTGTGGATGATATTACTTGACATCTCGAACTCTCGATCCCTGAAACTACAACATAGACTGGAATCAACAGTCCAAATTCAACCTTAATCTGACAGCTGAGATTAAATCGCGATTTCAGATATCATGATTTTGAGAGGTTAGGGAACATCATTCCTTTGACTCTCCAGTCAGTGACCTAATGATCTATCCCCACATATCCTGCCTATAGATGGACAGTCCTCCTTCTTTCAGGATTTTGTGATCCCTCTACTTCTTGTACTTTAAAGAACGTGCAGGTTCTCCTCAATCCAACGGTGGTTGGACCATTCACTCAGATCTAACGCCCAATATCTATCCTCCATATCTGCATGCTCCTCTTTTCTACATTGAGATCTGACGGTCATCGGGAATTCGGGATGGGATCCAACGATCACTAACGCTTTTACTCCAAGATTATGCATCCTCCTTAATTGGAAGAATTTCTAAGTGTCAAAGGTGTCGACATTTGATCCGCCTGTGATCCTAAGTATGCTATCTCCCTTAAGCTTTAGCCATGAGTTAACCTCATCCCTAGTCCACACCTACGCACTGCATTCAACTCTGCACTAATTCCTCCTAAACTTACGTTGTTCCTGTTTTTCCATCGATGCACACTTTGATCCTTCCATCAATGACAAGTGCATACTGCCTATAAAGCATTCCAACCATCCTCTACAGTGTCTTACCAAAAATGCTTCTGATGCCCGTCTGTTACATTCTTCCTGTAGTGTCTTCCCAAACTACTTCTGATGCTCGTCTGTTACATTCTCCCTATACTCATGCCATCTTCATTGTTGTACTTGCCATCAATGAAAAGCATATGCTACCTGTTAAACATTTGCCAACAAAAGTATGGCACATGACAAATTTATATTGATTACATATCCCTGGACAATATCACAATCAAGAACCAATACCCAATCTCCTATATTGATGATTTTTTAGATGAGCTCAAATGTGCCAAATTTTTCAGTAAGCATGATTTGAAGTCATGCTACCACCAAGTGTCGATTAAGAAACTTGGTGTATGGAATATAGCCTCCTGGTATAAATAAGGTCTATTCGAGTGGTTGGTTATTCCTTTCATATTGATTAATTCCTTGACTACATTCATGCATATGATAGATGATATATTACATGCATTCAAAAACTAGTTTTTTTTCATATGTCTAGATGAAATCCTCATGTTTATAAAAACTTAGGAGGAATAATTGAATCACTTATATCATGTCTTGAGCACCCTGCAACAACACAAGTTATATGCTAATTTGGATAAATGTTCCTTTAGAATGAAGATAATTAAATATTTGGGATACATAATGGATGAGCAGGGTGTGTATGTGGATGAAACAAAGGTCCAAGTCATTCATTATCAGCTGACCCTAAAGACATTGACCAAGATCTATAGCTTATTGGGACTAGAGAAATTCTACCTCAAGTTTGTGTCATATTTATCACACATCACTTGGGCCCTAAAATTGGTTACCAATAGTTGAGCCAAGGCCAAGTTTTTTTGGGTTGCATCATAATAGAAAGCATTCAAGGATTTTAAATTCCACTCTACTCAACATCCAACCTTATTCTAATAGACCTGAAAAAACCATTTTAGATTGACACAAATTCTTCATATTATGATAACGGTACAATCCTCACTTAGCATGCGCATCTAGTCTCCTATCACAATAAAAAAATGTCTAATTATATACAGAAATACCCCACCTATGAAAAAGAGATGTTCTCCATTTTATAGGCATGTAGACAGTGGGATAATTAAATTATGTTAGATTAAATGATCATTCACATAGATATCAAGCCTCTGAAACTCATGCATACACAAGGAAATTTACAAAATGATTACCATCATAAGTGTTCCATGTACCTACAACAATTCCACTTGCACAACAAGTATAAGAAGGGAAACACCAACCATTTTGCAGACCACCTCAATCAAACCCTAGTTGTGGTGCTAACCAAATTTCTTAACTCATGTGGGAACGAGACCTCTAGGTGGCCACAATTATACAATAATGAATTTGACCTTATTTCTACCTATCATACATTGAGCGAACTTGAACTAGTTCCAAACTTTCATCTCCAAGATGGAATTCTATTTCATGTGATCCATCTCTATGTTCCTTCAAGAGAGAATGAAAATATGACTTGGGAAGCTCATTACAGTTATCATACATGACACTTTGGCAAGGAAAATATAGTCTCACTACTTCAAAAGAATTTTTATTGGTCAAAATTTCAACAAGATGTTAACAAGTACATCATATCCTTCACTTATTGCACCATTGCAAAACCATCCATTAAGAAACATGGGATATACAATACTTTTCCTACTCCTGATAGTACTTGGGAGTCCATATCCATGGATTATATGTTTGGTATACCTTCAACAAATCATCTAAATGATTGTTTCTTCGTGGTCGTTGATCAATTATCTACGATGGAATTTCTGACACCCTACAAGAAGAGTATCATAGCCGAGGCCATTGCTAAGATATTCTTTGAGTATGTTTTTATTTATTATGGGATCTAAGGGATCATTATTTTAGATTGATATAGTAGGTTTATGAATACTTTTTTCCCTGACCTATGGTCGATGATGGACACCAAGATGACTAAATCAACATCCTTCCACCCTCAAAATGATAGACAAACAAAGGTATTCAATAAGATTATTTTCCATATCGTGAGTATGTACAATTACAAAAATCGATGCACATGGGATGGGATCCTTCCTTGTTCTCAACATAGCTACAAACAATCCCTTCACATCTCTATTTCCCACAACCCTTTTCGTGTGTGCTTGGGGTTCTAGCCATTGGACCCCATTAACATAATTCTTCCCATTGTAGCTACATAGGAGGCATCCTTCCATGTTTAGAACAAGGTTTATTGAGTAGACAAACTTGTTGAACTAATATACCACATCCAACAACAAGTTCATAATATTTTGTATAAATCCAACACCAAGTACAAGCAACACCATGATCAACATCTGGTACCATACAAGTTTCAAGTGGGAGATAAGGTATGGTTACATTTGTAGATAGTGTGCCTCATAGGACCCCATTGGAATATATTCCCATTCCAATATAGGCCTCACACCATCACTAATTTTATGTGTGAGAATGATTTTGAATTGAGTATATCCCCTTTCCTTGGTTTACACCTTGTATTTAATGTGGAACTACTTCGACCATATTTTCCACCTCTTTTGGACACTTCGAATGTGGTGTAGCACTTGGTCCCTACAAAAATAAATCATGACTTCAATGAATAGGAGATATTAGATTGGACAATGAAAACCAATATGAAGGGAACCTACCAAGAAAACATCCAATTATATTGGGCCATCAAAGCAAGGCAGTTTTGTCACTAAGGAAATTCGCTAACCAGGAATCAGATTCAATAGAACTTTCCCCATTTGATGGAAACACTTGACGCAACAGGGACCATCACTTCTTAATGGGAGAGTATTTATCTAGGTGGATACTTGTGTCCACCCACCTATTCCACTAATTATGAATGGTTCCACATTTTTCTAGTTTTTCTATAGTTTTTCAGGTCCCAATTTTTTTGGGGTTGTTTTAAGGCCCTAAATGACGTTTTATTGTTGCATAAATGCCCAGTATGTATACAGAGGAATATGCTATTCCATTTTGAATGTGTACTTATTATATAGATATTTTTTGAATGGATACCGAGCTCCCGAAATAGAGATCATATGAAAAATTTACGCCTTGGAGAAGTTGATGTATCAATTAACCACATTGGGGTTGACAAACCTTTTGGAATTTCATCTTATGGGGTTAAGGTTTTGGATGTTTATGGTTTTATAATTGACTTATTATGTTAAAATGCCTCTTCATCCTATTTGTAATCAACGTATTACAAATGAACATAGTTGACACATCTCTCTCTTTAGGGACAAGGCACCACCATTCTAGCTAGTTTGTGCACTTTGCATTTTATAGTCTTTTGTACTCCATTCATTAATATAATCTAAGTTCAATTGTATTAATCTATATATTTCAATATATATATATATATATATATATATATATATATATATATATATATTGTTTTTTATATAATTTCCTTCATTTCATTCTCAAGATAATCCATATTAGTGGTATTAGAGAAAACTACTCTTTGTTGCTTCTCTGTGCATGTCCTCAATGAGGTCAACCTATCGGGAATTGGGTCTTGAAATGGAGGAGCTTGGGGAAAAAAAATCCTACTGTCCCAAGAAGTCTTCCATGTAGAAATAAAACATGGAATACAGAGAAAGAGATCCTATCAAACTTTTTCTCGAGGCAACAAAGGAATAAGATGATGGATAATTTTTCCAAGGTCCTTTGACAACTATCAATAGCAACAAAGGGTCCTTCAAGAAGTAGTCACTTTGGAGGTGTGATTCCCTTCAAGGTATAAGTTAACATTGATATTCCTTTATTTGAAGTCCATATAGGCATTGACCCTTTGGAAAAATGGTTAAATTATATAGAGGGTTATTTCTCTATCCAAAATTTTTCCAACAATGAAAAAATATCTTTGCACTCCTTAAATCCCTTACCCAAGTCAAACATTGGTGGAAAAATTTCTTGATAAAACATGTTAGAGATGAGTCTACAATTCTTGGGAAAAAATCAAATAGGTGGGTTTTGTATATGACCTCAAGGAGAGATACTACCCTATTGGAAACTACGATGACCAATACACAATATGGACAATTTTACGTCAAGAGAGACAGTAGACAATGTCAAGGTACACAATAATATTTCATAATCTATGCACAAAGATAGGTAATAAAGAATATAAGTGAAACCTCATTTTGAAGTACTATAGTGGCTTACATAGTTACATCCAAATAGATATGTATCTTATGCACATCTCCTCACTAGGATCCACTTATCAATATGTTGTAAATATCAAGAAAAAGTTCAAGAAAATTAAAAAGTGGGATTTAAGTTCTGCAAACCCATCACAATAGTAGAATGGTAAAGGTATACCTAATTCCTAGTCCAAATGATATACCAAGTGTTGTTCCAGAGTTTGTACTTAAGGCTTAGAAGTACAATGTCTAGGCATCCGAAAGTGATTAAAGGGTAGAGAAAAGAGAAACGTCAACCTTCGGCAAGGGAAACTAGGGATGATTTCTGTGTTGGCATTGTCTAGCTTCCAATTGTTGTTGGATGTTTGTATCCCGTTCAATTGCTACCCATGATCGTTTGAGTTCAACCCAGGTAGTGGCTATTTTAAGAATAGTATAAAAAAGGTTTAAGGCAATATGTGTTTAATCTGATAGTCTGGGTTCGATATTAGGGTGTCTTGATACAGGGACAGACATGGAGGAACAGTAAAATAATAAAACCTCAGGGGGAATTTAAGTGATGTCGTAATTCAGTCGTATAAAAGAGAGTTTACAGTTTCAGGAATGAACAAGGGGTGCAAATCAAAGGCCCTTTCCCGTAACTGAGTTATACTTTAATAAAATGTATGAGGTGGGAGAAAGCATTTAGTTGTATCGAGTAAGGCTCCTATCAAGGGAGAATCTCACATATAAAAAGAAGAAGAAAAATGTAAAGAAATAACTTGATGAAGAATAAAATATATATAGAATTCTAAAAGTGTTGACTGGTCTTATACCTGTTGATAGCTGATACAGAGGAAAAATAGTAAACAATATAGAAAACCAAAATTCATTCACTATAGTAAAGGTTGTACTAAATTATAGTGAAGCATTCATCAGATACAAATATGAAATGAAATGAAATATGAGATACAAGAAAACAAACTCATAACACAATCGTGATGGAATTGAGAATATTTGAATTTGCTTTATATTAACTCTCAAAATATAAAACCCCTATTACAATCGACACAAAAAGGTCTAGCCCCTTTTCTTTCTTTCTATGGTGTATTTATACAGTTTTACAATAAGATGGAATCTCAATCGTTGCAAAATTTTCAGTTATGATAAGGAGGAGAGAAATCGTTCCATTTCTTCCTCTCTGTCTTTATTTGGTGACGAAAGCTTGTCCTTGCACATGATCGGTACAAGTGACACATCCTTCCACCAACCGAGATATCAACCTTGATAGTTCTGCTTGACAATTGGCTTCAAAAGAGTAACAATATTGGGCTAATTGCAGTAACCTTTCTTCCATCTATCTGTCTATGATGTCGATAGCGCACAATTGCACACTTGGTTTAATCATACATTTATCTATTTGGACTATGTCTTCCATAGTCACTTGTGAGATCTCGATCGAATCTCTTTCCTCTTTTTCATTTAAATCAAGTGAGATTTTCGCCATATTCATTTGAATCAATGCATCAGAACTACCTTTGCTATCAATCCCTAACAGATTACCATCTATAGAACTAAAAGCCGATTCTAAGGATTTCGTTACCCTCTTGGCTTGTAGCTTACCTTCTGAGATGTTGTGCTCCCATTCCATTAATAGAATATTTCCTTTGGTATACTCCAAAATGGGAAACCTGGGAGTACTTCCCGATTCCCTATTGTTTGTAGCTATCAAAACCTCTCGAAAAGTGACCTGTGCTTCTCCAGTTTCTCTTTCTCTAACAGATAAATTTCCCAAAACTTGATTAACCAATAAGAAGTTGTCCCGAATCACCTCTACCTCGGTGAGTAAATTTTGTTGGGCCGCAGAAACTCTTCTCCGAATCTCCATCGCCTGGGACTAGAACATCTCGATATTTATAACTTTACTTTCAGTGATTTCCACTCTAGCCTGTAGCTGTTCAATCAAGTCTTTTTGTTGTCCCGCTTGTATCTGACCATTCTGAACCACCAAATCTTCTTGCTCAAGCTTAGTCTTGAGCAGCTCTATCTCACTTTTATCAGCCAACCTTGCTTGCTCTATCCCTACACTTTCCTAGTCCTTGGCAGCCTCTGATCTTGTGGCTAGTTTGGCTTCTAGGGTTTTGATGAGGTGATTTTTTATTTTCAGCTGGTTTGTCTAAACCCCGACTGAAAATTGATTTGTTGTGGCATATGCCCTTAGTGTCCCAACTATTTTCATCGTGAAGTATTCATTCTTCTTGTCTTTTCCATCAGTCAATACTTTGTATTTCTTGGCTATCGATTCCCCTTCCTGATAGAATTCTCTCTTTACCACTACCTTTCTCTTATTATCAAAGAAGAACTCACTTGGAGGTAGCTCTTCCACCCTTATAGGCCTCAATTGTTAATTTAAGATCCACCCTGTGTCAATATTTCCCTAAGTTGACTGCAACAGAGTAATGGATGTGATAGGATCTTTGATTTGCTTTGTTGATTGCCCCTGAGTAGTAACCGGAGTTTTCTTTTTCGATGGGTCGGGAGTCTTTATCTCTGCTTTTGGACTCTTAGTTTGCTCTTCCCCGTCCTGGTGTTTTTCTTGACTGGGAGTCGCATCTTTGGAGCCTTCAGCATCTCTTTGTTTCACCTGCACTGTACTCGGATTCTCACCCCATAATACTGCGGGAAGACAATTGCGTCGATGTTCTTGGAATTTTAGAACATTGGCCCTCTCTTTAGGTGCCAAGGTTTGTATCCGAGCTAAAATTTTGGCATAAGATCTTGCGCCTTGGAAAGTTTCATCCGACGGTGAATTTTCTTGTTCGAATATCTTGAGTCCACAACTGGCCAAATGATTACTAGCAACCCTTTGCAGATCATGCGTCTTGAATTCAATAAGAACCAATTTTAGGTCTTCCAGGGATGCTACCTCAACTTTAGCATGCCTGAAATCTAACAAAGAATATGAATTTAAATGAACAGGAAAAGGTGGCCATACCTTCTTTGAGTATCCCTTAAGCTCCTTGCTTATGCCACCGATTACTGTTTGTATAGAAACCTCATGACAAACCAGCTTGTTGTGGATGAATAATGGCAATGCATGCGGGGGAACAGAAGCCACGAAAACTCTGAGATATGAGAACTCGGCTTCTACATACCAATTATCTATACTTCTTAAATTCATCACTATACTGTCTAAGATCCTGGGTAGTGGGTGGCCGAAAATAGTGACATGCAGTGCTACCATTACCCAGTTAAAGATTTCATATACGAAATATGTCACTTTGTTTTCCCACATTTTTGAATGATAGACGTGGATGGGCTCGGCCTCTGCTAGAGTCCAACTCTAGCTTATTAAGGGAAAAGGTGTTAGAAAGCACACGGTGTCCATAATGTATGCGGACATAAAAGATGAAGAAATCTTCCTTCTCTCTTTCGGCACCCGATACTCTGTAACTCGACTGGTCAAGCTATTAGACAACATCTTTGCCTAGTCGAAGGAACAACCTTTGGTGACTTGATGTATTGGAGGCACCCATTGAATAAAGAAATGTGAGGTATCCTCTCTCCCATATAATCTACATGTCATCATAGCTATATACTTGAACTGTGGTTCCAAGGAAGCTATTGAATATATACCATTACTGTCTGCCCTGAATTTCGCAGGGTGCGAAACCCAATCTCTAATTAAGCTGGACATAGTCTTGTCATACTACACACATTCCTTCTATTTGAACTTATCCAAGAATTCGACATCATATGTAAGGTCAGACACGGTGGGCAACTTGTACATAGCTTGCAATTGTTCAGGTCTGAAAGTTTCGATGGTGACCTTCTGCTCATTGATGATGGTTCTGGTTGGTATGTCCACATGGTCTAATGCCCACCAAACCATATCATTCTAAGGGATTAGTCATGGCTTGGACGCTACTTTATGCATTCCCGATTGAACGACAATCTTATATTTGGTGGTTATGTCGTCTTTTTCATTGTCACTAGAATCATCAGAATAATCCACTAATTCGTCCTGTAGAACATAAAAAAAAATGACTAGTTTGAGACAGAGTCGACACTTCAAGGTGAAGTATCAGCAATGTTGTCCAAACCTTGTCCTGAAACCTCAATGTTGGCTTTAGACGCTTTTCGCAGCGCCACGATGGGAGATCCTGCTTTAGCTCTTCTGCGATAAAAATATGTATACATACAGAAATTAGCTCGGTGAGAAAGTGTGCTCTGTGTAATATAGAAATGAATTTGTTATAACAAATAACAACTCTATATATTCGAAAACTCAGTACTTTTTAAGAATAGATCGGCCAAATCACGCTTAAAAATAAATTTATCAATAAAAACCCATTCTTTATTTGTCGATTCACCTTTTTCTAATTAATGCCATAAATTTTGGTGGTTTGAAATGTCAGTTGGTGTAAGGAAGAATTAATACTACCTCGTAAACTGTGCATGCATCAAATCACGAGAGATACTGGTTTATCTTAATTAATCCGATTTTACCAAAGTTAATTAATCTTTCGGTACTCGTTGTATCGGGAATTTTTTCTTTAACCCTTTGAACCTCTAACACCCGAAATTACGATGATTGACTTTGGTTAATAAAAACGTAATTGTGATTAGGCGCTTAATTAATTATGTAATTATTTATATCGGCATATCACAACTTAGAGCTTCGAAGTTATAGATTCCAGGAAGTTTGCATGCCAAGTTGCGAAACCGTGAGATCGTGATGATATGTTTTAATTAAAAGGGAGGATAAAATCAGATTAAGTGTTTAATTAATTATGTTCATATCTTTATCGCGACTTCACGACTCGGGGCTTTGATAGTGTAGCTTTTTAAAAGAGAACACGTCGAGTTGTGAATTTCCGACAGAACTTAACAATGGATAATCTTTTACCTTTAACCTTGACATGGGTTAATAAAACAACAAATCCATGGTTTCGACTATCGTGGTTATGACAATAAGAATTTTGGATTTAGTAAATGTCGAGATGCGAAAACCCGATGATTTTTAACCATGATTTAGGAAATTTTCACTCTCGTTACTGCCCTGGGTAAAATTTTAAAACGATTTCACCGTTTCATTGCTCGGGACTTGTGAACTATGTGATCTATAACATCCGACATATGAAATCCCGAGGTAGAACAAAGGGGGAAAAAAATTGACGAAAAGTAGAACTCGCCTTGAGAGTACAATAACTATCACTGCTCGCGTGATAAGACTTTAGAGATTTTGAAGCCACAGATGGAAAATACGAAAACCATCTTTCGATTTCGAGCATTAAGACATGAGATTCGAGACGGGCTAGAAAAAACAAAGGTGGCTCCAACATAGGCTCCAACTAGGGATCCTGTTTTCTTGTAAGACGGGAAGAAGAGTAGACCACATGCTGATACTGGGTAAATGGAGTCAATAGCTTCAATTAGGCGAAAAGGTTCTTGCAAACAGGGTATTGAAGGGGAAAAAGACTTCTTTTTTTACCTTTGAAAATCTTTTCAAACTTAGATACTTTTTTAAACTTAGCCATAGTCCCTTTCACGACTTTCCCCTTCTCGTTATTGAATTTAGGTCTTCCTTAAGACAATCAAAATAGTTCTAGGAGACCCAACAGATCTTGTGGCTATCGACTTGCATCAAAAGAAGAAGATTATATGTTTTTAATCAGGAAGCCCTGTCTGAACATGGGATGTATATCAGGTTTTTAAAAAGAATTGGTTACCAGAGTAGAGTGATATTCATGTGTAACAGCCTTACAAATATCTTAGATATTGCTTCACTGCCAGCAAGCCTATTCAGTACCCCAGTGAAGTTATCTGGCCCCTTTTACTGAGTTTCCTTTCACCACTTCAGAATATATTTGTGCATTTAAATGTTGAGACGAGGGAAATCATTTCTGAATTTCCTTTCATCGTCTCTTGTACTAGCTGGGGGCAATCATTTTTGAATTTCTTTTCACCACCTGTCTTATAATTTGCTTTTTTAGAGCACAAATATGGGGGCAATCAATTTGTATCAGGGATGATATCTGTGTAATATTTTTCCTTATAGGTATGTCAACTTACTTTGATTACTCAGTACCAACCTTCCCTTAACCTTCAAAACACCTTCGTTCTCAGGGAAAAAGGGAAGATAACTTTCTTAGGGCATTCTATTTGAGCAAGACTCAATCCTTCGAAATTGTTGAAAAACCCAAGAAAGTCAGGATCACTTTAAGCATCCCTTCATTTAGCAGGGGACCAAGGAGTTGTGAAGACCTTCTTTCTTTCCACAATCTGCTTTGAAGCTCATGAGGTTGAAACAAAATCTCCTATCCCTTCGCATGTGAAACTGAAAGAGGCTGAATTTTTTTTAAAAGGTAAACCTGAAGATAGAAAAGGGTGACAAATAGTGATTTATGGACTGAAAAACAGAAGTCAAAAATTAAAAACTAACTCTTGTAAATCTTTTTTAGGGGCACTTTACTTTGAATGACTACTTTAATTTGAGTGAATCATTTAATTTGTCTTATTTTTTCGTAAACGATTAAACAAGGAAACAACTCAGTTATTTATTAGTTTGGATGATGTTGCTATCTGAATGAGGTTACCTCGGTTTTCTTTAATATTCCTTCAAAACAAGTCTGTTAGGAAATCTCATCTTTACCTTATCGTTTCATTTTCTTTGCACAATATAAAAAATCTTTGGTATCACCTGTTTAAGCCGATTTATTTATGACACCAACTTTTGGTTTACTTCTCCTACTTGTTTTGTGTGTAGCTAGAATCCTGTAAGAGGCAAATACAAAGGTTATCGGGGCTATCTGAAAGGTGTCGAAAATTTGCAAAAGAAGATCAACATAACAAAACGAAATGGAAAATATATATACACAAGTAAAAATTCTATATATGAATATATAAATCTAAAATTAAATGAATATATGAATCTAAAATATAATATATATATATATATATATATATATATATATATATATATATTTAGGAGACTTTTTATGTCATATAACGCTTCAGATAATGCCCATTGACAGGGGCGTTGAGGACTTCACCATCTAGATTTTCCACTAGGAAAGAAGTTTTTCCTTCAAGAGCCAAGAATCTGAATGGTCCATACCAGAGGTGATTGAATTTACCATGTTTCACTACTTCTTCCCTCCTTGCATCCCACCTTAGTATTAAATCACTTGGGAGGAAATCTCTTTCCTTTGCTCTATGGTCAAATAATGCCTTCATGTCATCTTGATACTTCTGCATTTTTTCATCTACTTTGACCCTGTGCTGTTGAACCTCAATTAACTAGTTTATCCTCCTAGTGACATGATTAGGTTCTTGTTTTTTATCTTGCCACAATTTCATCATGGGGAGTGCTAAATTTATTGGTAACACCGCATCTGTTCCATATACCATCTGAAAAGGAGACATGTCGATAGAATTTTTAGTGCCTATGCGATTCTCCCACAAAGCGTACTTTAAATGTACATGCCAAGACTTTTTTATTTCATCCAACACTTTCTTAATTATATTGATCAGGCTCTCGTTAGACGAATCAACTAGTCCATTTCCTTGGGGGTAGTACATTATAGAATGGCCAAGGATGATATTATACTTTTGGTAGAAGCTGATCATAGCCATAGACTTGAAAGCCTGGGCATTATCCATGACTATCTTTGGGGGGCAGCCTAATCTTGACAGGATATTGTCTTCTAAGAACTCTATTACCACCGATTCAATTGCCCTCTTAGTCAGAATAGCTTCCACCCATTTAGTAAAGTAGACTGTGGTAGTTAAGATCCACTTGTGTTGGGCACTATAATTCGGATTAATTTCTCGTATGAAATCTAGCCCCCATTGTTGAAAAGGGGCTTCAGTTTTTACCAGAACTAAAGACAACGCTGGGAGTTTCTGTTTACTTGCAAATAGCTAACAAGGGTTACAGGCTTGGACTTTGGCATTAACATATGAAAAGAGTTTTGGCCAATAATACCCAGCCCTTAGAATTTTGTAAGTTTTGGCCCTCCAAGAGTGATGTCCTCCACAAACTCCTTCATGAAATTCACTTATAACCCTTTCTGTTTCAGAATTGAATAAGCAGACTAACAAGAAACTGAGCGGGTCTTTCCAATATAGTTGATTTTCGGTGATACAATACTTAACTGCATGAAGCTTTAAATTCCTGGCTTTTGATGGTGATAGTTCCCTCGGGCATTTTAGAGTTAGTAGGTAGGATACTATGTTTTAGTACCATTCTGATAATGAAAACTTCTCGTCGATCTTAATTGTACTTATTGGTTCATCAAGCTCGCTTATGTTCATATTTTCCTCATATCGTTGCACGTAGTTTATATCCAGATCTCTGAGATTTGATTCAGCCAAAAGTTTGGCCAGGCCTTGTCCTTTTATTAATTTGGTAGGTTTGATTTCCAGGTCAAATTCTTGAATCTTGGCCAGCCATCATCCTCTTTTCTTGTCACTCTCTAGTTGTACCAAAATATCTTTCACAGAACTAGTTGGTACGTACGCATTGATTTTGGAGTGCAACACATATGTTCTAAATGCCTTCAGTGATTTTACCATGGCGTACGCTTGTTTTTCTATTATATTGTATTTAAGTTCTGTGTCTTTGAGACTCTTACTGAAAAGGCAATCAACTGTTTGAAACCCTCTTCATTCTTTTGGAGGAGCACCGCAACAATCGTGTGTTTGGAGGCAAATGAAAAAATAAGAAAGTATTTCAGATAATCGGGACTTGCCAATACAAGTGCCTCAGCTATTACTTTCTTAATACGTGAGAACGGTGATTTGGCTTCTATTGTCCACTTTACTTCGCTGTTCTTTTTCAGCATATCTATGATCAATTTTACAATTTCAGCAAAATTCGGGACAACTCTGCGTAAAAAAATTATTTTTCCTAAGAAAATTGAATTTCTTTTACATTTCTGGGGATGTTTATAGTATCTATTGCTTCAACCCTCTTAGTATCAATCTTAATTCCATCCTTAGATACAATATGACCAAGTAATTTACCCTCTTGCATGGTGAAGTGTGATTTCTTAGGGTTTAAGGATAGACCAAACCTGCGGCACTTTTCGAATGTTTGTTTAAGATGTACCATATGTTCTTTGTTGGATTTGGAGAAGACTGTTAAATCATCGAGATAGATGAATACAAACTTAACCCTCTCTCCGATGAAAGTGATGTCCATAGCATGTTGGAACGTGGCTCTTGCATTGATCAAACCGAAAGGCATCTTATCATACATGAACGTACCCCAAGGAGTAGTAAAAGCTATTTTTTCTTTATCTTGTTCATTCATGGCAATTTGATTATATCTAGAGAAACCGTCAATCATAGATATTCTATTCTCCCTAACTACCCTTTCTAGCACATGATCCATTTTAGGCAACGAATAGTTGTCTTTAAGAGATGACTTATTTAAATTTCTGAAATCCACGCACAGTCTGATTTATCCACTCTTTTTCTGGACCAGGATCAGATTCGCAACCTAGTCAAAATATCTCAGAGGTACTATAATTTTCACCTCCAAAAGTTTCTTCACTTCTCTCTCAACCACAGGTAATAAAATAGGGTTGATCTGCCTAAGCTTTTGTCTAAAAGGTTTGACCCCAGGTTTTAAAGGTATCTTGTGATAAATCACGGTAGTGTCGTAAGTTCTTAACTCGTCATACGACCAGGCAAAAATGTCCTTAAATTGTCTGAGTAGGTCTTGATATTTGTCCTTTATTTTAGGGGGGAGAAGTTTAGATATTTTAACCATCCTGAACTCTTCCTTGGTTCCTATGTCACAGTCCTCAACCTCTTCTAGTTGGGGTTGTAAGGTGGATTTTACAGGTATGTCATTTTGATCAAACAGTCTTTCCAGAGGGATCAGTCCCTTCAGAATCTGGTTGTTTTTTAGGACCAGCATACGATGATTTGCGATTTTGTCTCGGAAATCTTGAGGATCCTCCCCTTCTTGCATGATCCATATCTGGTCATTTTGATTTTCTTGGTCTGCATGAGTTTCAAAAAATTCACCTACTGCTTCAAGAAACTTCTTAATTTGTTCTTCATCCTCAAAAACCTACCAGTGCTGGATATTATCTGGTATAGATGGTTTGTGTCTTATCTCTATGTGATACTTCAATTTAAAGGTTGTAGGAGGAGTGAAAGTTGAAGCTGATTTAGCTAATACATCAACATGTAAGTTCTCTATGCATGGGATGAAGTGGACATTTACAGACAAGAAAGTTGTTTCCATCAGATCCCAGGCACAATTCCTGTATGATCTTAATCTAGGATGCTTGTCTTGGTACTGTCGATTTATTTGTTTGACTATTAACTCTGCATGTCTGTATACCTCTAGGTTATTTATTTTTAGCTTCCTGGCAGCCTCTAATCCTAATACCAATGCTTCATATTCACATACGTTGTTAGTATAATCTATATCCCATTGTAGTCTGTAAGAAAAGGGAACAACGAACTTTCCTTCGAGAGCCACTAAAAGCACTCATGCACCAGCCCCTTCACAAGATGAGGCACCGTCAAAAAACATTTTCTAGATACCGGTGCTACACATATCCTCGGTCATGTAACCTGAATCTTCTTGTTCTATATCATTTTCTTCTGGACAACCATCTAAACCATCATCAAAAGATAAGATATAATTTCCTAAATATTGATCTGCAATGTAAATAGGGAAATTGTTTGGATTTTGAGGGTCGCTTACTGTATATGCTAACCTCGTCTCTCTGTACAACCGAGTAAATTGCCCACCAAACATAGGAATTGTGGCGAATGTCATATCCAGTTGAAGAAAACCCCCCATCTTGGATACCCATGACCTAGACAACAGTAATCCATACTTAGGGTGAATATCAACAATAACCACATCCATCAAGATACTCTTAACCAGGACCTGTGCCAGGGTAACTACTAAATCCTTTATCATTCCCATACACTTAACCCTTCTCGCATCAATAGAGTAAATATCTCCATAAGGTCTAGTGATCTAGAGACCCAATTTGTCCATAATAATTTTAGGCATCACGTTATGGGAGGCTCCGAAGTCTAACATGCAATTATGTAGCAGTTGATCGTATACATTTAAGGTGATATAAAATGGAGCAACAGTGTCTTTGGCCCCTTCAAAATGTGGACCAAAAGTGATGTTGGGTTTGTCATCTTTCAGGTTTAAAACGTCAGAATGGCTTTCTAGCTCTGAGACACCTATCACTTTGGTAATATGCTTCCGATAAACTAGGTTTTTTGCTAATTCTACCAGTGGGATTGGTATCTTAATTTTATTTATCTCATTTTCAAAACTGAAAACTCTGCTCACCTTGTCCGTTTCTTTAGTTGGGACTTCTGAATCCTTCCTTTCTGACTTATTCATCTGGACCACTTTATCACTCATGGTCTTGGTTGAAGGCGTAATTTTATTAGCTGTTTCGGTTCCTTGTTCTTGGGTCTCGACTTTTCCCACTTCGAAGTCTTGTGTGCTTACTACTTTCACTTTGTTGTTAGGTAGTAGGGTTTCTTCTAGAGTAGGCTCATAATTTTGACCTCTTGGGAGAATTTTCTTAGGTTGAGTAGTTGAAATGGGCTTAATCTTAGATCTCAAGTTATACTTAGGTTGGACCTCGGCCATTATCATTTTGTTTTCTTGTTGAGAGCCACAAAGGTCAGTATGATCTCTTTCTTCACCCTTAATCAATGGTTGTTGAGTGTTTAGAGATTTTTCATAATCTTCTCTAGTAAGATATGGTTGTGTGCATTCATCACTGAAGTTCATGACATCCTTATCTGAATCTCCGAAATCTTGGAGATCATTCGCTCCTATAAAATTTTCGTTCTTTAGGGGAGATTGTATTTTTTTATTTTCGTTTTTTATCTATCTTTGTTGGTTCGGGGGGTTGGGGTTCCTCTTGAAATCCTTTTTGGTGAAAGAATCAGCTTTGACCTATTCTAGCTCCATTCTGGATATTTTATTAGATAGTTCCTTAATTACACTGGCCGTATCGTCTACTTTGTCATCTGTGTCTATTAGACCTTGACGGCTCTGCTTGTTCTCTAAAGCGTTTAGTTTCTTGGTTTCTCATTTCTACTTTAGCTTTAAGTTTACCAGAAGCCATCATATTTGAATCAATTTCTACAGCATCATCTTGCATTCGGTTTAGAGTGGCTCCCCTTATTTCTCTCAAAAGGAGTGCAAAATCCGGTTCGAAAGCCCCTGCGAAAGTTACGTTTGCTGCAGGTTGGGACGGTTTAACCTTGGTTGGGATTTTGTTATACAGCTTTTTGAATCTTTGAATAAACTCCATAACTGTTTCTGAATTCTTTTTTCTTAAAGATCCAAACTTGGTTAAATAATATAGGTGGTCCTTTTTTTTGCCCCATTGTCTAAGGAAAGCATCTTCCAAGGCGTCATAAGACAAGATAGATGCTGCAGGTAGACTCCAAAACCAAGTTTGTATCTGGCCTTCGAAGGTTTGGACAAGAAGCCTAGAATACATTTCCTCATGTTCTATACCTACGATTTCTACAAATTGATCAAACAAATTTATGTGTTCGGGTGCGGTCAGATCTCCTTCCCCAGTGAATTTCGGAAATTTTTTTATATAATTATTGAGAAGGTCATGCAGAGGAATGGGAAATACCAAGGGAGCGTATCTTGCTACCACTTTTACAAACACTCTGGGAGGGGCGGGTAGGCCCTTGGACTGCAAATCCTCTTCCATGAGCTCCTCCCCCTCCTCCTCTAAGAACCCCTACACCTCATCCTCCGGCGGCTACCATCGTTATTAGTGGAAAGTTGTAAAGGGGGTTTTGAAAGATTAAAAGTGAATCTTTACTTTCTTTGCGGGGTGAAAAATCCGAGGAGCACTGGTAAGGGATGTGAGGGATTGGCTCTTCAGACATGCAAGAGATGTAGTCAGGGGAACCAACGGTTGTGGAAGATGGATGTGTGAAATATTCTTCGAGATTGTGTGGAGTCACAAAATTCAACTAAAGAGTCGATGATATATCATTAGTATATAAATTTTCTGCGGGACTTTTTCCTTTATGTTCTGCAGGGGTTATCAGAGTAGTTTCGCTTCTAACTTCAGATTAATTCAATGTTAGATCCTTAGTGTCGAAGAGAGGGCTGCGTGAATTCGAAGGTTCAAAAGAACTTTTGGCCTTCAGTTGTGGGTATTTAGGTTGATAGACTGCAGGGGTCGTCTTAAGAGATCCTCTCATCTTTAAAATTTTCTTAGGGTCGGTAATGGGTGTGGTCTGTTTACCATCTGGGTTTTTCCTAGTATTCCTTCGTCTAGATGCTAGCTTATTAATCGTGGAGTCGCCAAGTGAAAGATTGGAAAGCCTTTAAAAGATGTGCACTCTTTGTTCACTATCAAAGGGTGGCACTTTCAACGAAATAAATGTCATTTACCTAGGGAAAAAGATTTCGTAACTTCAGTCCCTGGCAACGGTGCCAAGAAGATGTTGTTCCAGATTCTGTACTTAAGGATTAGAAGTACAGTGTCTAGGCATCTGAAAGTGAATAAAGGGTAGAGAAAAGAGAAACGTCAACCTTCGGCAAGGGAAACTAGGGATGATTTATGTGTTGGCGTTGTCTAGCTTCCAACTGTTCCTAGATGTTTATATCCCATTCAATCGTTGCCCATGATCATTCGAGTTCAACCCAGGTAGTGGTTGTTTTAAGAATAGTATCAAAAAGGTTTAAGGCAATATGTGTTTGATATGATAGTTCGGGTTCGATATTAAGCTGTCTTGATATAGGGACAATCATGAAGGAACAGTAAAATAAGAAAACCTTAGGGGGAATTTAAGTGTTGTCGCAATTTGGTCATATAAAAGAGAGTTTATGGTTTCAAGAATGAAAAAGGGGTGCAACTCAAAGGCCATTTCCCGTAAATGAGTTATACTTTAATAAAATGTATGAGGTGGGAGAAAACATTTAGCTGTCTATCGAGTAAGGCTCCTATCAAGCGAGAATCTCACATATAAACAAAAGAAGAAAAATGTAAAGAAATAACCCAATGAAGCATAAAATATATATATAGAATTATGAAAGTGTTGACTATTCTTATACCTACTAATAGTTGGTACAGAGGAAAAACAGTAAACAATATAGAAAACCAAAATTCATTCACTATAGTAGAGATTGTACTAAATTATAGCGAAGCTTTCATCAGATACAAATATGGAATGAAACAAATATGAGATACAAGAAAACAAACTCATAACACAGTCGTGACGAAATTGAGAATCTTCGGATTTTCTTTATATTAACTCTCAAAATGTAAAACCTCTATTACAATTGACACAAAAAGGTCCAGCCCCTTTTCTTTCTTTCTATGGTATATTTATACAGTTTTACAATAAGATGGAATCTCAATCGTTGCAAAATTTTCAGTTATGATAAGGAGGAGAGAAATCGTTCCATTTCTTCCTCTCTGTCTTTATTTGGTGTCGAAAGCTTGTCCTCGCGCATGCTTGCTACAAGTGACACATCTTTCCACCAGCCGATATATCAGCCTTGACGGTTCTTCTTGACAATTGGCTTCAAAAGAGTAACAATATCAGGCTAATTGTGGTAACCTTTCTTCCATCTGTCTGTCTATGATTTCGATAGCACACAATTGCACACTTGGTTTAATCATACATTCATCTATTTGGACTATGTCTTCCATAGTCACTTGTGAGATCTCGGCCAAATCTCTTTCCTCTTTTTCATTTAAATCAAGTGATATTTTCACCATATTCATTTGAATCAATGCCTCGGCATTACCTTCTCTATCAATTCCTAATAGATTACCATCTACATAACTAAAAGCCTCTTCTAATTATTTCGTTACCCTCTTGGCTTGTAGCTTACCCTCTAAGATGTTTTTCTCCCATTCCTTTAATAGAATATTTCCTCTGGTCTACTCCAAAATGGGAAACCTGGGAGTACTTCCCGATTCCTTGTTGTTTGTAGCTATCCCAACCTCTTGAAAAGTGACCTTTGCTGCTCCAGCTTCTCTTTCTCTAACAGATAAATTTTCCAAAGCTTGATTAACCAATAAGAAATTGTCTTGAATCACCTCTACCTTGGCGAGTAAATTTTGCTGGGCCGCAGAAACTCTGCTCCAAATCTCCATTGCCTGGGACTTGAACATCCTGATATTTATAACTTTACTTTCAGTGATTTCCACTCTAGCCTGTAGTTGTTCGATCAAGTCTTTTTGCTGGACCACTTGTATCTGACCATTCTGAACCACTAGCTCTTCTTATTCGATCTTAGTCTTGAGTATATGTATCTCACTTTTATCGGCCAACCTTGCTTACTCTATCCCTACACTCGCTTGGTCCTTGGCAGCCTCCATTGCTATGGCTAGTCAAGATTCTAGGGTTTTGATGAGGTGATTTTTTCGTTTCAGCATATGCCCCTAGTGTCCCAGCTATTTCTGTTGTGAACTGTTCATTCTTCTTGTCTTTTCCATCAGTCAATACTTTGTATTTCTTGGCTATCGATTCCCCTTCCTGATAGAATTCTCTCTTGACCACTACCTTTCTCTTCTTATCAAAGAAGAAATCATTTGGAGGGAGCTCTTCCACCCTTATATGCCTCAATTATTCATTTAAGATCCACCCTGTGTCAATATTTCCCTAAGTTTACTGCAAGGGAGTAATGGATGCGATAGGATCTCCAATTTGCTTCGCTGATTTCCCTGGAGTAGTAATCAGAGTCTGCTTTTTCGGTGGGTTGGGAGTCTTTATCTCTACTTTCAGACTCTTAGTTTGATCTTCCCCATCTTGGTGTTTTTCTTGACTGGGAGTCGCATCTTTGGAGCCTTCGGCATATTTTTGTCTCACCTCCACTGTACTCGGATTCCCACCCTGTAATACTGTGGGAAGAAAATTGCGTCGATGTTCTTGGAATTTTAGAACATCATCCCTCTCTTTAGGTGCCAAGGTTTGTATCCGAGCTAAAATCTTGGCATAAGATCTTGCATCTCGGAAAATGTCATCCGACGACTAATTTTCGTGTTCGAATCTCTTGAGTCCGCAACTGGCCAAATGATTACTCATGACCCTTTGTGGATCGTTCTTCTTGAATTCAATAAGAACCAATTTTAGGTCTTCCAGGGTTGTTGCCTCAGCCTTAGCATGCCCGAAATATAACAAAGAATATGAATTTAAATGAATAGGGAAAGGTGTCCATACCTTCTTTGAGTATCCCTTAAGCTCCCTTGTTATGCCACTAATTATTGTTTGTCTAGCAACCTCACAACAAGCCAGCTTGTCGGGATGAATAGTGGAAATGCATGCGGGGGAACAGAAGCCTCGAAAACTCTAAGATATGAGAATTCGAAGTCTACATACCAGTCAACTATACTGCTCAAATTCATCACTATACTGTCCGAGATCCTGGGTGGCGGGTGGCCAAAAATAGTGACATGCAGTTGTACCATTACCTAGTTAAAGATTTCATATACGAAATATGTTGCTTTGTTTTCCCACAATTTTGAATGATATACGTGGATGGGCTCAACCACCGTTGGAGTCCAACTCCAGATCATTAAGGGAAAGGGTGTTAGAAATCACACGGCGTCCATAATGTATGCGAACATAAAAAATGAAGAAATATTTTCGCTCTCTTTCTGCGCCCAATACTCTGTAACTCGACTGGTCAAGCTATCAGACAGCATCTTCGCCCAGTCGAAGGAACAACCTTCAGTGAATTGATGTATTAGAGGCACCCATTGAAGAAAGAAATGTGAGGTGTCCCCTCTCCCGTATAATCTGCATGTCAGCATAGCTATATACTTGAACTGTGGTTCCAAGGAAGATATTGAATATATACCATTATTGTCTGCCCTGAATTTTGCAGGGTGCAAAACCAATCTCTGATTAAGCTAGACATAGTATTGTCATACTGCACACATTCCTTCTGTTTCAACTTCTCTAAGAATTCAGCATCATATGTAGGGTCATACATGGTGGGCAACTTGTACATAGCTTGTAGTTGTTCGGGTCTGAAAGTCCCGACGGTGACCTTCTGCTCATTGATGATGGTTTTGGTTGGTATGTCCACATGGTCTAATGCCCACCAGACAATATCATAGTAAGGGAGTATTCGTGGCCTAGCCACCACTTTATGCATTCTCTATTGAACGACGATCTTATATTTGGTGGTTATGTCATCTTTTTCATTGTCACTGGAATGATCAGAATAATCCACTAATTCGGCCTGTAGAACATCAGAAACAAATGATCAGTTCGGGATAGAGTCAACACTTCGAGGTGAAGTATCAATGATGTTGTTCGAACCTTGTCGTGAAACCTCAACATTGGCTTTAGACGCTTTTCGCAGGGCCATGACGGGAGATCCTACTTTATCTCTTCTGCGATAAAAATATGTATATATACAAAAATTAGCTCGCTGAGAAAATGTGCTCTGCGTAATATAGAAATGAATTTTTTATAATGAATAACAACTCTATATATTCGAAAAATCGTTACTTTTTAAGAACAGATCGGTCAAATCATGCTTAAAAATAAATTTAGCAATTAAAACCCATTTTTTATTTGTTGATTCTCCTTGTTTCTAATTAATGCCATAATTTTTTGCGGTTTGAAATGTCAGTTGGTGTAAGGAAGAATTAATATGGCCTCGTAAATTGTGCATGCATCAAATCACGGTAGATACTGGTTTAGCTTAATTAATCCAATTTTACAAAAGTTAATTATTCTTTCGGTACTCATTGTATCGGGAATTTTTTCTTTAACCCTTTGAACTTCTAACACCCGAAATTACAATGGTTGACTTTGGTTAATAAAAACGTAATTGTGATTAGGCACTTAATTAATTACGTAATTATTTATATCACCATATCGCGACTCGAAGCTTCGAAGGTATAGCATCTGGGAAGTTTGCATGTCGAGTTGCGAAACCACGAGATCACGATGATATGTTTTAATTAAAAGGGAGGATAAAATTGGATTAAGTGTTTAATTAATTATGTTCATATCTTTATCATGACTTCGCGACTTGGGGCTTTGACAGTGTATCTTTTTAAAAGAGAACATGTTGAGTTGCAAATTTCCGACAGAACTTAACCATGACTAAGCTTTTACCTTTAACCTTGACATGGGTTACTAAAACAACAAATTTGTGGTTTCGGCTATCGGGGTTACGACAATAAGACTTTTGGATTTAGTAAACGCCAAGACGCAAAAACCCGGTGATGTTTAACCATGATTTAGAAAAATGTTACTCTCGTTACTGCCTTGGGTAAAATTTTAAAACGATTTTGTCATTTCGTTGCTCGGGACTTGTGAACTATGTGATCTATAGCATCCGACATATGAAATCCTGAGGTAGAATAAAGGGGGAAAAAAAATTGATGAAAAGTAGAATTCACCTCAAGAGTACAATAACTATCGCCATTTGCATGATAAGACTTCAAAGATTTTGAAACCACAGATGGAAAATACGAAAACCATCTTTTGATTTTGAGCATTAAGACATGAGATTCGAGATGAGCTAGAAAAAACAAAGGCGGCTCCAACACCAAGGATAGTTATCCCTAGGTGTTAGCAAGAAAAAACCCCCTATGGCTACACCATCGTTTACAATGTAGGCAGATCAATAACCATTTAAAAGTCTCTTACTTCTCTAACTACCCCAAACATACCCCATACTTATGAAATAAAAGTAAAATGAGAAGGATCAAGTAACTATACCATTACTCCATGTTCAGTGACGATCCTCTCACTCTTGAAGGCTTTACTGACTACAAACCTCCTCCCAAGGATGGTCTTCATTCAAAGACAGAAAAATAAAAAGCTACAAGAATACATTTCATACATAAATAAGGGTTAGATGTTAGAATAAAAACATAGAAAAAATGAAAACATTCGACACATCATGTTTTGGGATAGGAAAAGTACTTATTTTATTGATAATACAATTATCTCTTAGAACTAAAGTCAACTACTGCTCCTCAAACCTAGTCTGGGATCCTCTTCACCAAGCTCTAAGTGAACCTCCGTGTATATTTCTCCTCTCAACCTTATTCTTGGGAAATAGAAAGAGTTCTTATGGAGGAAAAAGGGGAAAATGAGGAATTCTGAGGTGATTCTCACCATAAGGCTCCAAATTTTTGGGGCAAGGAGGGGATGTGAAATGGGTAGAGCTTCATTGTTTTTAGGTCTATATATAGAATGAGACCCCAACACCTCCTTTTATATGATAAAAGGATGGTTATTCGATTGGGTGACAGGCTATAGGGGGTGGATTAGATGGGAAACTACCCAATAGCCCGTAATCTCAATGAATTCCTTGCAACTTTTTAATTTTTGCAACTTTTGCAAGTATACACAGGTTGTAGTGGTGCAGAATGCGTATGTACGTAGGATGCAGTGGTGCAACAAGCATTTGTATGTGGGAAATATTGGTGCAGAGCACGTACATCTTCAAAAAATGAGTTTTTAAGAAGAGTAACTCAATGATGGCTTGACAAAAATTGCAAGTAAGAGGGCCAAATGTCAGGTCTAAATATGTGGAGAAATTTAGGGTTCTAACAGATGCCCCCTAATGTGTGAGGTCAAAAGATCATCTAATGGCCAAAATACATAAAAAAATATTAACCAATGTATGAAATGAGTGATATTGGGAGCAAAGATTAGGAGGTGTCATCTACAAAAATAACATTTGACTCTCTGAGGCGGGCATACCCATGCTCAGAATGAAATAAATCATGGCTTCCATCCAAATACATTGCATACATGTCATATAGCTATATAAAGTGTAGTCATGAGAAAATCAAAGATATACATCGGATCTACATATCAAAATCAAATATATACAATTATAGTATACATCTTCAAGAAGATAACAATGCTTGATGTTTGGATATGAGACCTTTAGAGCTATAGGAACAAATTTAAGATCTTCAAAACTTGTCTAGGAGTGTAATGTGAGTGTACGACTTAACTACCTAGAGGTCTTCGACGACTCGTGGGGAATAGACAAGAGGATATCAATGATGAGGAAGATAACTTAAGTGACTTCAAACAAGGACTTGATTGGAATTTCGAGATGGTCGGGCATGAGGGAAAGAGACAAACAGTAGAAATTTCGTCTCAAGTTGGGTGAAAATTCCCTTGGACAAGAGCATGAAAGATGATCAGACTTAGACAACATGACATTGAAATAAGTTCACGATGTAGGAGGCAACGCAAACTCTCCATATTTTTGGAAAGTAACCAAACGAAGGAGGACATAGCTCTATGTAGAGAGAACAACTTTCTAAGGTCATATTAGATCCCAAATCTTGACGAACAAATGAAAGGATGTGATTTTTCCAAGAGCAACTCATTGTGCTGCCAAAAAAGAATATGTATTTCCCATCCCCTCTTGTTTGTTTATTTTTTTATTTTTTTGTCTTCTCCAATTGTTTAAAGAGCTTGAAAAAGAACAAAAGAATGGTGCATTACAAAGGAGGAATGAGTGTCGCAAGAATACTAGTTCAGGAAAAGAATGGTGCACACTAATGCTTAGAGAAAGGAGACATGTCCAGGAAAAGAACACTCAAGAAAATTCCTCCATGGGTCAAGGTGTCGGGTCACAGAGGCAACATGCTACAAGACTTGCATATAAGGCATGCTTCAATGGTTCATTTGAGAGAAACATGGAGACAAAATTAGGCCAAAGAAAAAAATATGCAAATGTGAATAGCAAGACACAATGAAACACCCTTCAATGTAATTTTTATGAGCCCAGAGAAGGTAAGCTCAGTGGTTTTTTCACGTTTAGAGAGTCTGAAAAAAAACGTAAAAGAAGACTCCACAAGGGTACCCTTTTCGAAAATAGTCTAGTTGGTTCCAAAAATGGGTAAAATAGCACCCAAAAGATGTCTATTTCAAAACCATTTTAACGAGTGTGACAAAGACAAGATCACTCAGAAATATTTTCATTTTTAAGGAGTCTGAAAAGAGCCTAACTATGGACTCACAACCTTTTTCTAGATTTAGTCTCCTTAGCCTGAAAAAGTATTGAATTTACGGAGGAGAAATCTCTCGGCGAGACGAATCTTACAAGGTGTACCTTTTTCATCCTTAATCCACAGGCCAAAAAAAGGGGTAAACTCATGCCAGTAGATTTTCTTCTGTATCAATTTAATGAGTGTGAAGGAACTAGGTCACTCAACAATCTTTTCAATTTTAAGGAGTCTGAAAAGAGTTTAACTATGGACTCTGTAGGGGATGTTCTTCTAGACCAATTTAATGAGTGTTAAGGAAGAAGGTCACTCCACGATCTTTTCAATTTTAAGGAGTCTGAAAAGAGATTAACCATGGACTTTGTGGGGGATCATTTTTCATAAATTTAGTCCCTCAAGCCTGAAAAAGGGTTAAACTTATACCTAAGAATACTCTTATAGAGAACCAAAGCTCCTATAGTATATGTTAAGAACCAAACATCAATATAGCATAGAAAAACTTCAGGAAAGGTACTCAACGCCTTGAAAAAGAGATAATTTCAGATAATAAGCCTCTTCGAGGGGGCAACCTCCTTTTACCCCACTTAAATGTTCAAGTACAAG
>ML778602.1:402715-429319 GCA_009831015.1 Picea engelmannii | reverse complement strand
CCCCACTTAAATGTTCAAGTACAAGATGATTCAAAATGAAAATGTCTCCTTGGTATATATAGGAGACTAGGAGGTTTTAATGGCCTAAAGCCGACATAAATAAAATAACATTACTAATATAAATCACAAATAATGGCCTAAAGACGACATAAATAAAATAACATTACTAATCTAATATGCCCCAATTAAGTGGTAATGAGCCAATATTAGGGCTTAACAGTATACCTTTGTTCATAAAATTGACCATTCAGACCGAAAATGGGGTAAACTACCATTGGACAAACGTCCCTTCAAGTTTTAGTTTGGGGAGCACGAAGGAAAACAAGATCGTTCGGCAATATTTTCATGTTTAGAGAGTCTAAAAAGGGCTTAACTAAGACTCCAAGAGGTTAATTTTCTCAGTTAATATAAACAATATTGAAAAGAATAAATGTAGTCTCGTCGGATGTTGCTTTTGTATTTCAAAACAAGTTTTAAAGAAAACAAATCATGCTCATTTTGGGAGTCCCAAGGGTGAGGCCAAGAGTGATGTTTCATTAGACAAATGAGGCTCAATCTCATAATCACGAAAGGACTAACAATGAATCCCAAGCCTAAAGTCATTAGAGACAACATGGATGCCAAAATACAAAAAAGATCTATCTAGGGCATCCATGTAAAGGCAAGTTCTACCACTAAATTACGACACTTCTAAAGAAGCAATGACAGTTCTGTGTCACACTTCGGTGGGATCGATCCTATGGAAAAGAAGAAAAGACAACAAGATGCAGAAAGTGAAGGTCGAATCCTAACTTATATGCAAAAGTTGGAAAAATGAATTTTACCAAAGGACCTTTGAAAGTGACCCATCTCCCAAAAATGTTTTCAAACCAAAAGTGAAGTGCATCGTATCATCTAATAAGAAACTGAAGAACCACATTAAATGATTTTCAAGCTAAAAAAAATGACAGAAGGGTTCAAAAAAGTGGCAAAAAGGCCCAAAATAAGCTATATATAGAAGTTGATAGCTCATCCTCACCATTACAATTTGAGAATTAACCAAAAGGTAAAAAATACCCCTTTTCTAAAAGAGTTTATTCTAGTAGCTTCAAAGGACGAAGCGAACTTTCACTCAGACTAAGTATAAACTCATCCCTCTTGCATTTATATTCTTCTTTCTTGCATTGTTTTTAGTTTTGGGGGGGGCGTGCCCTCTTAAAAATGGGCATCCCTATGTGTAACGGGGTTGTCCAAGGAGAAACTGTGTACATCCACGAGAAGAAAATAATATGTTCACGGATGTATGTGATTGTGTCCAAAACAACCCGCATACACTCTTAAAAGCATGGAAAAATGAGAAATGGTAGAGCTAACTCCCCCTTGAACTTGTCATGTAACAAGATGTATGTCCACTCAAGAGAGAGGGAACATGATGATATCATTGTCTTGATCGATGAGGACCTTGTTTCCATTGTTGCATTAAAACAATGCGGGTTATGGAATTTCTACAAGTGTTCGCTTATGAGGGAACAACCAAAGATTTTGAATTCCCTAGTGGATTACTAGCACTCGAACATAGAGGCATTCATGATTGAGTGACATTCATTGAATCCAACAACCGAGGATATTTCCTCTCAGGCCCTTCAACATTGCTGACTACATCGGGATGCACTGTGAGGAAAGCATTGAAAAAGTAGGTTATCAAGTACCTATCAGCAAGATCACCAACCTATCACTGAAGGTGATCCTACTGCTCATTGGGAATATCATTTGATCTGCGGCCATCCACCATGCCTCTTGGGCGCACATGTATTGTGTTATGTAGTGCCTTGATGCACACATTTTTGACTAGAGCACAACCATGCTGACTTACATGAAGAGGCATCTTATGGATTGTTGTGAGCATAGAAAAAACACTTCGGGTTCGGTATTGTTCTATGCCCGTTCTTCTTTGAGAGGGTACCTAGGTTGATTCCTAGAGAGATAGTGCATGGGGATGTGGCATCCTTTCTAGTGGTCTATATATGGGTGGAATTGCTTCCACGACAAGGGGGATGAAGGACCATAGAGGCCTTTGAGGACACATTTTTCAATTGGTGGGAAAGACATACTTTGGCGATAAAGGACTACCCCTATGCTAGAATCAACGTTTCTAGGGATCTAGACATTCTTGTACCTCCTGGAGAGAAGCGAGGAGAGATAGGTACGTGTATTTTTAAAGTTATTTAATTTTTAGTTTATTTTATATATATCATTTTTTAGATGAATCACAGTATATGACAACTATGTATTTGTTATGTACAGATGTGGGACCTGTGCGCCCGATAGACTTCTCGAGGACTAGGCGACATCCTCGACCAAAGGCACTACCAACAACAATCGGCAGACCAATAGTCGCAGGGGGACCTCCATCCGAAGGGGCTGAGAGAGTGTTGAGATGGGTGGGGCGAAACATCACCGGGCTCATGCGTGCAGTTCCGATGGTCAAGATCAAGGATCTCCCACCATCGATGCAACCTCATGTGGTTGGGGTGCCACAGACTTGGGTCCAACTCATCCAGTGTTTGGAAAATGTCATTTTTTACTATGGCAGGGCCAACAGGCCCCGTGCTTAGATAGGATGGACCATCATGTGCCGAAGGAACTTTTTGTATATTTTTGAGGGCATAAGCCCCGTGATGTAAACCGGATTTATTATTTTTTAAGGCGTTCGCGCCCACCTATGTACTCTGACACTTTCAAGATATATATATATATATATATATATATATATATATATATATTTACATCTTTTATGTCTTATGGATCACATTTATACAAATATATGTACATGTGTATGTGTGTGCTTATATTTATTTATGTGCAATATGTCAATCTAATACTTGATTTGCTAGAGTATCTGTCATTTGATTTAATCTCCTAGGAACATTGATATACATAATGTAATCAAAGGAACATTCTAAGAGACGTACCCTAAGGAATCATCAGTGTAAAGTAGGATCATAAACGTGGTAAACCCCATTTAATTGGGAGACAACTAATTGAGCATCTAAGTAGACCCGGAAGTGATAAATACCATGCGACAAAGCGTCACGAAGAAACTCTATCAATGTGTTGTACTTGATGACATTGTTTGTGGTGTCACCTAAAAAAATACCTCCAGAAGATAACAAATGGCCTTGAGGTGTGAAAATTATCCAAGCTGTAGAAGCAAGCCTCCGAGTGTTTCAGCTAGCGCCGTCCACAAACCCAAGAAACACCTCCAATTCGCATGACATTTTCCATAGTTAAAAACATGACATAAATAATGACACGTCCATAAAACAAAAGACAAAAACTAACTATATAAGAACTATACATATGTACAAGTAGATACCCAAGTGAACAACCGACGAGTAATACTTCTTGAGGTAGAGCCCATTTCTAGGCTCTGCCAAAGCATTTACCTCAAATTCAACCATGCGATAAGAGCCCTTCTTTAAGACCTCTTTCAAAATGAAATATTTGAACCACATAGGTTTGAACTTGCCTACCCCTAGGCAATCCTTATATTGGTCATAGACCAGGACAACGTCGACTTTAGAGAAAATCCAAGGACGAATAGACTGATCATATTGAAACTTGACTCATTTCTTGTAAGCTTCATTGGCCAAGGTTGCATCACGACGTTGGTCATCGAGATGCTCGAGATATAATATTTTTTCCTCAAGCGGTGAAGTGTTTGGAAACAAATCTACTGCCAAATTTAGAGATGAGATCTTGCACTCTATAGGTAAGAATGCTTCCATCCCGTAAATGATTTGAAAAGGTGAGAAAACAATGGCAGTCTTTAGAGATGTTCAATAGGAACATAACGTTGAGTACAACAACAAATGCCAATTTGAATTGGAAGAATTGGTCGTTCACTGCAAAATAGTCTTGAGGGACTTATTCACATCCTCCACCTGACCATTCTCTTGTGGGTATTAGTGCGATGAATGTTCTTTCCTCAACCCAAGATTTTATATTAAATTGAATATCATCTTGTTTTGAAAGTGACTACCATGGTCAGTGACAATCTCCTCCAGGATGTCGAAACTTGTTACTATATATTTAAAAATAAAGAGAGATGTTGTTTCGCCATCATTATTAAATGTTGGCCTAGCCTCGACCCACTTTCTGAAGTATTCTACCACTACTATGATATAATGATTCCCCCTGGTTGAGGCCAAGTGGCATGTAGTAAAATCAATCCCCCACTTGATGAAGGGACCAATAGTAATGATGGGAAATATGGGAGTAGGATGTGCCCTCATCTTCCAAGAGAAAATCTTACATGGGTGGCATTTCTTGACCGACTCAATGCAACCCTTGATTAACGTAGTCCAAATGTAACTAGCTTGTAGAATATTTTGGGTTGTTACCAACCCAAACAAATGAACACCACATGATCTAGTGTGGTATTCATTAAGAATGAGTTCCTCTTCTTCATGCATAAGGCTCCGAATAAGAATACAATCCACATATCGATGATACAAAGTGTGATCAAGTATAAGATAGTTTTGTGCCTGATGGCGAATTTGTCAACGCTCGTCACGATAAGAAGAAGCGGTGCACTTCAAAGTCTGGATATATACTAGTATATCTCCATACCAGGGGTCTGAAGATGTGATCAGTAAAATATCGCATTTAATAGACAATTCTTTAGGCATAACATCACTTGATTTGATCAAAAGTTCTTAAATAAGTTCCGCAAAGACAAGTGAATTTTTGGATTTTGCAGAAACAAAATCCAAGTCAAATTCTTGAAGGACAATCCATATACTGATCTTGCCACCAATGACGCTTCATTTCAACACATATTGAAATGGATTCACAATGGAAATGACAGTGGTTTTGCGAAGCAATATATAATGACAGAACCGTTGGACAACATTTAATTCTTCCAACGTAAGCTTCTCAACATGAGAATAGTTGAGTTCTAGCCCAACTAGGCCTCATCTCAGTTAATAAATCACATTATGTTCGAGAAGATCATCCTCTTTAACCAAGACTATACCAATGGTCGACTCTATCGTGGCCAAGTACAATAAGAAATCTTTATTATAATTGGGAGGTCGAAGCAAAGGGGAAGACATAAGGGCATGTTTCAACACTTCGAAAGAGAATTGGGTGGATTCATCCCAATAGAAAGGGACTCCCTTTCTAATTAAACCCATGAACCCTTTAGTGATCTCAGCATAGTTTGCAATAAAATGCCAAAGAAAGTTATATTTTCCCTTTAATCTTTGAAACTGAGGAACTGTGGACAAGGGAGGCCACTGAACTATCACCTCAACCTTAAGAGGATCGACCATGATCCCTACTGTCGAAAATATGAAACCTAAAAGATGAATCGATGTCATGTAGAAACTGCACTTGTTATGATTCAAGTGAATCCGATAGTAGCGACATCATTCAAAGATTAGTTGGAGGTGTGCAGGATGATAAACTCTCTTGCAATATCATGAAGCTAGATCATCGAGATAAGCCTCAACTATATGTCTAAGATTGTGGAAATAAAAATACCTGGCCCATTGAATAGTGGCTCCATCATTCTTTAGGCCAAAAGGAATATTATGATAATAAAATTTTCCCCATGGACAGATAAAAGTTGTTTTATGTTGGCCTTCGGGCTTTATCTAAATCTTGTTATATCATGAAAGACCATCCATGAATGAAAAGACCTCACAACTTGCGCAATCATTGAAAATATGGTTAATGAATGGGGTGGGGAAATTATCCTTTGGAAAGGCCTTGTTCAAGTCACAGAATCCCATGCCCACTCGAATTGTACCCTATTTCTTGTTAACTGGAATGGGATTTGACACCCATTGCATCAACTTTACAGGGTAGATGAAACCATATTTAAGTAATTTCTCTACTTTAGCCTTAATAGTTGTCTCTTTTCGAGGATTCACCCGATGAAGATTATGTCAGACTGGCTTAGTGT
Organism: Picea engelmannii; assembly: GCA_009831015.1. NCBI lineage: Eukaryota > Viridiplantae > Streptophyta > Pinopsida > Pinales > Pinaceae > Picea > Picea engelmannii. The sequence goes on along the minus strand of ML778602.1, from coordinate 423,369 downwards.
CAGGATAAGTCATTATCTCATGTTCAATGATTCTTGGATCAATGACTGGCATTTTCTCATAAGACTAGGAAAAACGTTGCATAATTCCTTAAATAAATATGTATAGATCTGAATATCCTTGGGGGAGAAGTCCACTCCGACGAAGACATTATCCATGACGCCAGGGGTTATAAAGATGTCAATATGTATCATTTCAATGATAGTTTCCATGTTACCTGAGGTATAAACTACGTGCCTAGCCAGAGGATTAACTGAACAAGACGTGTCTCCAGTCATAGTCAACACAAATTCACCTACCTCTAATCTTCTTAACTTCGTGAGAAAATAATATCTGTGATAGAGATCATCCCAGGGTCTATTTGGACCAGTCAATTCCTCTATAATCACCTCATCCAAGGGAAATACCAAGTCTAAAGAATCTGTATTGGCGAGGGAACCTTGAGCCCAAATAGGCTCAATATTTGGATCTAACTCCTATGTGGGAGTCGGATCGGGGTCAGACGAAGCTTGCTGGAAAATAATGTACACAACTTCTTTCGCAGACAAGGGCATGGACATGCCAAGATGCCTTGTCCCTTCCATCAAAGCCGATGGGGAAGGAAGATTCCATGGATCATTAAATTAATTCGTTCGGAATGACGATACTTGAAAAGTTTAATCCCTAGGCTCGTTGGGGGAAGCCGATATGAACTTGACATCACTAGAAGAAGGAGGGTAATCAAAAGTACCCATCAAAGTTGGGGACAAACTGACCCCTACGTTTATGATGCTGGGCTGAGGGTTTTCAATTATTAGGACCGTGGATTCCCCCAATGAAGGGTCAGCCCAAGAAAAGGACAACTAGTCAATGGTTACAATTCAAACCTTGTGTGGAAACAACAATACCCAAAAAACTATGGCAGCCACTCCATGTAGTTCATAGGTCCAAATCCTTCCTTACAGTAGTTTGTAGTTGAGAGGCACATCGACCACTTCAACTTCGACCGACACTGGCTTCAATCCTAACTGCATGGGGAAAGAAGGGATGATTCCATGTGGTCTGAAAGAACAACTATCAAAAGTAGTAAGCAGAGTAGGTGACATAAACCAAATGGGTTTTCCAATGGCCTTCCAACACGCTAGTGACATCACGCAAGTAGACGTTCCCTCATCAACCATCATGAAAAAAATATTCCGAGTAAATGTTTTCATGGTGTAAGCCACTACTATCTGAAACACAACGTGGTATGGGAGATGAGGTTTCAAGTTGGTTGTGTCAATAATGATCGTTCTCGGACTACATGTCTCTACAGATCACAAGGAAGATAACAGAGCCTTTCTCTACGAAGGGTAGCTCTGGAGGACCTCCAAAGTAGACATCGCACAAGGGGTTTGTGACAAATCCTCCAACATAGAGTAATTTTGGATAGCCCTTGCATTCAGATTGTGAAAATATTTCTTTAACACCCCTTTCGGGATGCGTGTCATTGTTTTTCCCATTGTCTTCTCAATCTGGAGAGGAATGGATGGGTTTATGGTTTCTTTACCCTTTTCAGTAGATTCCAACATCATGTAATCGTGTGCCCTAGTCACTATATAAGCATAACCTTTCATCATATAAACGTTCACAACCGAGGGATTACTAGAATACAGAGAGGGTCCCTAAGTGACCCCATCTGCACTCGAAGAGGCTTGAGTCATATTTTTCCCATGTGGGAATGGGTTCTTTAACACAACAAGTTGTTGTTGTGCCGATAAATTATGGGCCTCCTCAAGCCAATGGAACAGGCGATTCATATGGTCCTTCATGCAAAGGTTACATAGGTACTTCAACTTTCTCTTCTCTATGTTTCCCCCGCCATAATTTTTGTTGGGTTTCTTATCCCCCTTACCCTTCCTGTTTCGTTTTTTTTTCTTTCCATTAGGCTATTGGTTGGCCTTCGAGTTCCTCGACTACACACTGTGTACATCCAATGTTTGGGTAGGGGGAAAAACTGGACCAAAGGTCTGGCTAGACCTTGTCTGCTATATCGACAATTGTTGCAATTGATTTAACAATTGATCAGTGGATGTCCATTGTGTTGAACCAACTATGCCATCAACATGTGGTCCAACTTTTCTTAAGCCTTTTCAAGGATGGAACATGGCACATATGGAAAAATATCATAGAGTAAGACAGACTAAGAGTATATCAGTTCAAGCTATTGTGCTCTCATTATTGCCTCCTCCTCTGAAAACACTCTTGACGTTGCAATGTCCTTGCATAACTAAGGTACCAAAGACTTCAGGAACCACTCTAGAAGGAAAGCTAGTGAGACCTATACCTTGATCAAGCTCTTCCAATTACGCCATTCATGAATGTGATCGAAGCCATTATTGGCCTTAGTTTGCTCGTAGTTGGCCAGCAATTCAGTGTCGATATCGTATCTCACAGGTAGTTGGAAATGTTTCATGAAAACCATAGCCAAATACGTAAAGTAAGAGTACCTTGAGTGGCATATCTTGATGTACCATTTCACGACACCTCTGATCAGACTGCAGTGAAACAGATGTAGTTGTATGGATTCATCTCGCAGTGAATTCGATGAGCACCATAGGTGGAAAGTTGTCATGTGATCACCTGGGTATTCGCCACGCTTTTCTTTGAACTTTGAAATATCTGAGGGAAACTTAGTTGGCATTGGAGGCAAATGTGGATCATGAAAAATTGGGTCGTTAAGAAACCTTGACAAGTCTGGCAAGGTTGCTTCGTTTCCAGAAATGGTATTTTGCGTTGGGTGTTATGTACAGGAAAAAAGGAGCATGGACTTTGAATGACACCAAGTTCCCAGGAAAAGTGGGGTTGTTGGCTAGGGTTCTGCTAGACACCATGTGCTTGACTAGTGTATGGAAACTACATTTGTTGGGACATCATCAACTGATTCCCATAATTAGATGTCGATGTTTGGGTGGGGAATCCTCCCTGTGTTGTGTTCCAAAGATTCTAGAAGGGGTTTCCCCCTACCAATATGACAAGCATGGGTACAAATCCTTACCCAAGGTTCCATTGACCATGGAAGGGGTTTCCCTCAGTCGGCATACTTGACGAGGGAATTGATCCCTTCCAAGGATTCTAAAGTCATTGTGAGGAGAAAACTCTTGTGTTTTCCCCCTATTTGGGAATATTACCCTACACAAGATTATGTTGTCCAAAACTAGGGTTTCCCTCGGTCGAGACAACAACTAATGAAAAAGTGTTATTACCAAACACATCAAACAAAGTGAATGACATGGATGCCCCTGGCTTGGTGTAATGAGAATGTCCTAGACTGCCTTCTCCAAACAAGGTGTAGTTCATTTTTGGCACAATGGGTGGCTGGAAAGCACCGCCGAGCAAGAGGGATGGAGGAGGTATATGACCTCCACCATAAGAGATAACATTATCGGAGGTTGAGGTGCCCCCTATGAACCCTTACAAGGGATAATTTGAGCTCCCTTCCCCCAGACCCATGGTATGTAGGGTGGAGTAGATAAGGATGAAGTTCATATAAAAGTTGGGAATCCCATATGAAAATGGAGGGCCCATCGCACTCTGTGTGAATGGATTAGTGGTCATCAACAATGACAGGATCAGACCACTACCCGAAGTAGAGGTGGTTGAGACCATTGTAGTATGGACCGACGAAGGTGGGTTAGGAGGTGGAACACCCATTGTGGTGGAAGTTGTTGAGGGAGTGTGAGGACTCTCTCATGAAGTGGAAACATTTGCTTCCATAGATTTTTGCAAGACTATATGATGCTCGTGATGTGTTAGCCTTGGAGGGACAACTTGTACCAATATTGGTGCTGAAAATTCAGTTATTAGAGGGTTGTCTAGCTCAAGAGCTTCTAATCCAAAGTAAAAAATAGTTGGATCCTCTAGATTTGAGTGTTCTTCTCTTGGAGCTGGCTCAAGCATAGTCTCCTGCGGCCCGGTTTCTTTCAATGACCCTTCTTGGTCAAGTCTTCGCCGTAATGGTGGTGGTGGTGGATCCAATGTAATCGATGATAGGCCCTGAAGCCTTCACAACCGATGAATCTCTTGATCTTCCACCTTGTGAAAATATCAATGAAATAGTAAGGCTTTGACTATCGTGTAAAACTAGGCACACACAAGAAAATTTCCTACAATATAAAGCAATCAAACCACTATCTAGTTGGAAGAACAGTTACGCCAAGCAACACTAGAGAAACTTACTGGTGCAAGTGAAACTCGAACATGGAAGCACCCTCTAGGTATACTCTGGAAAGTGTGGCATGACATTCTACGGTCACCTATAAAAGTCTCTAGAATAAAGGCAACTAAGTTACCAGCTCATAAACAATCACTAGGCGAGTACAATCGATAGTTGGGTGGACCACAATGAGCAGGATAACAAGTTCGAAACCAACCGAGGGTATTGAGAGCAATTGTTCTAGAAGACAACTGAGTATCTCTAATGGATTCGAGGTCCACGATGCTCCATAGGAAAATGAAAACAACAATATCCCACGACAGATCCTCAATATGTGTTCCCCACTATGCTTGGTCTGATTTTGGAGGGGTTATCTCCGCTACCTTTCCTTGCACGCCCTCATTTTTAGCCCCTGTCTTAGAGGGAGTTCCCGGATAACTTTCACGTCACCAGACTTTTTCACTCCCTATCTATAACTCCAATGTTTTTTTATAAGCCTTGAAGAGTTTACTCTCCAACATAATTCAAGGCTCTAGCCTAAACTAGTTGATTGACCCTACGAACATAAAATTCTAGTTAATTTTAATTAGTGTTATTTTTAAATGGCTTGTTTTAACTAAAAGGATATGGAAGTGAAGCTAGTGATGTGTATGAGAGACGAAAAGAGGAGAAGTAAACGAAAATTTTGAAAGAAAAATTACTTCTAGTTAACAATAAAGATTTGCAACTAACTCTTTAAACCAACTTTTCATAACTAACATTTTCAATATCTTTAACTAAAACAAAATTTCACTTGACTACGAGCTACTTAAATTCTATGAAATCAGTTAAAGAACTTAAAAACTCAACTCTTTTTCCTTTCGAGAAAAATAACTTAACCCTAACTACTTTACCAAACTAAGAAATAAAATCTTTTTTTTTGTAAATTTTTCAAACAAGAAAACTTGAAACAAATTTGTCTTTCTTCTTTTGTTTAAAGAAAATGAAAGGGGGTAAAATAAAAAATAAACAAGACTAAAACTGACCACTTCAAACTGTAGATCGCATGGAGTCACTAAAGAGACCTAACAGGCTGATAAAAAATTCAAAGGCTCACCTAAAACTCTTTCGAAGTAAACACAAGAAATATTTAAAAAGACAAGAAAACTGACATCTAACCTAGGCTTTGACTGTAAAAGTAGAGGCACTAAACTCTATCAAGAGACCCTAAGAAGTAAAAACCTCAATTAGGGAAGAAGTTGTCTGCCTCTTCTTAAAAAATAGTCCCTTGAATCAGGTATGCTACTAATGCTTAAGCAGTTTGTGTATGTACGTGGGATGTCTATAAAAAAGGGTGTGTATGTACACGAGTTGACCCACAACAGGTCGTGTACACCTCTATATTTCTTGAAAAAATGAAATGAAACAAATAGACTGAAAGGGAAGAGAGAACTGGTATGGCACCAAAAGGTGACCAGAATCCATTAAAAGACTCAGCAGACTCACAGAAACTCAAAAATGTATAAAACCAATCAAACACCCAAGAAATCCCCTAAACCCTAGAGGCTTCCCCAGTATGGTTGCCAATTCTTCTAGCGGGAAAAAAACCTCTATGGCTACACCAGGGTTTATAATGTAGGCAGATCAATAACCTCTTAAAAGTATCCTGCTTCTCTAAATACCCCAAACATGTCCCATACTTATGCAAGAAACGTAAAATGAGAAGGATCAGGTAACTGTTCCTTTAATCCAAGTTCGGTCACGATCCTCTCACGCTTGAACATTTCGCTAACTGTAAACATCCCCCCAAGGATGTCCCGAATTCAAAGATAGTCAAACAAAAATATACAAGCATACATTTCATACACAAATAAGGGTTAGATGTTAGAATAGAAACATAGAACAAATGAAAACATTCGATACATCATGTTTTGGGATAGGCAAACTACTTCTTTTATTGATAATACAATGATCACTTACAACCAAAGTCGAATACTGCTCCTCGAACCTAGTCTATAATCCTCTTCACCAAGCTCCAATTTCACCTCTATGTACATTTCTCCTCTCAACCTTCTTCTTGGGAAATAGAATGAGTTCTTATGGAGGAAAAAGAGGGAAATGAGGAATTTTAAGGTAATTCTCACAACAAGGTTGCAAATTCTTGGGACAAGGAGGGGATGTGAAATGGGTAGAGTTTCATTGTTATTATCTCTATATATGAATGAGACCCCAACACCTCCTTTTATATGACAAAAGGATGGTTATTTGGTTGGGTGATAGGATATAGGCAATGGATGAGTTGGGAAACTGCCCTATAGCCCGTAATCTCAATGAATTCCTTGCAACTTTTTAATTTTCGTAACTTTTGAAAGTATAGATGGGTTGTAGGGGTGAAACATGCATACATACATAGGATGTAGTGATGCAACAAGCATATGTATGCATGAATTATTGGCGAAGGGCACGCACATGTTCAAAAAATGAGTTTTTAAGAAGAGAAACGTAGTGATGGCTTCGCAAAAATTGCAAGTAAGAGGGCCAAATTCTAGGTATGCATATGTGGAGCAATTTAGGGTTATAACACTAGGAAAACCAACCCAATCCACAAGTAAAAAAGGGTAACTAGAAAGTGGTGTGAGTTTAAAAAAATCCGTTGGCACAACAACAATGGATGTTTCTCCATGTAGTCACTAGTTTTTGAGATGAAATTCCCAGAGTTGGATGTTATCTCAAACTATGATTTAAAATAGATAAGGAAAAATAGATCATTAACACAAAACTCGGTGTCACCACCACTACCAAAAAGGTACATCTGGAGTAAGTAGAGGATCCTCAAGAAGGGGATCACGTCTTCCACCCACAGAGATGGGTGAAGAGAACCCCACTCCATTTCATTGTTTGGAGTGGTAACCAAAATAACCCAATAATAGAATAGGTCATAAAGAGGATGAACCTAATAGCAATACCACACGCTCATCCATATACCATCGGATGGATCAGCCATGGATGAGACATATTGATGTAGACCCCCTACCTCAGCAGGGTTCTGCGACCTCTTGGTCTCTAGATCATTCTTCTTTTGAGCCGAAATAGCTTTTCGAGGTCTTGTTGGAACCCTTTGAAGAAATACACAGGTCCCTTTGTCCTCTTTCACAGGCCTTGAGAAAACCTATGCACATGCTTAGCTTTCAGTGCTCTTCTCTATTCTGAACCAACACACCTTTCCCGTTTTGAGGTTTCGGGACTCCTGCATGCAAGTTCTCCCAGGCTCCTTGTCCTTCCAACTCTCGATATCTGAAATGCCGAAAACGACTTAACGGCTCTGGATTGCTCCTTATCCTCTATCCACGTGACCACCACTCTATGACCAAGAGATTAACGACAAAGTGATACCAACCTTTCATGATTCAGGATTTCATGATTCCGACTGCAATAATTTATTTTTGTCCTTCAAACTCCTAGGTCCCGAAATGTTGAAATCTACCCGTGACCATGTTTCACTTTTTGGGATTTCAGAAGTCATGATTTCGCGATTCTGGCTACAGGCAGTTCTTGGTCCTTCAATCTCCCAAGTCTCGAAATGTCGAAATACTACCCCTTGAGAGAACCTTTCGGGGTTTTCCCCGAACCTTGACCACTCACCACATGTCCCCTTGATGATCGGTCCTGATGCTTTCACAATTTTGTGAGTTGGGACTTCTTGTCTCACGACTCCTTCTCCTCGAACTCTTGGTGTCTGAAACGCTGAAAAGGGCTTGGATCTTTGACATGTGTCCTCCAAAATAGATAGCCCCGATGCTTTCCTCTTCCCTCTATTGTTACAAGGATTAAACCCCTCGCACCTCCTTCCGGATCCATCGGCTATCAGTCCTTGGTGCTAGATCTAATGGCCATGATCCTTTTTCCTGTGCACCTCCCAGGGACTCAACCCTATGCATGTATCCTTGATCCAATGACTCTTAGGCCACCGTGCTCCATATCCGATGACTAGCGTGATTTCGCAAACCGGGAGTTTGTGATGCAGTGACTCCAAAATCTCTTACCGCTCCAAACCCCGAACTCTGAAATAGTGAAATTCAATGCCTTAGAGTGTTGGAAGACACTTGGCCTTAATCTCCCTGCTGCTCTGCAAGATCCAACGATTCTCGCAACTTCGACACTTCTCCACAAAGCATCTCCACCGTCTGTTTCACCTGCTCTCCTGCGCGACCTCCCAGAGGTTAAAATCTGTGCACCTTCGCCTGATCCAATGGTTGTCGGGTATTGGCACTAGATCTGACAATTCAAATATGTCTTCCTTGCGTGCTCTCCTCCTAAGATTTCTTGTATTTTTGACTTCGAATATTTTCTAAGTCTCGAAGGTCTCAACCTTCAACTCTTCCTCTTGCGAGCCTGGTTCCTTTGGGTCTCGTTTCCATTATAGAAACACTGTCCCTTCTAAGCTTCGTCCTCTCAGATATTTATTCCTATGCACACCTTGCATTCGAGGATATCGAATAACTTAGATTCAAGAATTTTTCTTGAAAAGAAAACTCCTTACGCCCACCTGGTGTTCTCCTGCTCAATGCACACCTTGCAGAGCCTACAGAGTATTAAGAAACCCTGTGAGTGTCTTCTCTTCGACACTTCTCTTTCCTCATAACTTGAAATAGAGTTCTCTGGTGCACTCTATGAACTTGATCAATGCCCTCTTGGTAAAGCTCTACAGAACCTTCAGTAGTTCTGTCTTCTCTGAACTCGAAAGAGAGTTCCTTCCTTTGCACTCCCTGCACCTCTATTGATCAAGGTTAAATGTTATACCTCTTGAGATTTCCTGAGGTTGTCTCACCTCTGTCAACACACACCTTGTGGACTATGTGCACTCCTTGCACTCAAAAACTCCAACATAGAAAGAAATTGAAACTTATGCAATGCTTCACCAATTATGCATTTAAAACATGAAATGCCTAAAAACATGTAAACGTCAAACACACAGTGTGCAGGAAAAATTGTTTTTCTATTAATCTGTATGTCTATACAAATGCTTACAAAGGTTGGACTGTAACAAGTCTCATCTCTCTTTCGAGACCTCTCTTCTCTAGTCTCTCCTCCTAACTCTTTACTCTAATTTCTTTTCCAAAATGAGGGCCCCGATGAGCTTATCCTCAACCATTGTCTCTGAGCTATCGCTATCACAGAGTGGCTCCTATGGCTACATTACATAAATGGATGCCCATTCCTGGGCTTGCTGCAGGAAACCATTAAAGGAAACCTCAACCACTACCTGTACAAAGGCGTGGTCTGGCATTAAAATCCTTACAACATTTATTGAAATTTTGAATTTCAAAATTGAGAGGGTTGTGCCTCTCCCTTTCTCAATTAAATGTGTGATGGATGTGCTCACTGGTGGGCATGCTACTAACATGGAGCAATGCTCCTGCATCATACTCCTCAACTGGAAAAATTATGATCTCCTAATCATGAGCTCCTCTTCTCCAGTGTTGAAATCCACCTGGATCCCAAACTTTCCCTTGGAGATGCCCATCCACTCCATCGCTTCGTTGTTGCTACTATTGTTGTTTCCCTACTACTATGGAAGGTTCTCCTCTATTCAACTTCCCTTTGCTTACAGTCTCTGCTGTTGAACTCAACATCAGCCTCCTGATCTTCTCAATCGCCCTGTCTAGCTGCTCCAGTGGCTGGCTCTCCTTATGTAGTCTTCTCTGCTGTACTTATGTCTCCTCAATGGGTAGATATACTCGATATCCCCATCTATCTTTATCTCTCTTTGGGGCACTAAGTGGCCACTCTACTGGAAACTCTAGCTCTGTAGTCTTCTCACTGAACCGTTGCTCAACTTCTTCTAGTGGCAGTTCTATTGCTACCATTTCTCCTGATGGCATACTTCTAACTTCTTCTAGATTCTTCTGGGGTTGGTATGCTCCACTACCTACTTCCAACTTATCCTGTTGGATGTGCAAATTTTGCACCATCACCCTTCTCTCCAGGGATTCCAATTCTTCATACAGATCAGAAAAATCCATGCTGTCTGCTTACTCTTCTTCTTCTTCTTCTTCTTCTTCTTCTTCTGCAACTTCCAGTACTACAGTGATTTCCTGTCTAGCTTCCTAGCTGAAAATTTTGAGCCATTTTGTTGAATGCTCATCTTCTGCTTCTTGGGAAAACATCAGTGTCTGCTCCATTTCTTCCTCCACGACAGTTTCTGCTGGTTGTCCTCCTGTTGTTACTTCATCTACAACACATGCTCTGGCCTCAACTGGGTTTCTTTGTAGGAACACCTCTATTCCTCCAATTATCATAATTCTCTTATGATTCTCTCTTGTCAGCACTCCTTGTTGATCTGAACTCTCCTCTGAGTTCATGAAACTTTCAGATAGTTTCATCTCTTTCCCCTTGCCCACCTGGCAATTTGGAAATTTTATGCTACCCACCTGGCAGTCTATGAGATCATTTGATACCATCTCATTGCCCACATGGAAATCTTAACTTTCACCACTACCCCCTTGGTAGTACACGAGACCTTCCATTGATATCTTTCCATTTCCCACCTGGCAACTTGAAAGTCCACTTCTGCCCACCTGGCAGTTTATGAGATCATTTGTTAATATCATACCATTGCCCACCCGGCAATAATAATTTCCATGCCTGTCCTCCTAACAGTCTATGAGATCCTCCAATGGTCTCATTTCATTGCCCACTTGGCAATTCGAAAATTCATCCCTTCCCTCTTGGTAGTTTATGAGATCTGAAACTGATCCCTCTTCCTCATCACTGAGGGTTTCTTCAACTTATGGCTCACAGATGCAAACCAAATCTACATCACTAAGGCTTTTAGCATACCTTAGCCACTTCCTCAACTCTTGTTATTGTTTCCTAGCCAACAACTTTTGAACAGGCCATTTGGATTTCTTGTTCAGAGGCCATTTGTACCTCCAGTGTACTTTTGCCTCTTGTTGCATCTTCAATGTCAATTTTTCCATTCTCTCTCTTATTTTAGCGAGTTCTTTGTCAATCTATGCTTTACTCATTTGTTGGTGGTCTCCTCTTCCACCAGGCTCATGGCCTTTAGTATCCATTTCCATCTTTCACTTGCCCTCCTAGCAAGCGTATGGATCACTCTACGTTTAAGAAAATATCCATGTCCTCCTAGTACTGGCCTGGATGTCTATCATTTGTTGCACACCTTGCAACAATCACCACAGAGATTTAACACCCTGCTTCTTTCACCTGTTGTATACAGATGAATCTCTATTTCTGATTCCACTTGATGTTACCAAAATTTCTCCCACCGTCTCTCCTTTGTCTGTGAACAAAGTAACGGTCTCCTCTTTCTCTTTTTCATGAAATCTATAGACAAAAAACTTCTTTGATACCACTTGATGGTGTGTATCAGAGTATTTTATTTATCTAATCTACCTCCCTCTACCTACAGTCTACAGATAGAAAGTGGCTCTGATGCCACTTTATGCAGACCCCCTACCTCAACAGGGTTCTGCAACCTCCCAGTCTCTAGATCGTTCTTCTTCTCAGCTGAAATAGCTCTTTAGGCTCCTATTGGAACCCTTGGAACAAATCCACAGGTCCCTTTGTCCTCTGGCACAGGCCTTGAGAAAACCTATGCACGCGCTCAACTTTCGGTGCACTTCTCTATTCTGAACCAACACACCTTTTGTGTTTCGAGTTTCGGGACTCCTACATGTGAGCTCTCCCAGGCTCCTTATCCTTCCAACTCCCAGTATCCAAAACACCAAAAAGGGATTAATGGCTTTTGATCACCCCTTAGCCTCCATCCACATGACCACCACTCTGTGACCATGTGCTTAACGACAAACTGGTATCGACCTTTCCATATTCATGATTTCACGATTCTGGCTGCAACGATTTTTTTTGGTCCTTCAAACTCCCGGGTCCCGAAATGCCTAAACCTACCCATGACCATGGTCCACTTTTTGGGATTTAAGAATTCATGATTTCTTGATTCTGGCTGCAGACGATTCTTGGTCCTTCAACCTCCCGCGTTCCGAAATGTTGAAATACTACCCCTTGAGAGAACCTTTCGAGGTTTTCCTCGAACCTTGACCACTCACCACGTGTCCCCTTGATGAATGATCCTAATGCTTTCACGATTTCGTGAGTTGGGACTTCTTGTCTCATGACTCCTTCTCCTCGAACTCTCGGTATCTGAAACGCTGAAAAGGGCTTGGATCTTTGACACCTGTCCTCCAAAATGGATGGCCCCGATGCTTTTGGGACTTGATGAGTCCTCTTCCCTCTACTTTTACGAGGATTAAACCCATCGCACCTCCTTATAGATCTGACAGCTATCAGTCCTTGGTGCTAGATCTGATGGCCTATATCCTTTTTCTTGTCCAAATCCCAGGGACTCAACCCTCTGCATGTATCTTTGATCCAGCGGCTCTCAGGCCACCACGCTGCAGATCCGACGATTGACGCGATTTCGCAAACCGGGAGTTCGCGATGCAAAAAATCCAAAATCCCTTTCCGCTTCAAATCCCAAACTATGAAATAGAGAAATTCAATGCCTTAAAGTGTTGGAAGACACTCGGCTTTAATCTCCTCGCTGCACTACAAGATCCAACAATTCTCGCAACTTCGGCACTTCTCCATGAAGCGTCTCCACCATCCATTTTAGATGCTCTCCTATGTGACCTCTCAGAGGTTAAACATTGTTTACCTTTGCCTGACCCAACGGTTGTCAGGTATTGGTGCTAGATCTGAGGATTCAGATCTGTCTTCCTTTTGCGCTCTCCTCCTGAGATTTCTTGTCTTTTTGACTTAGAAGATTTTCTAAGTCTCGAAGGTCTCAACCTTCGACTCTTCCTCTTACAATACCGGTTCCTTTGGGTCTCGTCTGTGTTATATAAATGATGTCCCTTCTGAGCTTTGTCCTCCCATATACTTACTCCTACGCACACCTTGCATTCGAGGATCTTGAATAACTCAGATTCGAGAATTTTTCCTGAAAATAAAACTACTTACACCCACCTGGCGTTCTCCTACTCGATCCACACCTTGCAGAGCCTACAGAGTATTAAGAAATCCTGTGAGTGTCTTCTCTTCAACACTTCCCTTTCCTCAGAACTCGAAATAGAGTTCTCTGGTGCACTCTATGCACTCTCTCAATGCCCTCTTGGCAGAGCTCTATAGAACCTTCAGTAGTTTTGTCTTCCCTGAACTCAAAACAGAGTTCCTTCATGTGCACTCCTTGCACCTATGCTGATGAAGGTTCAACGCTATCCCTATTGATCTTTCCTGAGGTTGTCTCACCTATGTCAATGCACACCTTGTGGACTATGTGCACTCCTTTCACTCGGAAACTCCAAGATAGGAAGAAATTGAAACTTATGCAATGCTTCACCAATTATGCATTTAAAACATGAATTGCATAAAAACATGTAAACGTCAAACACATAGTGTGCAGGAAGAACTTATTTTATATTAATCTGTATGTCTATACAAATGTTTACAAAGGCTGGACTGTAACAAGTCTCAGATCTCTTTCGAGACCACTCTACTCTAGTCTCTCCTCCTAACTCTCTACTCTAATTTCTTTTCCAAAATGAGGGCTCCCATGAGCTTATCCTCAACCACTGTCTTTGAGCTATCACTATCACAGAGTGGCTCCTATGACTACATTACATAAATGGATGCCCATTCCTGAGTACGTCTTGGGCTTGTTGCAGGAAACCATTAAAGGAAACCTCAACCACTACCTGTATAAGGGCGTGGTCTGGCATTAAAATCCTTACAACATTTATTGAAATTTTGAATTCCAAAATTGAGAGGGTTGAGCCTCTCCCTTTCTCCATTAAATGCATGCTGGATGTGTTGGCTGGCTGGCACACTACTGACATGGAGCGATGCTCCTGCATCATATATTCACTAGATAGAAATATCACCTAAACTAAAAAATCAAGCCCCTCAAAGATGATGTATTATGTGATGTTGCCCCAATTGAATTTTGTGATGTTATTTTAGGACAACCATATATGTGTAAGTGTCATGATATCTATGAATCTAGGCCCTTTAGTGTCATTATTACTTTGGTGGTTCATATCTACAATACCATACGTTTTCCCAACAACTATGGTAGAAATGTGATCTCTCATATCAGGATATTTTTCCTCTTTATGGTCCAGTCGAAAGGCGAAGAAATCACTACAAATTCCAAATCCTCTCGATGAGGTCTCTCTATATAGTGGAAAAAGGTGGACAATATAGTAGAATAACGTAAAGACATAATTGCCTCACCTATGGGGGTGCCTTTGCAATTTAAGGTAAATCACTCAATTGATTTGACACCTAATGCTCCTCTACCTAATGACACTTTATATATGAACTTTGTTATGGAGAATGAATAAATTAAATGCCAAATCAAAGATCTCATTCTAAAAGGACACATTATACCAAGATCCTCACCTTGCAGGAGCTAAATTTTTATTTTGGAGGAGAAGGACACAACATGGCATATGTTAGGGACCTAACCTACCTAACCCCCCAAGTGGGTAGAATAATATATTTCCATGTAATAACTTGGTCAATATAAATAATTCCTAGAAATAAGGAGGAATAAGTCAATTGTAACAATAACTAATAAAAGCTTCTTCTTCTAGAAGGATATTCCTCTAGATTGTTCTTTTGGATAGATATATTTAGTATAAATAAGAGTAGAGGGTATGAAAAGTTTTGTCTTGGATAATTATTGTAATAGAGATCTACTCTGTTGGAGGTTTCCCCCTCGAAGAGGCAAGTGAGCATTGTTTCCTATCAATAAAGGTATAATTCTGGTGTTGTGGTTCCATATAGTTTGTTGCTCTGCTGTTATCTCTGCAATATTTCCATATTTTGTTGCTATCTCGATATTATTCTCTGCATTATTTCTCTATTCTTCTAATATAATAAATTTGGTACCTTACAAGTGGTATTAGAGCACTTTCCTCAACAAAAAATTGCGGGTTAATTGTTTTCAGGGTAGAGACGTATTCCAATGTTTGAAATCTACAAATAGTTGTCATTATGTGCTTAAATCCATGGTCAGGAAGTAATACACGTAGGAAATACAAGAGGTACTCAAGTGCACATTTGTTGGACACCTTTGTAACCCATTTGGTACACCTTCGAGTGGTAGTGTTTCAAACAACACATATATATGGATCAACCTAGATCTCTTAAAGCCCTCCATAGATAAACCGATTGACCACCTGACTACTATAGTTCCACTGAGAAAAACACTAGGGAATATACTCTCTAGTACATGGGTAGTCGGGTAGTACGACTAAGGGAATGGTCTAGCCTCCATTGTTTGTGCCTTGAGATATTGGGTTGAGTACTACTGTTGGACCCCACACGTATATCAGAGATCTATAGCACAGGGAAAACCCTTGTCTGTATAAAC
The DNA here is from genome assembly GCA_009831015.1 of Picea engelmannii. NCBI lineage: Eukaryota > Viridiplantae > Streptophyta > Pinopsida > Pinales > Pinaceae > Picea > Picea engelmannii. Next base: position 407,802 of record ML778602.1, on the reverse strand, counting down.
CTTGAATACCCTAACCCTTGGGACAGAAACAAAAACAAAACAAATAAGATCTATTGTTGCGCAACTGTGCCCTCTACATTCTGGTTGCGAAATTACTACACATTTCTTCTTGTTAAGCATTTGGGCATTTTGTCACTACATTATTATTGAGGTCGGAGTATAAATCTGCTGGAGTAAAAAAAAAAAAACATATAGTGATCCCACCAACACACTTATTTGGGACCTATCCCATTGGATTCCCCTTTTCTCCCTGATCGTAGTCATATGTTTCTTTTTTAATCCTTTCTTTCAGTGGACCTAAACCCTTCTCCACATCCCTATTTTTCCACGTATTCCATTATATTTCCCTTATCTCCTTGATCATTGTGGTACCTATCACTTATAAGTCCTTTTGTTTGGTCCCACCCACCCAATTTTCCTTACCCTCACTTCCCCTCTCCAAATTCCCACCGATTACAACCAAGAGATGCAAGATTCCATAAATCATGTGACATCTAATATTGCCTCTTCCAATTCCTTCACAAAATTTGATTACCAAGTCAAGAAAAAATATGACACCATGGAAGCCAACTTCATGAACAAATTTAACACCCTACAATCTATTGTCAACTAGTTGTTGAACCTCCCTTTGGGTCCTTCTTCCTCAGACCAACCCGATGGTATTGATTCCTCTTATTTTCTGCATTTTCAATACAACTCCTTTCAGCATGAACCCAGTCTTTCCCGCATCAAGGCCAATAAATTTGATGGCTCTGATCCAACAAGTTGGGTCACTCAAATGGAGCATTATTTTTCTCTGCATGGTATAATTGATGAGTTGGAAAAAATTCGCTATGTTCTCCTCTATATAGATCCAAAATGATTGAAATGTTGTAAATGGCATAAGAATTCATGTCAGGGGTATAATTCCTGGACCCATTTTATTGGAGAGCTCAATGACCTCTTTGACACTGATACCCACTATCTCATTCATTTTACCAAGTTGAAACAATTTTGCATCGTGGAATACTTTATAACTTCTTTTGATCATTTGGCCTTTTGAATCGAGGGTATGTTAGATGATTTTTTCCATGAATTCTTTATCAGTGGACTAAAGGATGAAATTAGATCCCAATTTCTCATGGCCCTCCCTCAGAATTGGTTGGAGTCTACTAAATGTGATAAATAGGCCCAACAAGTTGTTTTTTCCTACAAAAAAAAAACCTCTTTTGTTCCTCGCCCTCGACCCAGTAATCCTAACCTCCCTATCACTCCCCTCAAAGTCAAAATATTAACTAGGGATGAAATGGTTGAATGTCGAATAAAGAGTCTTTGTTATAATTGTGATGAAAAATATTTTTCGGGCCACAAGTGTAAGGAATTTTTTTCTTATGTTCATTTCTGAAGATGTTCCCGATGAATATGTGATAGTTCCACTTGTTGAAGAGCACTCCCTTCCCGATTCTATCCAGGATCCCACTGACCCACCTAAATTTGAACCACTCATTTCCTTGCTTTCCCTCACTAGCTTCTTTACTCCACAAACCCTCAATGTCATTGGATATATTAAGAATAGGAAGGTAATAATCCTTTTTGACAGTGGTAACACCCACAATTTTATTCATCGTCGCATTTCCCAACAAACCAATTGTTAGATCCGTGCTATCAATAATTTTCAAATCATTATAGCCAATCGTGGGTCTATGAAATGTGGTGGGTGTTGTGAAAATGTATCTCTTCAAATTGGACATGATCGCCTGAAATCTCATATTTTTTCCATTGAAATGCACAATTGTGACATTGTGTTAGGTGTTGAATGGTAACACACTTTGGGTCCCATTCTTATGTATTTTAAGGAATTAACCATGCAATTCCAACAGGAGGGATATAGGTATCCCTTCCAATGTCTCACATATGGTTCTCCTAACATCATCAGTTCCCATCACATGGAAAATCTCCTCAATAAATGTCACTCCATTATTATTTCTCAACTCTATTCTATTCATGCGGTTGAGACATCCTTTGTGCATCCTGACCTCCAAGGTATTTTCTCCAAACACCAAGCTATTTTTTCCACTCCTTGGGGACTTGCACCTTCTAGTTGTGTTCATGATCATTCCCTACCCCTTGTTCATGGAATTCTTCCTCCCAATGTTTTCCCTTATCATCATCCCTTTTCCCAAAAGAATGAAACTGAGAAAACAGTGCAAGATTTTCGACAAGCAGGTGTTATCCACCCTAGTACCAGCCCTTATTCTTCTCCTATGGTCATGGTACTTAATAAATAAGGTACTTGGTGCATGTGTCCTGAATTTAGTGCCCTCAATAAACTCACCATCAAGGACAAGTTTCCCATTCCTGTCATTGATGATCTCTTGGATGAGTTGAGTGGTGTTGAGTATTTCACTAAACTTGATCTACATTCTAGCTACCACCAAATATGTATCCAAGACGTTGACATCCCCAAGACCACCTTTTGAACTCATGAGGGTAACTATGAGTTCTTGGTCATCCCCTTTGCCCTGTTTAATTCCCCCTCCACCTTCCAAATCCTCATGAATCATGTCTTTTGTCCTTTTCTCCACCCTTTTGTTTTAGTTTTGTTTGATGATATTTTCATCTATAGCAAAATTTGGCAATTCCATCTTTCCATGTGAATCAATTTCTTCATCTACTCTCTGAACATTAACTTTTCCTCAAACACTCTATATGTTCCTTTGGCGTCTCGAAAGTCGAGTACTTGGGTCATATTGTTGGAAAGGTTGGTGTTTGGGTATATCCTAAAAATATTGAAGAAATGCAAGATTGGCCTCGTCCCAAAAGTATCACAATATTGTGTGGTTTGCTGGGTTTAACAGGATATTATTGCAAGTTTATTCAGAATTATGGAAATATTCAAACACCTCCCACTACTCTACTTAAAAATAATTCTTTCACTTGGAATCATGCAACTGATCTAGACTTTCAAACATTGAAGGTGGCTATGTGCACTACTCTTGTCTTGGCCCTTCCTGATTTCAAAAATACCTTTGTCCTAGAATGTGATGCCTCCAGGTGAGGAATTGGACCAGTCCTTATGAAAGAGGGCAGACCTTTGGCCTTTACCAACTAAAAAATTTTAGAATGCCATTTGGGCCAATCAATATATGAAATGGAAATGCTAGCTATTATGCATGCAGTGGATCTCTGGTGTCATTATCTCTTGGGGAAACACTTCCAAATTAAGAAATATCATCAAAGCCTCAAGTCTTTTTTGGGGCAATGACCTTCCTCTCTAGAGAAACAAAACTGGGTAAATACACTCTTTGGATATGATTATGAGATCATTTATAGGAAAGGTAAAGAAAATTTGGTTTTTGATGCTCTTTCTCGAAACTATGAATATGAAGGGTCCATGTTCTCCATATCCTTCATTATACCAAATTGGCTCCAAGCTGCTCACCAGGAATGGCTACAAGATCCTAAAATTTCACATCTAATCCAACAAGCCATTTCTTTAGTTTCCCTAGGGTACTCTTGGCACAATGATGAGCTTCACTACAAAGTCCATTTGTATTTAAGTAAACAATCACAACTTAATCCATGGTTCTTTCTGGGATTCATCCTACTCCCACAGCTAGGCACTCAGGGTTTACCAAAACCTATGATAGCGTCAAATGTTTTTTTTCCTGGGATTGTATGAGAAAGAAAATTCTCACTTTTATGGAAGAATGTTATGCTTGTCGAGGTAAAAATGGGGAAATAATCAAAGCCCCTGGCACACTCAAACCACTTCTGATTCCACCCGCTATTTGGAAGGACATATCTATGGATTTCATTGTGGGATTACCTAAATCAGACAATAAGTCAGTCATCATGGTGTTAGTTTATCATCTTTACAAGTATTCTCCTTTATGTTCTCTTCAACATCCATTTACTGCATCCACTATTCCTGAACTTTTCATGCATCATATCTCCAAGCTTCATGGCATGCCTCATTCTATTGTGCTTGATCGACACCCCAATTTTACCAACAATGTTTGTTAAGAATTTTTCAGGCTACAAGGAACCCAAATGCATCTCAACACCTCCTATCATCCCCAAACTGATGGCCAAACTGAAGTTTATAAGGTGTTATCCAGATAATCCATAATTGGTGTCATTTTTGTCATTGACGTTTCGAATCCGAATTAGGATTCATCATCAGGACTAATCATCAAATGAGAGGTTGTTGATCTTCGTCAATTAATACTTTAGATGCAGGACAATTTTTAATTTATAAATTTTTAACCAAGTCAGTTATCTATAAACCCTAATTTTAGAGTTAGACAAAAAAGAAAACAAAAGTAAAATCAAATAAATTAATAAAACAATCGATAANATATATATATATATATATATATATATATATATATATATATATATATATATAAATCTAGGGTTTTGAAAGAATTATTAGGAGGCTTTTAATTATTTATTCTTTTAGGGTTTAATCATAACTAGTTATTAGAATGATTTAAATATGATTAATAGTGTTATTTATTATTATGATACATAATATGATAATGCTAGGATTTATAAGTATTTAAAACAAAAGTAAAATGAAAGAAATCAATAAATCAATAAAACAAATGATAATGATTAATAATTATTACCTAAGTGTGGATATCATAATTAAGTGTAAATATTGATAATAGTGTATATATATATATGTGTGTGTGTGTATAAATCTAGGGTTTTGAACGAATGATGTAATATGATTAGCATGCTTTTAATTATTTATTCTTTTAGGGTTTATGCAATTGGGTTTCAATCATAACTAATTATTAGAATGATTTAAATATGATTAATAGTGCTAATATATGTAGTAGGGGTTATTTATGATTATGGTACATTTTAATATGATTATAATATTAATATCATATAATTATAGTTAGGAAACTGTTAATATTTATGGTAATAATAAGGCTAGTTTAGTTAGACCTCTAAATGTTGGAAATATGGCTACAACAGAGATGACGCAGATGATCAAGGTTGTCATTGATGGCAATCGATTGTTTATGAAGAACAGATGCTGAAACACGCTGCAATACAAATGTAAACTGCCGCAACACAAATGCGAACTGCTG
>ML778602.1:360770-387771 GCA_009831015.1 Picea engelmannii | reverse complement strand
ACCTTGTCCCTCCAAAGTGACTTTCATTTTATTAATATTTAATTAATTAATTAAATCACTTTAATTAATTAATTAACCTTTTTACCTTTGAAAAGATCCTTATCTCTCCTTGTGGCTTCCCTGGCCACTAAAAGTCACTTCTAACCATTCCATCCTGTAGTGTTGTTCCTCCCGATTCCAATGAGCTATTACACTGAGAGGTTCCTCCAAGTAATGCGCCCAAAATGACCTCTTTAGTGAATTCCATTGACTTATAGCTCAAAATAGTCAAAATCATGGAAATCGTCGGAATGCAACGAAACCAAAGCCAATCTGTGCGGAATGGCTCATAATGATGGAATATGATCATCAATGCAATATGGACCCCACAATGCCTCTGAAATACCCTTGTACTCGCTCTAGCACCCATCTGGCTACTCTGGTCATCATAAATCTTTGCCCTGTGATGATGTCCCAAAGTGGGGACATTACACCTTACTGGCCACATCTCTTTTCAAGTGTGCTTGGGGTTCCAACCGTTGGCCCCCATTGATGTATCTATATGCATTTCAGTAACATAGAAGGAATCCTCCCATTCTCATATCGAAGCTAATCAAGAATCCAAACAAATTAAATTAATCCATTACATCTAACAACATATTCATCGTATTTTTTCATTTTCTGAAATCCAAAAACAAGTACAAGCAATGCCATGATCAACATCGAGTACCACACAAGTTTCGGGTAGGAGATAATGTATGTTTAAATTTTAATAAACACTTCGTTATAGGACCCCATCAAAATCTCTTCCCACTTCGATATGGTACTTACACCATTACAAAGGCTATGGGTGAGAACTTTTTTGAATTAAGTAATCCCCCTTTGGTTGGCTTGCACCCTAGATTTAATGTGGAACTTCCTTGACCATATTTTCCACCTCTATTGGACACTTCAGACTCTCAAGAGCACTTGGACACTATATAATTGAATTGTGACATCCCCAAAAGAAAAAAAGAAAAAAAATTAAGTTGGAAATTTCTTAGAAAATTATTTTCTGTTTTTGTCAAATTTGAAATTGGAATTTTTTTTCCATTTATGGAAATTCCAAATTTTGAATTTAGTTAATTGTAATTAATGAATTATGACTATTGGGAAAAGATCTAATTTGACACAACTAACTACTGAACTATGACACTTGTATGAAACAAAATATTTTATAATTATTGCTGGAGGACAAATGGAACATCCATGTTGAAATCAATTGACCATGACTCCATGAGTGGAGAACATTTTGGAACTACCTCAGGGCTGATTTTTACAAGTGGAAAATCAAGAATTTGGCCATTTGCAACCCCTAAAAATCAGGGATTTGAAAAGATGCGAAAATTCCCAAAGGGGGGAAAGACCTAGGAAAAAAAATGATTGTGGATATATATGGCATATGTGAGGAGGCAGGACGCTACCTAGTATGCTAGGAAATTATTGATCTCTTGTTGTTATGAACACTAATTTATAACTGTGAGGCAAGGAGAAGTTTCTAATACTAAAAGACGATTGTCTAGGTAGAGTTCTCAATTTTCCCTCATGGATTCATGGTCAATCTAGGAGGTGAATGGAACAAGTGACTTTGGCTATTCCGTTCTAAGGTTGGGAGGAACATGGCTATTCCCTTTGTCTTTCAGCGAACTAGTTCAGATATGTTATCCTATTCCTTCTCTAGTTGAATTTTATATGGTTAAATAACTGATAGGATGCATCTGTTAATTCTCAATAGAAATAATTCTATGGACGAAAGATCAAATTGAATGTTATTGAACTTAAGAATGGACAGAATGCCTCTAAACTAGTTCTGAATGGATTATATCTATTGTATCTTATTGTTGAGTGAATGCTAATTTATGTAGGTATACTAGCTAAAAGAATATTCCTGTTCAAGCTTATGGAAGTATGGTTATGTGGGTTAGATCACTGTTGTAATGAGAAAACCTCACAATTAAATTGTATTTGCAGCTTAAAAACTATCTATGTACGCAATGTAAATGGAAACCGAATAATGTAGCTATATATATATATATATATATATATAGACGCATGCTTACATTTCTGTAGGTAAATTTATACACAAAAACATAGTAATTAATTGATATTTTCTTTCATGTGCATGCTGAACCGAAATCAAGGAGAAACTCTATATATGTACGGAATAGAAGGAAATTATACATTCGTATCTTATTGTAAGGAAAATACATAGTCATAACCTTCTCAAAATATCTAAGGTAAGATAACATTGAAAATTCATATAGCATTATATATATATATATATGTATATGTCTTACAACAGTTGACATTCTAGTTTTCTTTTCATTGAGATTCGATTTACAAAAGATGTAGACCTTCGGAAATATATATAAGTTTAATTCCATACAGTGCATGACTGTAAGTTCGGACTGTACAGAAAATAGATATTGAAATGCAATAGAAGACGACATTCCAACTAAGCCTTATTAGAATTTCTAGAATACATAATGAGAGAAAAATGAGTAGTATGCAAAATCGAAATAAGAGCCAAGGAAAGTATCAAGACAAAATAATTGTTCATAGAGGCATGTTGGATTTCATTACATAATCATTCTTTTAATAGATCCATTTCTGGGCAAGAATGACTATTCATATTGCCTTCCCAAAATAGATTATACAACTCTTAAACCATAGCCATATTCTAAATCATACGATTCAGTCAAATACACATGCCTTGTAATTTTCATTTTTTTTAGTACATAATTAAAAGAATGGGCTATTTTTTTTTCGAATGAACTCTGTCACCACGATTTTAAACTTTGGTTCAGAATCATATAAGCTCAGAGAAAAACTAGGCACGCCTTTGAGAGCGGCGTTTTGAAACCCGAATATCTTTTATGCTTTTGATGGGAGCTGACATCCGAATTGGTGCACAGTCGAAGCCCCCTACAAGGAGATTTCAAAATTTACATTAGTATTACACTACATAAATAAGATGGATGAAAAATTCAACAGTATAAATATTAACAGGAAAAGTTTAAATATTGACAGAAAGAGTTTAATTTAGAGTAGAACTTAACTCATGGATAGAGATCTGGTATCTTTCCCCTTGTCGCGTTTTGGTTGGATAGAGGTCCCAGGCCGAGGGGATAATGATACAAGGATTCCCTGATGGGTACCCTAGCAACAACATGGCCCCATCATTAGTGTTGATACAAATAGCATACAAATCCATTGCTTTATGAAATGAAATAAAACAAACAGTGCTACATTTAAAATACGAATTTCATAAGACATGTTGTGCGAACAGGCCAAAGTCATTGTGCAAACATTACACACAAGAAAAACGCTATACATTAATGGTGGGATTAAATCCTATCCTGAATCCGACATCCTTTATTAAAGAAAGTATTTATAAAATTAACATTAAATACAGAGATTCACCTTCCTACTAAAATTTATACCAGACTCCAATTGGACTATAAGACCCACAACCAACGATAATAACAGTGGGATACATTCTCAAGTATGATACGCCATGGGGCAATTTCTAACGAACTGTTCTAAACCACCAAAGTCGCAATTTTTTAATTGTGTCGGGCTGGGTTGCAATAGCCATTAAGGAAGCTTTCTATTCGCGAGGACCAGAAGATAGTCTGTTGGAAAATACAGAAAAGTGGACCCATCCTTTACAAACAGAAGAAAGAATTGCAACAGAAATTCATAATACGTAGTGGGGAACATTCAACTTCAGACTAGAAACCCTGCGTAGCCTCACAAAAGTGCAACTCCAAGCCGAGATACCTATCAATGGAGGAACTGTAGAGTCTGTAAGGGAACGTCGAAACCCTAAGGGTAAAATTACTTGTGAAGATACCTTGGAGGTGCGAATCCTTCTAAAATCAAACTAAATAAGGAGGCAGGATGTCGAACCCCTTTCAGAAAGATTAAGGATGAAAACAAAGAACAACCCACTTACCCAGCAGTAGGATCATCCAAAACATTACAAGGAATAGCGTTAAAGGGGAGATTACATTTTTAAAGTCAGAATAAGATGTTTAATACGAGGGTTCTTCCACTGTAGTGGAAACTCGAGTTATCGTTTCAATAACTAAGGATACAGTGGTATCGTAAACTTACCAAGGAGGCAAATAACGTTGACTGTTCCACCTGGTAACGTCCTCCAAGTAGATGGCCTTTACTGTTGAGAATGATAATATGCAGAGCCTCTGGAAGGACTCCACATTGAAAACAACAAACACATTAAAACCCAAGAGGAGCCTTAACTACAGAGTGTAAATGCTGAGGGTACGAAGGGTGGTCTAACCATGTGACGAGGGAAGAATTGGTGTGACTGGATTGGATGAAAATCCAGGTGAATGAATCATAACTCGCACACACAGGACTGCCATTAAATTGTAGATGCAGTCTTAACTCCTTTCTGACAGTAGACCATTCTTTTCACATCAATAAATTCGTGAAATTAATAAATCCCTCCGTGACTCTCGACGAGTTGGAACTCGTTCACTTCAACTTCATTATTACAGTTAGCATATATTTCAAGAGAATGTTCGTTGGGACATATTTTAGTTGAGTCGGAGTTAACATAATTTCTCGTTACCCTAACTCTTTTAGGGAAAGGGATTGGAATAATACTAATCACTAATAATTCATAAAGGAACCCTTTCAATGATCGAAACTTTGGATATGGGTGTTAAGCACCTATCACTAAGCCACACATATTCAGCTGAGGGGTATATACCCGATCCCCTGACTATGTATATATGGTAAGTAAATTTATTTTCAAAGACAAATTAAATAAGTCCTACGCACAAACATAGGAATCTCTTGTGTAATGAGAGATTAGGACTGTAAGTCCTAAGTCTAAATTACTATATAGATATATATTTATATAGGTGAGTAGGTTTGAGAATAAAGGGAATTTCTAGGACCTTGGTGAATTATCTATATAAGTTTTCTAACCAACGTGGAAATGGCATCGTGTGATAGGTCTAGCTTAAGTTATATCACGTAAAATTATAAAATGAAATTGGAGATTAATGTCCCATAGAATTTTTTTTTTTTTTTTTTTTTGGAAAATTTGTGGTAAATTACATGAATACTTACTACATTGAACATGAGACAATTAATCATATTTTGGAAACAAAAATAAAGGTAATCTACCAACAAAACATACAATTTTATCAATTTTATCAGGCTCTTAAAGAAGGGCAATTTCTTCACTAGGGCATGTGGCTCAACCAGAGTCAAATTCAGTAACCTTTCCCCCATGTGATGGAGGGACATGATGAAATGGGGATCATTGATTCCTATGGAGGGAGGAATAACCTATGTGGATACTAGTGGCCACCCACTTGTTCCAATAATTCACAATGGTTTCACATCTTGGCAAATTTTATATAGTTTTTTGAGTTCCAAACGTGTGGGGTCATTTTGAGGCCCTAAATGATGTTTTCTTGGCACAAAAATTCCCAATATGTAATCATTGGTAGATATCAAGCCATCCAAAATGTTTAATTCCTATATAGGCCTTCCCAAAGGTCTACTGAGAACCCCAAATGAATATCATACGAAATATTTATTCCCTTGAGAAGTTGATGTATCAACTAACCACATCAGGGGCCACAAACATTTTCTTGTTTTATCTTTTGGGTTTAGGGTTTTGGATTTTTATATTTTTCTCATTGATGACTTATGTTAAAAGGAATTTTTTGCCTCGTTATAATCATCTTCTTGTGAATTATCATTGTTAACACATATCTCTCTTTAGGGATAAACGACCACCATTCTATTTAGTTTGTGTGTTTTTCATCTTACATTCTTTTGTATTCCGTTCATTAATAGATTCAACGTTAAACTATATTATTTTGTTTGTTGTAATATCTCTCCCTATTTGTTTTTATATATCTGCCTTCATTTTTTTCTCAACATAATATGGATCAAAGAAATTCATGCCTTGGGTCCTAATGAAATATTTGAGGCATGAAGAGCCATGGACAATTCACTAGAACACCACACATGAGTTGTGCACGATATCCTTTCCATATAATACATGATGTATTATTCTCACAATGTTTTGAGAATTAGTTTTGAGTATCATTCTCTTCATATACTCAAATGGAGAAGCTCAAGTCTTAGATGAAGTATAAGTACTTTAGGCATCTACGGAAAAAACAACGCTGCCTCAAATCACCACATCCAACCTCTCTAAGTTTTAGACATCTTTAAGTCCTTAAGAATCATGAATGGCTCCTCAAACCACTATAGATGACCTCTTGAGGGGATATTTTACCTTCAAGTGTGAATATTGACACCATTATGATATTTTTAGCACTAGGTATGGGTCTTGGGTCCTTGGTCCTTGGAAATTATCAGGTGAGGAAACTTAGGCCTTAGGCCATAAACAAATCTTGTAGTCATTTAGAGTCAATAATGACACATTGAACCATGGAAAAGGACCTTTCTAGGGTATCGTTGGTATTTAGATGAGGATATTTAGCGTTATGAGTTTTTTAACACTAATTATGAGTCTTTGGAGCCTAGATATGGTTATCATATTAAACCCAAGAGTTAGGCCCTAAAGAAAGCTTCTATGGTGTTGGTACCAATAATGATATCTTGAACCACCACAAGTGACCTATAAATGGCATTCTTTGCCTATACTTAGGTATATAGGTACCACTAGAATGTTTTAGCACTAGGTATGGATCTCAGAGCCCTATAAATTGTAATAGGAATGAGTACGCACTTTATAATACATAAACACTCTTCCTTAGGAACACATGCATATTCTAAAGCATGTTCATCCTCCTCAGGAATGCACACATGTTATAAAGCGCATGCATTACTTTTCTCAAGAACAAATGCACATTCTTGAAAAATATGAGTTGGGAAGCATGTGTGGTAGTTCAGGGAGAATTAGGTCTCTATAATTAGGAATGAGAGTTTGTCTCTAAGAATGTGTGTACATTCCTACACACCCCGCCATCATTTCATCCATCAACTTCATGTGGGTTCCTATATATGATTGGATATCATGTAATGGGATTTTTTCACTTGCATCATCCATCTTTGTATGTTACACTACTCAGTGATATATTATAGATTACCTATTTTAAAGTTCCATATCTTTTCTAAAAAAAATTCTAATTACAACCATAAAGTATCAATTCATTATTTTTTTAAGCTAAAACAAAGTCTTAATATTTCTATATTGATTTGTCTGACAATTGAAAACAAAGAGGGCACACTTAATTCATGGAGGGCATACTTCCACAAACAACAAATTTATCTATCCAGTGATTGAAAATGGAGAGGGTGCACTCAATTCATGGAGGGTGCACTTCAACAAAAACAACGAACTCACTCACCAAGAGGGCGCTCTGTGTTTACCTAATGTGCACTGCATAAAAACACATGGAAACAATAAGACAGTCGAACAATGGAGAGGGAGCACCAATCCCTTGGTGTGCAAGCAGCCTCACAAGCTCACATAGAAAAATACAAACACAAAGAAGAGACAAGTGGATTCAGAAAAACTTCATCAAACGGATTAGAGAGAAAATGTCCCCTTTAATAATTCAGGGAGACTTATTACAAAGGTAATTGTTGCTTTAATGTTTTGCGACTCTCTACGCATTTAGACTGGTGAGAGAAGTTTCCTGCAATAATGACTGACAATTTATTTAGACATATCCTTGCTTACTTATATTGGTGAAGGATTTATTACAATTATATGGTTGACTGACATTGACATAGATTAGAAAACTAGCATAGAAATTATTCCATTTATCACCTTGCTTACTACTGACTATTGATCCTCTTATGGTGGTTGTCTAAGGAAGGTTGACGTCCTTCTTGGTGGTCCAATTCCTCCTTTTTTAGATCCGAAATTGTCCCTCCTTTCACCATCAACTCAGGAAATCATCGTTTCACTATCTATGTTTTCATCCATTTGGAATGCGATGGAGTTTTTCCATATTAGCCAACTAGATAGGAAACATATTGCTGATGACCGGTGGTCCTTTTTTGAATATCTAGAATTTGATCATGTAGTAATTAAGGTTGAAAATCAAGAATATTCTCCATTGGATGTTGGATGGTTACTGTGTCTTCGAGAAGTGGTGTCTCAAACAATTTCAAATTGTTGACATTTAGAACATCATGGATGCCCAAATGTGTTGGAAGGTCCAACTAATACACATTCTGTCCAATGCGATCCAATTGTGTGTATGGTCCATACCTCAATGGATGCAATTTGTGATGACATCCTTTGAAGTATTGCTTATCCATTTTCATCCACACTCCGTCCCCCAGTTAGAATGTTAACGAAGTGTGATTCTTGTCATGATGTTGCTTGGCACAATGTTGAGCAACTTGCAAGCCAGTTGCAACTTGATTGTGTCGCTATGATAAATTATCAATGAAGTGATGGGAAACATGTAGTTCTCATTGTTGATGCACTTATCGTGAGGGAGACAAATTGAGAGGAAAATTTGTAGGGGAAAGTGGTTGGAATCCAAAGAAAACCTCAAATGGTGAGAAGCCCGTGGAAGAATGTATGTCTTTTTTGTAGCTATGTTGTAGAATGTGGAGATAAGAATCCAACTGTTTATTCTTGATGAAGTAGTTTCACAAATCATGGACCAAGGTACGATTGACCACCTATGTTTCTCCTTTTATCTATGGGTGTAAAGTCGTGGAAAAACAAAGCTAACAACCTAGTAAAGACCCGATATTATGCCAAAAGGAGATAAGGAAGTGAGAGTATTGATCAGAAATGATGCTACCAGATAGGCCGAAGTGTGGCCAAATATTACAGAAGAACAAATCAATATTTTTTGGGGAAGAAGTTGTTTTATGGAAAGGGAGAAAGATCTCCATCTTGGAGAAACGATAGACAATAACCCAAATGGCATCATGCTTACACAAAGTGGTCACAAACCCACTCAAAAAGTCCATAGAAATAGATTCCCATGGGTGAGAACGAATTGGTAAATGTTGATAGATTCCATGCTTTCGATTAGAAGGTTTACTTTGTGAACATAGATAATAAGCACGAATGAATATTTCTACTTGTTTAGACATGGTTGGACAATAGAAGTGGAACTGGAGATGTAGAAGCATTTTGGCAATCCTCAAGTGGCCACCGTAGGTGGAAGCATGCAATTCTATGATGAGAATCAAACAATCCTCTGATTATGGAATGAAAATTTTATTGAGGTGATATAGCCACCCCTCCTAGATGTTATAATCAAGAAACATTGTCTGATTGATGGTTGTAGGTTGTTGTAACGCTGCCCATATATATTTAAAAGATGGATCTATTTCATTCATGTCTTTGTAGTTGTCATATGTCACACATCTAACAACTAAGGTATTCATAACTTGTGTTGGTGGTTGTACTAACAAGTCTACCATTTTGTTAGTGACTCCCTTCTTGTATTTAATAACCAGATGAAATTGTTGTATGTATGCTACCCACTTCAGATGTCAATTTTCTTGCATTTTACTCTGCAAGTTGATGAAGATGAGCGGGTGATGTTTGGTGTGCATAATTTTTTCTTTATCAAAAATATAATGGAGCCATTGTTTCAATTCCTATACCAGACTAAAGAATTCTTTTTCATATGTACTATAGTTGATATTTACAAAAGAAAGTGTCTCAGAGTGGTATGCCACCGGGTGGCCTTCCTATTTAAGTACTACACCATTCAAAAATTGAGAAGCATCTGTCTCAATTTTAGAAGGTTTGACCAAGTCTGTAAAGTTGAGGACCTGAGAAGAGAATAAGACTTTCTTGAACTTGTGAAAGTGACGTTGAGCATTGACATACCATAGAAACTTCTCTTTATTTGTTAATTGATGCAATGGATGAGCCAACTTGGAGAAATGGGAGACAAAGCTTATAAAAAATTGGTGCCTCATATAAAAAATTTAATAAGATGAACATAAGTTGGAACTGGACAGTGTGAAAGAGACTACACCCAAGAGGGATCTGGGCATACACCTATATGGTCCACAATGAATCCTAAATATTGCATTGAATTTTGGAAAAAGTAGTATTTCTTTTATTTCACCTGAACTTGATGTTGTCGCAGTAACTCTAAGACTGTGTGAACATGTTGAAGTAGTTCCTCCCATGAACTGATAAAAACCAAAATATATTCAAGATAAATAATGAAAAACTTACCCACATGTGGCCATAATATGTCATTGATGAGCTACATGAAAGTGGTCGGTGCATTTGTTAGGCCGAAGGGCATGACCAAACATTCATAAATACCAATATTGGTATTGAATATTGTTTTCCATATATCAATTGGGTGCATGCGCACTTGATAATAACCATAATTGAGATCCATCTTGGTGAAGGAGTTCCATTGTAGATGGTCAATATTATCCTCAATCTGGGGTAAGGAATAACGATTTTTAATGGTGTATTTTTTTAGGGTGTAGTAATTAGTAACGAGATTCCATTCATAAGTGTCCTTCTTTGGAATAATCAAGGATAGAGAGGGACAATGGGGAAGAGGAAGGTTGAATGTGTCCTATTTCAAGGCATTGTCCAATTTGTCTTTCAATTGTTCTGGCTTCTTTGGTAGCTATGCGATAGGATGGTGCATTGGGAAGTGATGCCCCAATAATGAGATCGATGGAATGGGAAATGTCCCAGGAGGGTGGTATCCCAATGGGTGGTTGAAACACATCTGAAAATTCATGGAGAAGGGGGAACACCATGGGAGGAGATGAATTATTGAGGTTATTAGGTTTAATAGGGAATATTAAACACAAAGAGACATATTTTTTGTTTATAATATGGTGAGTGGTTGTGGTCTCAGGATGCAACATTCAATAATTCGGAGGTGATGAAGTAAGATCATACGTGCGTCCTTCCTATTTAAGGTGGTACTGATGGGACTTTTCATGTTAGACAACTTGTCGCTCTTGTTGGTAAAAAATACCAAGAAGGAGGTAATCACAATCGAAATGTGACACATTGCATACCATAGTGTCATGAAAGGGACTAATGGAGAAAGTTATGATCCAACACCAAGTGATAGTGATGTGAGGTTCTCCCTTATGTAGCCAACCAAGTTAATAGGGATTGGGTTGCGGGGTGGTGGGAAGTTTAAGATGTTGGAATAAGTCTTGGGAGACTATACTCATTTGACTTCCATTGTCCAGAATGAGAGTTGTGAGTTCATGTTTAGTTTGGTGGTTGTGGGTAAAGTGGGGAAAGTTAGTGCAACTTGGTTTTGGCATAGTCATGAGAATGAGGTAAGGGTTGGATTTGGTGGGTTTGGTGAGAGAAACAGTCTCTATTTTTTCATAAATTCAGTGGGGTTGACCTTTTCAATCAAGGTCTTATTGGTGCAAATATTTTTAAGGGCTCGATAGTCAGCAAATTTGTTGGAGTTGGTCTTGTGAAAAGTACACCAAACCATGTTTCTGGGAATCAATGAAGAAGAGGGGTAATTTGAAGGATGAGAAGGGGTCAGAGTAGAAATGGTGGTTCTATTGGGTGGAAATAATATTTGAGGAGCCACCTTTTGTTCTACAGACAAATCCCATAAGAACTCCTTGTCCAGAGAGGAAATATCCAAAATATCTACTTCTCTATGGAGAGGTGACAAGAGAGCATAATTAAATTTAATGATTAATACCTCATCTAGATCCTTGATACGGATCTAGATGTGAAACTTGGAGAAGATGTCAATGTATCCTTTAATTGACTGAGAGGGAAGCTGACAGAGTTGCAACCACTTGCCAAGAATATTCTGGAGATAGCCTGGGGGGTAGAAGTGTTCCCGCAAGACATGACAGAACACGTCCCAAGAATTAATACTTCCATTTGTTGGAGAATGTGGTGTACCAAGCTCCACGATCAATTCATAATTTTCTAATTGAGTGTCCCACCAATTTTTCATTATCCCTTAAAGTTGTAGGTTGGTGATATGCAATTTATATGATTCTTCCATCTCGGGGTAAGTCTTGAAGTATGTGGAGAGGCTATGAATCCAGGAATCAATTGTCTTTCCATTCATTTATCCAAATAACTTTGGTAACTAAAAGAGTGTGTCTAGATGCATGTTCACTGGATTCCGACATTATTGGAGTTGAATTAATTCATGGAGAGCCAATGTCAATTATTCAATGGGAGTTGAGGTGACTGCATTGGACTCCTCAATGGATACGTCTCTTCAGGGTGGCATGGTCAGAAAGAAAAAAATAGAGGGACCATATCCTCTTGAAATAAGAGGTGTGAGTTTCCAAAGGGGGGCCAGAGGAGGGCACGCGAGTAACCTTGAGAAGGGAAAAAATGTTGCACCAATGTAAAGACACTAAAGAAACTTGAGAAGGGCGACTAGGACGCTCTGAGAAAGAGCGTGGAGAATTTGTTGAAGAAAACAAAACAATTTGTGAATTTTTGGATGTTTTCATAGCCTTATCCTTCTTCTCTGTGTGTGGAAAATTTCCCAAGGAACTTTCTGTGAGACCAATTGATCTTTTCAATGATTGCAAACATAGAGGGCACACTCAATTCATAGAGGGAACACTTCAAAAAACAACGAATTGATCTATCCGGTGATTGCAAATGGAGAGGGAACACTCAACTCATGGAGGGCACATTTCAACAAAGATAGTGAACTCAATCACTAAGAGGGCACACTGTGTTTACCCAATGTGCACTACGTAAACACACAGGCCATCAAGCATACAAGCGAACAATAGAGAGGGCACACCAATCTGTTGGTGCATAGGCAACCTCACATAGTCACACGAAAAAATACAAATGCAGAGAAGAGACAAGAGGATTCAGAAAAACTTCATCAAATGTATTAGAGATAAAACATCCCCTTTAATAATGTTAGGCAACTTATTACAAAGGTAATTGTTGCTTTTATTTTCTCCGACTCTCTGTGCATTCAGATCGGCGACAAAATTTTCCCACAATAATGACTGGCACAAATTGACAGACAATTTATTTAAACATATCCTTTCTTACTTATACTGGTGAAGGATTTATTACAATTATGTTACTGACTAATGCTAACATAGATAAAAACAAGTAGCATAGAAATTATTCCCTTTAATGCCTTTCTTGCTATTGACTTGATCCTGTTGTGTTGGTTGTCTAAGTAAGGTCGATGTCCTTCCTGGTGGTACATATATATAAATAATAATATTAAAAACCAAGCGGTGAGGATATTCCAAATAGGAAACCATATCCCTCATCAATCATCATTGTAAGTCCATGATTTAAACAAATTTTAAGCTAGAGTGTCCATCTAGTGAAAAACAGTTTAGAAAAAAATAACAAAGGAACAAAATTTACTAACAAATTGAGGCCTAAAAATTCTAAAAATCCTTAGTAGTCAGCAAACGATAGCTATAGTAGGATTCATTCTTCCTAATATATGGTTTCCCATCAAAAGGAAAGAGGAGAAAATTTATTGAAATCAAACGCGGGAATTTCTAGGAGGATCGAGTCAATATTCCAACTTCTCACATTCCACTGATGCCTCACTTTTATCTTCATCTTCACCAATTTGGATGGGGAAATCATGTGCACTAGAGGGAATTGGATCCTTGAGGTTTTTCTTTGACTTCTCCTAGTTCTGTTCCTCGGATCTAACTCTGAATTTTCTGTTGAAATCAGAGTGACAAAAAAGTTTTAATTTTTCTTCAAGCATCTTGATATCCTAGAGGGTGGCATCATTTTATTTGTTGGCTTTCTCCACTCCCTATTCTACCAATGCTTTAGTATCCCAATAGGTCTCTGTAGTTGAAAATACTTTGTTTCTCTAGTCCTAATATACTTTAGGTCATCAACCCAAGCCTTAACATATTGAACAATATCTCCATAATAGATGTTGTGTCATGGGCACCTAACAACTTCACCACTCTTCATCATGGTTTTCTTCTTCTCATCCAAGCACAGGTACTTGAAATGAGACCCTTCCATTCAGGCTTCCCTCACAACCTTGGTCTGATTGGTCGGACCTTGGGAGGAGGAATCTGTTGGATTACTAAGAGGGGAGCTGAATTAGTAATAGAGAAATCTAATCCTTTTTAACCATATAATGCAAGCATTATTTCAATGTAGTATTATCATCCAATATTTGCAGAGTAAATAAATAATGAGAAAATGAACAATCATACACATAAACAGTACACCAATGTTTTTCTGTGGAAACCTAAAGTGGGAGAAAACCACGTAATGATTTTTCTTATATGTCTTGAAGAATTACATTCATTGGAAACGCCAAGTTCTTTTGTTTTCTAGCTGCAACTGGAAGGAGGCTCCAACCCCCTAGTTTCTCAGGATGCAACCTAAGGGAAGCTCCAACTCCCCAATTCTATGGCTCCAACCAGAAGGAGGCTACAACCCCCTATGTTCTTCGGCTACAACCGGAAGATGGCTACAACCACCTGTCCTTGCCCCATATAACCTCCTTGATGTATAAATAGAATGATGGAACCACTGTCACACTATCACTGTGAGATATACTATTGTAAACCTATACCAATCAACCTACACCAAATAACCTATACCAATAACCTAAACCATGCATCAACCTATACCTCAATCTATAATAAACATTTACCATAAACAAGTGCATCAACCATGCACCAACCTATACAAAACAACCTATAATCAACTTGTACCATAAACAATTTCATTAACCATGCACCAACATGTACCTCAACCTGAACCAAAATCCCTCATCAATTTCATCATCCAAATCTAATTTGTAACTCTGTAATATACCTGGTGTATATCATCACATACTTGCAAACCTTCCTTAACTTTAGCAACAAGAGACTAGCATTTTCATCAAACTTTACTTTAGTCTCACATGACTAGTTTTTTATTAGTCAACAACCCTAACTTGAATTAATCATAACTATGTACCTGTAATGAATAAAGATATGAAAATAGTACACAATTTTATTCAGTGTTTTTTATGTAATTCATCTAGGTGTAACTACTTGGGACCTCTCAAAAAAGGAGTTATGGCAAAAGCGACATACCTTGTTGAATTCTGGCTTATTCTAGAGAGTTAACTTGTAGAGCAGGCCCCCAACATAATCTTTGTTGTATAGATATGAAAATTGTATACACAATACTACGGACTATACTCTAACCAACACATTTGGACTTATGAAATTTGGATCTATTATGAAGAAGTTATGACGCTTTTACCTGAAACACTTGTTTTAGAATAGTTTCAGGACTAGCCAAAAACTCCATTTTCCACGGCGTATAACTCCAAAAATACAACGAAACACAAGCTAAAATTCGTATGACAACAAATTGGATATGTTTTCTCAAGGGCCTCCCAATTTCACGGTCTAAATCATTCTAGAAAAAAAGTTATTTCAAAAATGGTTAGATGACTTGTAAATAAAATACCTTAGAAAGCATCATCAAAATAATTTATCCTCCCTTGAATTTCATCCTTCTTTACTTCACCTTCCCTCTAAAATCTGGCTTAGATATCCTTTGGTTACATATGTCACCTGTAGATATTCAATATGATCAAGTGTAATTAAAATGAGAGTCTTTCCTCTTATAATTTATACTCTCCAAGTAGCTTCCTTAGAAGCATCTTCTAGGCCACTTTGTCCACATAACCACTTTGTCCACATCGTCACCTATGTCCAACTTTTCCCAATTTGCCACTTTTCCATGTATACAATAGCCACTTGACCACTTAAGCCATTTTCCTCATTTTAGGGTTAGCCTTCTTATAACCACTTTTCATAATTAGAAAGTTCTCCATTTACTTTATTATTTAAATAATCCTCCTTGACTTTCTCACTTCACTTTATTATTTAAATAATCCTCTTTGATTTTGTCACTTCACTTTATTATTTAAATAATCCTCTTTGACTTTGTCACTTCACTGTATTATTTAAATTATAATCATCTTTGACTTTGTCACTTCCCTTTATTATTTAAATAATCCTCTTTGACTTTGTCACTTCACTTTATTATTTAAATAATCCTCTTTGCAAGAACTTTGACTTCTTTGAACTTTTGGAGTTTCAAGCCAATCATATGAGGGTCCTTCAACTTCCTAAGACCATAAATCTCAAACCATGAGGACTTATGTGATGTTCCACATACCACTGGTAATGGAATGACAGGTACTATCCATATAGAATAATCTTAACTGCAAATATATCAAAGCGCATACCATTAAACATAAAAAAAAATTGTTTCCATTACCCAAATTCTTTTTTACTGGAATTTGGTACCAGAATTTCTTCAATGGTTTACATCAATGAAAACCATCCCAATTAATCAACAATATCCCCCTTTGGAATTGATGGAAACACTATGATGCAATACTAAAATCATATCACTCATGATCCACCTGGAACCATGCCTTCATCTCTCTGACCAACGCTCCCCCTTGGAACCATTCCTCTGTCTTCTACATCTGATAAATCTCTCCCGCTTTGTCATCAATGGAAAAGGTATCTTTCCATTCAGGTATGCTCCTGCTAACTGACTCGTCTGATCTCCCAACCTGAATTGTCCTCTTTATGGTGCTTCCTTGTGTACATCTAAGACATATAATATAAGCATTCAAAATAATTAATTTTGGAGTAGAAATAACTTTGAGTCTCTGGAGAAGATACTGAAAGGATTCTTGTGGAAGTGGTTTTGTAAATATTTCTTCCACTTCTTCTTTTGTGCCCACATATTCAACTCTGATGTTCTTTTATGCAACATGTTCCCATAGAAAGTGATACTTGATTGGAATGTGCTTCATCTTGGAGTGCATCACTGGGCTCTTTGAGATATTGATGGCGCTTGTATTATCACAGTAGATTGGAATGGACTCATCATACTCAACATGTATATCTATTAGAGTTTGTTTCATCCATAGAACTCATTGTTGTTGCAATGTAATTTTATTTAGCTGTAGATAAATATATCGATGGTTGTTTCTTGCTTAGCTATGATACTAAACACTCACCCAAGTATAACACTACCCCACTGGTGTTTTTTTGGTCATCAATGCAACCTGTCCAATCTGCATCTGTGTAGGAAATAAGTGATAGATCCTTTACTTTTGGATACCATAATCCAAACTCTTATGTTCCTTTGAGATATCTGAAAATCCTTTTCACTCATAATACATGTGATTCCTTTTTTGTTGCTTGAAATCGTGTCACCTGTACAACTTCCTGCATTACATCTGGTTCAAATGTTGTCACATATAGTAGGCTACCAATCATTGACCTGTATTTCCTTTGATCTGTAGACTTTGAATCATTATCTTTTCTCAACTTGCAACTGGTTTTCATGGGAGTGATAATTGGTTTGAAATCTTCCATTCCAAACCTCTTTAACATTTCTATGATATACCTGGTTTGAGAAATAAAAATTCCTTGGTTCATTTAACGTATCTGAAGACCCAGAAAGAAGGATAGTTCTCCAAGTAATGACATTTCAAATTCATTATGCATGTCCTTTGCAAATTTAGGGTTTAACCTGTCATCAGTACTTCCAAAAATATTATCATCAACATAAACTTCAATTAATAAAATACTATCTTGAGTTACCATGATGTAGAGGTTGTTGTCTGCACTTCCTTTTCTGAACCCTGGATGCTGTAGATATTTATCCAGTCTAGAGTACCATGCTCTAGGAGCCTGTTTTATATCATACAAGTCCTTATTTAATTTACACACATAATATGTGTTCTCTGACAATTTAAATCCTTCTAGTTGTTTAATGTATACTTGTTCTTCAAGTTCCCCATTCAGAAATTTTGATTCTACATCCATTTGATACACTTTAATATTTTTGGAGCATGCATAAATTAAAAGAAATCAGATCTCTTCCATTTTGGAAACTGGGTCAAATTTATAATCAAAGTCGATTCCTTCAACCTGTGCATATCCTTTACATATCGATCTATCTTTCTTCCTTGTAACATGTCCATATTCATTCAATTTATTCCTGTATACCCACTTTGTGACTTTATGTCGATCACATTCTTATCCTTTGGTCTTGGAACCAATTCCCAAGTGTCATTTTTCTCTATTCGATCCAATTCTTCATCCATGGCCTTATTCCAAAATTCATCCTTGATGGCCTCTTCAAAATAGGTTGGTTCAATCGTAGATGAGAGTGGGAGGTGAATTTGTTCTAGTGAATGGATTCTTCTTCTAGTCTCATCTCTTGCATCTTTGTTTATGATAATCTAATCTGAAGGATGATTATTTTGTACTCATCTACTAGGTGTCTTTGGAGGCACTTGTTGAAATTTCTCTTCTGATTATTTCGGATCCTCTTCATCTTCCCCTTCTTCATCTTCTTCATAAAGTTGTTCCATTGATTCCTTTTCTTCTTCCTTTAATTCTTGTTTACATGTTTCATCAATTGTTATGTTGATGATTTCCACAACTTTGTTAAATCTCACATTCTATCACTTGTATGCTTTCCTTGTACTTGAGTAGTCAACAGGTACTCCATTGTCAACATCAGAGTCAAACATTCCCATTATGCCATCTTCTCTTTTGATGTAGCATTTTCTTCCAAAAAAAATGAATTTCTTCCATATCTCTTAGAGAGTTTTCTTAGTGTTATTTATGATCATTACTCTATTTTGAATGTGAATTGTTGTATGCATTGCATGTGTCCAAAAGATATTTGTCAGTTTCGAATCCATTATCATTGTTCGAACCATTTCTTGTATTGTCTTGTTCTTTCTTTCAACAACTCCATTCTATTGAGGTGTCCTAGCAATGCAAATTGTCTTTTTATTCCATTCCTTATGCAGTAGTCCATAAATTCCTTTGAAGTTAACTCTCCTCCATTATCAGATCTCAAGCATTTCATTTTTGAATCCATTTCATTTTTAACCATTTCCTTGTAGACCCTAAAGTTTTCAAAAGCTTCTAACCTATTCCTAAGAAACAAAACTGCAGTCATTATTGTATAATCATCAACTAATAACATAAAGTATTTCTCACCTTTTAAACCCTTTGTTGTAGTTGGTCCAACTAGATCAATATGCATAATTTATATGGTCTTGTCATTGAATATTATTTTGATTTAAACCTGGTCTTTGTTTTCTTTCCTTGCTGAAAATGCTTGCATAGAGTGTTGGTTGGTTTTGTGATCTAGGGAATTTGTCTAACTTCTTCCCTTTTGTTGACTTTGACAAGGTTATCAAAATGTATGTGACCCATTCTTATGTGCCATATCCAACTTTCATGGTCTGTTCCTAGGAAACACTTTTCATTTCCAATTTCACTTAATACATATATGCTTCTTGAATTTCTTTCACTTTTGTGAATCGAAAGTAACTTTATGACCTTGGTGACACATTTGACTCACACTTAGAATGTTATGTTTTATATCTTCTACTAGTAGAACATTATCTACCTTTGTATTCTTGTTCCCAATTCTAACTGTGCCTTTTCCAATGATTTTAGCTTAATCATAATTTCCAAAGGAGACTGATCCATATATTTCCTTTATTAATGTAAGAAACTTGTCTCTATCACTTGTCATGTGTTTTGAACATATAATGTCAACATAGCAACCAAGTTTCTTCTTCTTATCTTGTAGAGCGAGTGTGTATTCTTCATTCCGATACTAATTTGGTTTTTTTATCTATGTCATTTTCTAAGTTTCATGTCTGTGAATATTGTTCTTCTGTTGTGGTTCTCTAGGAGGGACTGTCATTCTGCAATATTTCACCATGTTTCCAAATTTGTTACATTTGTAGCATTCTACTTCAGTTCTCAAAGATTCAAACCTGCTGTAACTTCTTCTCTGTGTTTCACTAGTCCTTCTTGGATAACCATTTTTTGTATGAATTTCAAATTTGTTTTTTTTCTTATTGTTATCTCTACAATTCACAGCTTTATGTCCAAAATTATTACATGCATAACATAAACCAAAAAAGATAGTTTGATACCTGGGATTTGAATATATTCTGAAAGGAGTTACTCTTATGAATCCTTCTTCTTCCCGAAGCCTATCTGTTTCTGACATTCATTGATTCTGAAATCTAAATCTTCTTGGTGGAGGAGTGTCCTTGTGATTTTCTTTGTAGACCATCCTATCCCATTTGAGTGTGTCTGCATAGATTTTTGGATATGTTTCTTGTTCTGTTGTTTTGGAGCTTGATCCCTTTTTTTTTCTGATTGTATCCAAGTCTAGACTTGTCATGATGAGGTTTTTGATTATTGATAATGTTATTCAAAAATTTTGAGTTGTTTTGGATATTTTTCTTTTGAATATCCTTTCTTAATGTGACAATTTATGCTTCCAAATTTCCAATGATCCTTTCTCTTCCTTCTAGCTGTTGTTTGAGTGCTTCTTCATTTATTTTATCTTCTTCAATTTGAACCTTCAAATTTGTGATCATTTGTTTTAGTTCCCGAGTGTCTTATTTCTTGTCTAGTTCCGCTTGCAGTTTCTTTTTTTCTTCTTTTCTCTTTTGATAACTTTTATGGCACACAACAATTATTCTCTGTAGTCAACTTATTCCTCTTCATATTCTTCTTTGCCCTCTTCACATTCTTCTTCGAAGTCTACTTTATCAGAGTCTTCTACTGCCATGAATAGAACTATTTATGTCTTACTGTCAATGACTTCATCTTCATATGATGATGAGATGTATTCTTTGGTACATAAGCTTTTCTTGAAAACTTTCTTTGTGGTTCTTTTTCCTTTATATGTTTGTTTTCTATTTGAGTAACCTTCATCATTTCTCTTTTTCTTATGAGGACATTTGTTAGCAAAATTACCAATACCATCACAACTAAAATAAATCAAAGGAAGCTTACCTCTATACATGTCATTGGTTCCCTTGTTCAATATTCCGAGAAATTTGTCCTTTTCTTCATCATCTTCCGAGACGTCACTACTACTTCTATGTTCTTTTTCATTTTTTCTTTCCCTTTTTCTTTGACCTTTTGGATGATTTGAAGGCTTCTTCTTTTATATCTGAATTATCCTGTTCATTTCACATTTCATATGCTGTGAAGATTCCATGTAGTTTGTCCATGCTTATTGAGTTTAGATCTTCTCTTTATTCTAGTCCTGATATCTTAGGGTCAAATCTCATAGGAAGAGATCTTAGTACCTTTTGAACAATTACAGATTATTTTATTTCTTCTCCCAATCCCAAGATTGCATTTATTGTTTCATCGAGTCGTAAAAAGTAAGATGCAATGTTCTCATCTTCCTTAATCTTTAGTTGTTCGAAATGACCTCTGTAAGTTTGAAGCTTTGTTTCTTTGAATTTTGAATCTCCTTCATAAATATTTCGAATTTTGTCCCAAATATCTTTAGAGGATTTACTATGTGAAACTTTGGTGAATATTGATTCTCCAAGACCATTCAAAATTTCATTTGTGGCTTTGGAATGATTCTGAATGAGTTTCATTTCTTTGTCATTTGTCGACACAATTGTTGGTGTTGTGTACCCATCTACAATTGATTGGAAAATTTCAAATCCATGTGCCTATATATAAGTCTTCATCCTTATGCTCCAAAATGCATACTTTGGTCCATCAAAATGTGGTATTCAATTTTTATACATGTTTCTTCTCTCCATGATATACCTTTCAGTGGTTAAACTGATTTCTGAAGGAACCTTCTTTGATACCAATTGTTAGATTACTGAGAGGGGGGGTGAATCAGTAATAGAGAAATCTAATTCTTTTTTAACCATATAATGGAAGTGTTATATAAATGTAGCATTATCATCCAATATTTGCAGAGTAAATAAACAATGAACAAATGAACAATCATACACATACACATTACACCAATGTTTTTATGTGGAAATCCAAAGCAAGAGAAAACCACAAAATCCTTTTTCCTATATGTATTAAAGAATTACATTCTTTGGAAGCACCAACTTCCTTTGTTTGTCAGTTGCAACTAGAAGGAGGCTCTAACCCCCTAGTTTATCAGGCTACAACCTAAAGGAAGCTCCAACTCCCAAATTCTCTAGCTACAACCAAAAGGAGGCTACAACACCCTATGTTCTCTGGATACAACCGAAAGGTGGCTACAACCACTTGTCCTTGCCCCGTCCATATGCCCTGACATATAAGTAGAATTATGGAACCTTTGTCACACTATCACAGTGAGATATATTGTTGTAAACCTGTACCAATCAACCTGCATCAAGCAACCTATACCAATAACCTGAACAATGCATCAATCATGTATCAAGCTTTAATCAAACTGTACCATAAACAAGTGCATCAACCATGCACCAACTTGTACCTAACAACATGTAATCAACTTGTACCATAAACAAGTGCATCAACCATACACCAACCTGTACCTCAACCTCAACCAAAATCCCTCATCAATTTCATCATCCAACTATGATTTGTAACTCTACAATAGACCTGGTGTATACGATCACATACCTCCAAAACTTCCTTAACATTAACAATAAGAGACTAGCATTTTCATCAAACTTTACTTTACTCTCACATGACTAGTTTTGGATTAGTCAACAACCTAACTTGAATTAATAATAACTATGTACATGTAATGCATAAAGATATGAAAATAGTACAAATGTTCTTCAGTGTTTTTTATGCAATTCCTCCAGGTGTCACTACTTGGAACCTCTCAAAAAAGGAGTTATAGAAAAAATGGAATACCTTGTTGAATTCTGACTTATTCTAGAGTGTGAACTTGTAGAGCGTGCCCTGCATAGAGTATTTGTTGTATGAATCTGGAAATTGTACAAAGAATACTACAGATTGTAATCTAGCCAACATATTTGTCTTACATAATTTGTATCTATTATGAATAAGTTATGATGTTTTTACCCAAAACACTTCTTTTAGACTAGTTTCAGGACTAACCACAAACCCTATTTTCCATGGAGTGTAACTGAAAAAATACAATGACCCACAAGCTAAAATTTGTACCACAACTACCTGGATATGTTTTATATATGGCCTCACAATTTCCCGATCTGAGTCATTATAGAAAAAAATTATTTCGAAAATGGTGACATGACTTGTAAATAACATACCTTAAAAAGCATCATCAAAAGGATCTATCCTCCCTTGAATTTCGGCCTTCTTTACTTCACCTTCCCTATGAAATTCGACTTATATATACTTTGGTTACCTCACTCACCTATAGATATTCCAAATGGTCAAGTGTAATTAAAATGAGAGAGTCTTTCCTATTATTTATACTTCCAATAAGCTTCCTTAGAAGCATCTTCTAGACCACTTTGTCCACATAGCCACTTTGTCCACATAGTCACCTATGTCCAACATTTCCCAATTTGCCACTTGTCCACGTATCCAATAGACACTTGACCACTTAACCCATTTTCCTCATTTTAGGGTTATCCTTCTTATAACCACTTTCCATAATTAGAAAGTTCTCCATTTACTTTATTATTTAAATAATCCTCCTTGACTTTGTCACTTCACTTTATTATTTAAATAATCCTCTTTGATTTTTTCACTTCACTTTATTATTTAAATAATACTTTTTGAATTTGTCACTTCACTTGACTATTTAAATAATCCTCTTTGACTTTGTCACTTCACTTTATTATTTAAATAATCTTCTTTGCAATAACTTTGACTTCTTGGGGTTTCAAACCAATCATATGAGGGTCCTTCAACTTTGTAAGACCATAACTCTAAAACCGTGAGGAGTTATGTGACGTTCCACATACCACCGAAAATGGAATGACATGTACTATCCATATAGAATAGTCTTACCTAAAAATATATCAAAACTCATCCAATTATACATCAAACAAACTTGCGTCCATTACCCAAACAATTGTGCTACCGAAATTCGCTACCAGACTTTCTTCAAGGGTTGACATTAATGACAACCAACCCAATTAATCAACTGAATACTCCTTCTTCTTACCTTCATAACTAATTACTCGCACAGGAATGTGGTCAATTCTAAACTATTTTTCCTACTTAAGTGACATAAGGCAAGAGCATTTTCCCCCTTTACTTACCTTGCTAATTATTTGCCAAATAAGATTTGACCACCAACCTATGCTCACATAGAACTTTGTGGACTGTTGATGTTGTCTTGTAGCCTACATGTCTCTATGACCCATAAAGAGATTTAACGAAGGAAATGACCATGGGGATAATTTATTAGGTTTCCAAACCTAGACCCAGTCCCAATTTTTCTAGATTTTTGTTTCTAATCTCCAACTGAGGCGATAAACTTGACTAAAAAATGCTAACTATGAGACATTCCAAATCCTTCTTAGCTTGAAATACTTAATTCCTTCCCCTATACCTACTTGAATTTGTTTCCTTAACATGTTTGGGGAAATCATTCAATAGTCCGCAATAAGCGTAGTACAACCATGTATTTTACTGTAACTTCTCTTCAATCCTCTCTCTCAGTTACAATTTTTTCTTTGTACCAACCACCTTCACCATTTATTTCCACTTGATATCATATCCCATCGTACAACTACCATGATGCCGAGTGAAACCATATGTCCTGGTGAATAACCACTTGTACTGCAAGAGTTATCAACTATCAAGGGTGGCATCATCAATAAAACATTCAAAAATCCCTTCATCAATACCCTGACCCACCGATGAATGATGAATATCTCTTTGTTGTTCTCCTTCTAAGTCCTCCATCAATCTAGATGTAATTGTCGTCTTGTCAGACCTCAAGGTGAAACACTTGCTCTTGACGTTTGACACCCATCCGGGGGACATATTAATTCATTATTAATATAATATAATAATTAATATGTTTTAAATTGATAACAGTGTACTTGTACTTGATATATTTGAATATATAATGTATGCATATCTTATGTATGTACTAATGA
Organism: Picea engelmannii; assembly: GCA_009831015.1. Lineage (NCBI taxonomy): Eukaryota > Viridiplantae > Streptophyta > Pinopsida > Pinales > Pinaceae > Picea > Picea engelmannii. The sequence continues at coordinate 362,893 of ML778602.1, read as the reverse complement.
TAAAAAATGCCTACCTCCAAGGCATATTTCCTTTATACTCACAACCAAGAATGTGAGATAGTAAATCAAGTAAAAACGTCGTTGAATAAGTTGCATTAGCTAATTCAAAATATTTCAATACTCATTTATAATCATAACATGATTAGTGTAATTGAATTACAAAAATATTCTAAACATGGTAGGAACGGAGTATGGAAATACATGTGGCATATATAATCATGGAGTACCATTCTCAACTAACTTCAAATCACCCTTCTTCCCTAACCTACCTCCATATTCTATATTCTATCATTTTCATTGTTATAATACACTAAAGCATGGACTATATGAACACAAATACATATTATAACCTCTAATTGGAAGTGTCAATAGATCTAAACTCCCCAATAGGAAATTAGAAATTACCATCACACGTCTAAGGGAGCAAGGATTAATATGATCCTTCCATGACTCTGGGTTTTGTAGGACGAATGATGGATAATACCTCCAACCCACTTGATAAAACTATGGTCAACACCATATCATTTATAGAACTGGCATCAATATCATATCATTGACCATATTGTTCTATTGTTGTTGTTGTTAGATATATGCCATCAAATGACTAGTTTTGGCAATGGTGCTTCCTATAAAAGTTGTAATTGTCCACATAGGACAATAATGTGTGGAACGAATAATTTAAATTACAAAATAACACTTTATAATGTCCCCTTACTCTTTCAATATCCATGACATCAGTGTTAATTCAATTCCATAATTATTTAGCTATCTGTGAGCACATTAACCTACATGTTATCCTATGAAAACACATAATTATGCATAATTATATACCAATTTTCATATGATTAACAATATTACATATTATCATTTCAATAAATGAAGAACATTTCTTCACCATGTGATTGAAAAAAACAATTTGTTCCCAATATAAATCAAATTGGTGTACACATACCAAACATTCATTTCAATTTTTCATGCTCAAAAAAATCATCTAACTTTCATTATTAATATCATCAACTATACAAATAATAAATCAATTTTTTCATATAGGTAGGCCTGTGTGTCATAAAAATATAATTTTATCAATCTAGCAAAGTTTAGGAGATAATAACAATATAAGGCTCAACTATCAAGATCTCGAGTAAGACATTTTATGTTTTATTTTCAAAATGATTGGTTTCCAATCCACTGCATTGTATGCATTGTAAGCATTCAATACTGTGGGGATCCCCAAATATCTAAGGAATGTTCACTGAGCAACTAGGGAAAAACACAAGACTTTATCTATTCATTGCATTATATGAAGAGAAGTTCTTTAGCCATAAATTTGGTTTTTGGATATGTTTATTAAGCCATTTGAACTTTTCATATAAGTGTGAAGGAATGTGTTAAATCTCTTGAATATATTGCAAAATATTCTCCCAACAAAATAATTTCATTTGTAAATTGTGAATTAATTATCACATTGATTCCTCTAAGCATGGTAATCACTAAATAAATAATCCTCATGTAATCAATTGAATCTTCAATCCACCTTATAAAATGAGGGAAAAATTCTAATTTCTTGAGATCGTTGAAAATATATTAATATCAAACTCTATAAAAACATTGGTCATATCAATTTTGATAAACATCCCCTTGTTATTATTGGTTCTTCTTGAGTCATTCACGTATTGTACTAAAACACTTATCTGTTATTTGACATTTCTCAACCGGTCCCCTCAACCAATCCCCTTTGATTTTCTGTAATAAGATTTGACATGACGAAGTTGAGTATCATTTCCTTTATTTTTTCCATAATATAATGAGAGATGTTACAAAATGTGATTGTCCATAATTGAGTGAATGAGGAGGGTCTACATTGCTGTTGGATCTACCCAAATAATCCTAAATTTATTACTCCCCTAGTTTTTTTATACTTTTTTATAATTTGACAAATATCCCATTTTATTCTATTCCACTAGGCCCAATTAAATTCATTTGAATACATATTCTTTGCTAATTCTCTTCATGAGTACGTAATCGTAAACATAAGTGACTAGAGAAGGGATTGATTGTAGCATTTCAAATAAAACTTAATGAATGGGACGAAAGTCCACTAAGAACAATTATCTTAAAGTATT
>ML778602.1:318414-360670 GCA_009831015.1 Picea engelmannii | reverse complement strand
TCACTTCACTTTATTATTTAAATAATCCTCTTTGATTTTGTCACTTCACTTTATTATTTAAATAATCCTCTTTGACTTTGTCACTTCACTGTATTATTTAAATTATAATCATCTTTGACTTTGTCACTTCCCTTTATTATTTAAATAATCCTCTTTGACTTTGTCACTTCACTTTATTATTTAAATAATCCTCTTTGCAAGAACTTTGACTTCTTTGAACTTTTGGAGTTTCAAGCCAATCATATGAGGGTCCTTCAACTTCCTAAGACCATAAATCTCAAACCATGAGGACTTATGTGATGTTCCACATACCACTGGTAATGGAATGACAGGTACTATCCATATAGAATAATCTTAACTGCAAATATATCAAAGCGCATACCATTAAACATAAAAAAAAATTGTTTCCATTACCCAAATTCTTTTTTACTGGAATTTGGTACCAGAATTTCTTCAATGGTTTACATCAATGAAAACCATCCCAATTAATCAACAATATCCCCCTTTGGAATTGATGGAAACACTATGATGCAATACTAAAATCATATCACTCATGATCCACCTGGAACCATGCCTTCATCTCTCTGACCAACGCTCCCCCTTGGAACCATTCCTCTGTCTTCTACATCTGATAAATCTCTCCCGCTTTGTCATCAATGGAAAAGGTATCTTTCCATTCAGGTATGCTCCTGCTAACTGACTCGTCTGATCTCCCAACCTGAATTGTCCTCTTTATGGTGCTTCCTTGTGTACATCTAAGACATATAATATAAGCATTCAAAATAATTAATTTTGGAGTAGAAATAACTTTGAGTCTCTGGAGAAGATACTGAAAGGATTCTTGTGGAAGTGGTTTTGTAAATATTTCTTCCACTTCTTCTTTTGTGCCCACATATTCAACTCTGATGTTCTTTTATGCAACATGTTCCCATAGAAAGTGATACTTGATTGGAATGTGCTTCATCTTGGAGTGCATCACTGGGCTCTTTGAGATATTGATGGCGCTTGTATTATCACAGTAGATTGGAATGGACTCATCATACTCAACATGTATATCTATTAGAGTTTGTTTCATCCATAGAACTCATTGTTGTTGCAATGTAATTTTATTTAGCTGTAGATAAATATATCGATGGTTGTTTCTTGCTTAGCTATGATACTAAACACTCACCCAAGTATAACACTACCCCACTGGTGTTTTTTTGGTCATCAATGCAACCTGTCCAATCTGCATCTGTGTAGGAAATAAGTGATAGATCCTTTACTTTTGGATACCATAATCCAAACTCTTATGTTCCTTTGAGATATCTGAAAATCCTTTTCACTCATAATACATGTGATTCCTTTTTTGTTGCTTGAAATCGTGTCACCTGTACAACTTCCTGCATTACATCTGGTTCAAATGTTGTCACATATAGTAGGCTACCAATCATTGACCTGTATTTCCTTTGATCTGTAGACTTTGAATCATTATCTTTTCTCAACTTGCAACTGGTTTTCATGGGAGTGATAATTGGTTTGAAATCTTCCATTCCAAACCTCTTTAACATTTCTATGATATACCTGGTTTGAGAAATAAAAATTCCTTGGTTCATTTAACGTATCTGAAGACCCAGAAAGAAGGATAGTTCTCCAAGTAATGACATTTCAAATTCATTATGCATGTCCTTTGCAAATTTAGGGTTTAACCTGTCATCAGTACTTCCAAAAATATTATCATCAACATAAACTTCAATTAATAAAATACTATCTTGAGTTACCATGATGTAGAGGTTGTTGTCTGCACTTCCTTTTCTGAACCCTGGATGCTGTAGATATTTATCCAGTCTAGAGTACCATGCTCTAGGAGCCTGTTTTATATCATACAAGTCCTTATTTAATTTACACACATAATATGTGTTCTCTGACAATTTAAATCCTTCTAGTTGTTTAATGTATACTTGTTCTTCAAGTTCCCCATTCAGAAATTTTGATTCTACATCCATTTGATACACTTTAATATTTTTGGAGCATGCATAAATTAAAAGAAATCAGATCTCTTCCATTTTGGAAACTGGGTCAAATTTATAATCAAAGTCGATTCCTTCAACCTGTGCATATCCTTTACATATCGATCTATCTTTCTTCCTTGTAACATGTCCATATTCATTCAATTTATTCCTGTATACCCACTTTGTGACTTTATGTCGATCACATTCTTATCCTTTGGTCTTGGAACCAATTCCCAAGTGTCATTTTTCTCTATTCGATCCAATTCTTCATCCATGGCCTTATTCCAAAATTCATCCTTGATGGCCTCTTCAAAATAGGTTGGTTCAATCGTAGATGAGAGTGGGAGGTGAATTTGTTCTAGTGAATGGATTCTTCTTCTAGTCTCATCTCTTGCATCTTTGTTTATGATAATCTAATCTGAAGGATGATTATTTTGTACTCATCTACTAGGTGTCTTTGGAGGCACTTGTTGAAATTTCTCTTCTGATTATTTCGGATCCTCTTCATCTTCCCCTTCTTCATCTTCTTCATAAAGTTGTTCCATTGATTCCTTTTCTTCTTCCTTTAATTCTTGTTTACATGTTTCATCAATTGTTATGTTGATGATTTCCACAACTTTGTTAAATCTCACATTCTATCACTTGTATGCTTTCCTTGTACTTGAGTAGTCAACAGGTACTCCATTGTCAACATCAGAGTCAAACATTCCCATTATGCCATCTTCTCTTTTGATGTAGCATTTTCTTCCAAAAAAAATGAATTTCTTCCATATCTCTTAGAGAGTTTTCTTAGTGTTATTTATGATCATTACTCTATTTTGAATGTGAATTGTTGTATGCATTGCATGTGTCCAAAAGATATTTGTCAGTTTCGAATCCATTATCATTGTTCGAACCATTTCTTGTATTGTCTTGTTCTTTCTTTCAACAACTCCATTCTATTGAGGTGTCCTAGCAATGCAAATTGTCTTTTTATTCCATTCCTTATGCAGTAGTCCATAAATTCCTTTGAAGTTAACTCTCCTCCATTATCAGATCTCAAGCATTTCATTTTTGAATCCATTTCATTTTTAACCATTTCCTTGTAGACCCTAAAGTTTTCAAAAGCTTCTAACCTATTCCTAAGAAACAAAACTGCAGTCATTATTGTATAATCATCAACTAATAACATAAAGTATTTCTCACCTTTTAAACCCTTTGTTGTAGTTGGTCCAACTAGATCAATATGCATAATTTATATGGTCTTGTCATTGAATATTATTTTGATTTAAACCTGGTCTTTGTTTTCTTTCCTTGCTGAAAATGCTTGCATAGAGTGTTGGTTGGTTTTGTGATCTAGGGAATTTGTCTAACTTCTTCCCTTTTGTTGACTTTGACAAGGTTATCAAAATGTATGTGACCCATTCTTATGTGCCATATCCAACTTTCATGGTCTGTTCCTAGGAAACACTTTTCATTTCCAATTTCACTTAATACATATATGCTTCTTGAATTTCTTTCACTTTTGTGAATCGAAAGTAACTTTATGACCTTGGTGACACATTTGACTCACACTTAGAATGTTATGTTTTATATCTTCTACTAGTAGAACATTATCTACCTTTGTATTCTTGTTCCCAATTCTAACTGTGCCTTTTCCAATGATTTTAGCTTAATCATAATTTCCAAAGGAGACTGATCCATATATTTCCTTTATTAATGTAAGAAACTTGTCTCTATCACTTGTCATGTGTTTTGAACATATAATGTCAACATAGCAACCAAGTTTCTTCTTCTTATCTTGTAGAGCGAGTGTGTATTCTTCATTCCGATACTAATTTGGTTTTTTTATCTATGTCATTTTCTAAGTTTCATGTCTGTGAATATTGTTCTTCTGTTGTGGTTCTCTAGGAGGGACTGTCATTCTGCAATATTTCACCATGTTTCCAAATTTGTTACATTTGTAGCATTCTACTTCAGTTCTCAAAGATTCAAACCTGCTGTAACTTCTTCTCTGTGTTTCACTAGTCCTTCTTGGATAACCATTTTTTGTATGAATTTCAAATTTGTTTTTTTTCTTATTGTTATCTCTACAATTCACAGCTTTATGTCCAAAATTATTACATGCATAACATAAACCAAAAAAGATAGTTTGATACCTGGGATTTGAATATATTCTGAAAGGAGTTACTCTTATGAATCCTTCTTCTTCCCGAAGCCTATCTGTTTCTGACATTCATTGATTCTGAAATCTAAATCTTCTTGGTGGAGGAGTGTCCTTGTGATTTTCTTTGTAGACCATCCTATCCCATTTGAGTGTGTCTGCATAGATTTTTGGATATGTTTCTTGTTCTGTTGTTTTGGAGCTTGATCCCTTTTTTTTTCTGATTGTATCCAAGTCTAGACTTGTCATGATGAGGTTTTTGATTATTGATAATGTTATTCAAAAATTTTGAGTTGTTTTGGATATTTTTCTTTTGAATATCCTTTCTTAATGTGACAATTTATGCTTCCAAATTTCCAATGATCCTTTCTCTTCCTTCTAGCTGTTGTTTGAGTGCTTCTTCATTTATTTTATCTTCTTCAATTTGAACCTTCAAATTTGTGATCATTTGTTTTAGTTCCCGAGTGTCTTATTTCTTGTCTAGTTCCGCTTGCAGTTTCTTTTTTTCTTCTTTTCTCTTTTGATAACTTTTATGGCACACAACAATTATTCTCTGTAGTCAACTTATTCCTCTTCATATTCTTCTTTGCCCTCTTCACATTCTTCTTCGAAGTCTACTTTATCAGAGTCTTCTACTGCCATGAATAGAACTATTTATGTCTTACTGTCAATGACTTCATCTTCATATGATGATGAGATGTATTCTTTGGTACATAAGCTTTTCTTGAAAACTTTCTTTGTGGTTCTTTTTCCTTTATATGTTTGTTTTCTATTTGAGTAACCTTCATCATTTCTCTTTTTCTTATGAGGACATTTGTTAGCAAAATTACCAATACCATCACAACTAAAATAAATCAAAGGAAGCTTACCTCTATACATGTCATTGGTTCCCTTGTTCAATATTCCGAGAAATTTGTCCTTTTCTTCATCATCTTCCGAGACGTCACTACTACTTCTATGTTCTTTTTCATTTTTTCTTTCCCTTTTTCTTTGACCTTTTGGATGATTTGAAGGCTTCTTCTTTTATATCTGAATTATCCTGTTCATTTCACATTTCATATGCTGTGAAGATTCCATGTAGTTTGTCCATGCTTATTGAGTTTAGATCTTCTCTTTATTCTAGTCCTGATATCTTAGGGTCAAATCTCATAGGAAGAGATCTTAGTACCTTTTGAACAATTACAGATTATTTTATTTCTTCTCCCAATCCCAAGATTGCATTTATTGTTTCATCGAGTCGTAAAAAGTAAGATGCAATGTTCTCATCTTCCTTAATCTTTAGTTGTTCGAAATGACCTCTGTAAGTTTGAAGCTTTGTTTCTTTGAATTTTGAATCTCCTTCATAAATATTTCGAATTTTGTCCCAAATATCTTTAGAGGATTTACTATGTGAAACTTTGGTGAATATTGATTCTCCAAGACCATTCAAAATTTCATTTGTGGCTTTGGAATGATTCTGAATGAGTTTCATTTCTTTGTCATTTGTCGACACAATTGTTGGTGTTGTGTACCCATCTACAATTGATTGGAAAATTTCAAATCCATGTGCCTATATATAAGTCTTCATCCTTATGCTCCAAAATGCATACTTTGGTCCATCAAAATGTGGTATTCAATTTTTATACATGTTTCTTCTCTCCATGATATACCTTTCAGTGGTTAAACTGATTTCTGAAGGAACCTTCTTTGATACCAATTGTTAGATTACTGAGAGGGGGGGTGAATCAGTAATAGAGAAATCTAATTCTTTTTTAACCATATAATGGAAGTGTTATATAAATGTAGCATTATCATCCAATATTTGCAGAGTAAATAAACAATGAACAAATGAACAATCATACACATACACATTACACCAATGTTTTTATGTGGAAATCCAAAGCAAGAGAAAACCACAAAATCCTTTTTCCTATATGTATTAAAGAATTACATTCTTTGGAAGCACCAACTTCCTTTGTTTGTCAGTTGCAACTAGAAGGAGGCTCTAACCCCCTAGTTTATCAGGCTACAACCTAAAGGAAGCTCCAACTCCCAAATTCTCTAGCTACAACCAAAAGGAGGCTACAACACCCTATGTTCTCTGGATACAACCGAAAGGTGGCTACAACCACTTGTCCTTGCCCCGTCCATATGCCCTGACATATAAGTAGAATTATGGAACCTTTGTCACACTATCACAGTGAGATATATTGTTGTAAACCTGTACCAATCAACCTGCATCAAGCAACCTATACCAATAACCTGAACAATGCATCAATCATGTATCAAGCTTTAATCAAACTGTACCATAAACAAGTGCATCAACCATGCACCAACTTGTACCTAACAACATGTAATCAACTTGTACCATAAACAAGTGCATCAACCATACACCAACCTGTACCTCAACCTCAACCAAAATCCCTCATCAATTTCATCATCCAACTATGATTTGTAACTCTACAATAGACCTGGTGTATACGATCACATACCTCCAAAACTTCCTTAACATTAACAATAAGAGACTAGCATTTTCATCAAACTTTACTTTACTCTCACATGACTAGTTTTGGATTAGTCAACAACCTAACTTGAATTAATAATAACTATGTACATGTAATGCATAAAGATATGAAAATAGTACAAATGTTCTTCAGTGTTTTTTATGCAATTCCTCCAGGTGTCACTACTTGGAACCTCTCAAAAAAGGAGTTATAGAAAAAATGGAATACCTTGTTGAATTCTGACTTATTCTAGAGTGTGAACTTGTAGAGCGTGCCCTGCATAGAGTATTTGTTGTATGAATCTGGAAATTGTACAAAGAATACTACAGATTGTAATCTAGCCAACATATTTGTCTTACATAATTTGTATCTATTATGAATAAGTTATGATGTTTTTACCCAAAACACTTCTTTTAGACTAGTTTCAGGACTAACCACAAACCCTATTTTCCATGGAGTGTAACTGAAAAAATACAATGACCCACAAGCTAAAATTTGTACCACAACTACCTGGATATGTTTTATATATGGCCTCACAATTTCCCGATCTGAGTCATTATAGAAAAAAATTATTTCGAAAATGGTGACATGACTTGTAAATAACATACCTTAAAAAGCATCATCAAAAGGATCTATCCTCCCTTGAATTTCGGCCTTCTTTACTTCACCTTCCCTATGAAATTCGACTTATATATACTTTGGTTACCTCACTCACCTATAGATATTCCAAATGGTCAAGTGTAATTAAAATGAGAGAGTCTTTCCTATTATTTATACTTCCAATAAGCTTCCTTAGAAGCATCTTCTAGACCACTTTGTCCACATAGCCACTTTGTCCACATAGTCACCTATGTCCAACATTTCCCAATTTGCCACTTGTCCACGTATCCAATAGACACTTGACCACTTAACCCATTTTCCTCATTTTAGGGTTATCCTTCTTATAACCACTTTCCATAATTAGAAAGTTCTCCATTTACTTTATTATTTAAATAATCCTCCTTGACTTTGTCACTTCACTTTATTATTTAAATAATCCTCTTTGATTTTTTCACTTCACTTTATTATTTAAATAATACTTTTTGAATTTGTCACTTCACTTGACTATTTAAATAATCCTCTTTGACTTTGTCACTTCACTTTATTATTTAAATAATCTTCTTTGCAATAACTTTGACTTCTTGGGGTTTCAAACCAATCATATGAGGGTCCTTCAACTTTGTAAGACCATAACTCTAAAACCGTGAGGAGTTATGTGACGTTCCACATACCACCGAAAATGGAATGACATGTACTATCCATATAGAATAGTCTTACCTAAAAATATATCAAAACTCATCCAATTATACATCAAACAAACTTGCGTCCATTACCCAAACAATTGTGCTACCGAAATTCGCTACCAGACTTTCTTCAAGGGTTGACATTAATGACAACCAACCCAATTAATCAACTGAATACTCCTTCTTCTTACCTTCATAACTAATTACTCGCACAGGAATGTGGTCAATTCTAAACTATTTTTCCTACTTAAGTGACATAAGGCAAGAGCATTTTCCCCCTTTACTTACCTTGCTAATTATTTGCCAAATAAGATTTGACCACCAACCTATGCTCACATAGAACTTTGTGGACTGTTGATGTTGTCTTGTAGCCTACATGTCTCTATGACCCATAAAGAGATTTAACGAAGGAAATGACCATGGGGATAATTTATTAGGTTTCCAAACCTAGACCCAGTCCCAATTTTTCTAGATTTTTGTTTCTAATCTCCAACTGAGGCGATAAACTTGACTAAAAAATGCTAACTATGAGACATTCCAAATCCTTCTTAGCTTGAAATACTTAATTCCTTCCCCTATACCTACTTGAATTTGTTTCCTTAACATGTTTGGGGAAATCATTCAATAGTCCGCAATAAGCGTAGTACAACCATGTATTTTACTGTAACTTCTCTTCAATCCTCTCTCTCAGTTACAATTTTTTCTTTGTACCAACCACCTTCACCATTTATTTCCACTTGATATCATATCCCATCGTACAACTACCATGATGCCGAGTGAAACCATATGTCCTGGTGAATAACCACTTGTACTGCAAGAGTTATCAACTATCAAGGGTGGCATCATCAATAAAACATTCAAAAATCCCTTCATCAATACCCTGACCCACCGATGAATGATGAATATCTCTTTGTTGTTCTCCTTCTAAGTCCTCCATCAATCTAGATGTAATTGTCGTCTTGTCAGACCTCAAGGTGAAACACTTGCTCTTGACGTTTGACACCCATCCGGGGGACATATTAATTCATTATTAATATAATATAATAATTAATATGTTTTAAATTGATAACAGTGTACTTGTACTTGATATATTTGAATATATAATGTATGCATATCTTATGTATGTACTAATGATAAAAAATGCCTACCTCCAAGGCATATTTCCTTTATACTCACAACCAAGAATGTGAGATAGTAAATCAAGTAAAAACGTCGTTGAATAAGTTGCATTAGCTAATTCAAAATATTTCAATACTCATTTATAATCATAACATGATTAGTGTAATTGAATTACAAAAATATTCTAAACATGGTAGGAACGGAGTATGGAAATACATGTGGCATATATAATCATGGAGTACCATTCTCAACTAACTTCAAATCACCCTTCTTCCCTAACCTACCTCCATATTCTATATTCTATCATTTTCATTGTTATAATACACTAAAGCATGGACTATATGAACACAAATACATATTATAACCTCTAATTGGAAGTGTCAATAGATCTAAACTCCCCAATAGGAAATTAGAAATTACCATCACACGTCTAAGGGAGCAAGGATTAATATGATCCTTCCATGACTCTGGGTTTTGTAGGACGAATGATGGATAATACCTCCAACCCACTTGATAAAACTATGGTCAACACCATATCATTTATAGAACTGGCATCAATATCATATCATTGACCATATTGTTCTATTGTTGTTGTTGTTAGATATATGCCATCAAATGACTAGTTTTGGCAATGGTGCTTCCTATAAAAGTTGTAATTGTCCACATAGGACAATAATGTGTGGAACGAATAATTTAAATTACAAAATAACACTTTATAATGTCCCCTTACTCTTTCAATATCCATGACATCAGTGTTAATTCAATTCCATAATTATTTAGCTATCTGTGAGCACATTAACCTACATGTTATCCTATGAAAACACATAATTATGCATAATTATATACCAATTTTCATATGATTAACAATATTACATATTATCATTTCAATAAATGAAGAACATTTCTTCACCATGTGATTGAAAAAAACAATTTGTTCCCAATATAAATCAAATTGGTGTACACATACCAAACATTCATTTCAATTTTTCATGCTCAAAAAAATCATCTAACTTTCATTATTAATATCATCAACTATACAAATAATAAATCAATTTTTTCATATAGGTAGGCCTGTGTGTCATAAAAATATAATTTTATCAATCTAGCAAAGTTTAGGAGATAATAACAATATAAGGCTCAACTATCAAGATCTCGAGTAAGACATTTTATGTTTTATTTTCAAAATGATTGGTTTCCAATCCACTGCATTGTATGCATTGTAAGCATTCAATACTGTGGGGATCCCCAAATATCTAAGGAATGTTCACTGAGCAACTAGGGAAAAACACAAGACTTTATCTATTCATTGCATTATATGAAGAGAAGTTCTTTAGCCATAAATTTGGTTTTTGGATATGTTTATTAAGCCATTTGAACTTTTCATATAAGTGTGAAGGAATGTGTTAAATCTCTTGAATATATTGCAAAATATTCTCCCAACAAAATAATTTCATTTGTAAATTGTGAATTAATTATCACATTGATTCCTCTAAGCATGGTAATCACTAAATAAATAATCCTCATGTAATCAATTGAATCTTCAATCCACCTTATAAAATGAGGGAAAAATTCTAATTTCTTGAGATCGTTGAAAATATATTAATATCAAACTCTATAAAAACATTGGTCATATCAATTTTGATAAACATCCCCTTGTTATTATTGGTTCTTCTTGAGTCATTCACGTATTGTACTAAAACACTTATCTGTTATTTGACATTTCTCAACCGGTCCCCTCAACCAATCCCCTTTGATTTTCTGTAATAAGATTTGACATGACGAAGTTGAGTATCATTTCCTTTATTTTTTCCATAATATAATGAGAGATGTTACAAAATGTGATTGTCCATAATTGAGTGAATGAGGAGGGTCTACATTGCTGTTGGATCTACCCAAATAATCCTAAATTTATTACTCCCCTAGTTTTTTTATACTTTTTTATAATTTGACAAATATCCCATTTTATTCTATTCCACTAGGCCCAATTAAATTCATTTGAATACATATTCTTTGCTAATTCTCTTCATGAGTACGTAATCGTAAACATAAGTGACTAGAGAAGGGATTGATTGTAGCATTTCAAATAAAACTTAATGAATGGGACGAAAGTCCACTAAGAACAATTATCTTAAAGTATTCTTTGCTAATTCTCTTCATGAGTGCGTAATCGTAAACATAAGTGACTAGAGAAGGGATTGATTGTAGCATTTCAAATAAAACTTAATGAATGGGACGAAACTACACTAAGAACAATTATCTTAAAGTATTGATAGGACACATCATGAAAATATTAATAATTATTGACCCTTATTCAATTTTCTAGAGTGATTTGTTGAACATGGTTCCTCATTTTTTTATGCATGAGATATTTTATGAAATAGTGTTGTATGTCTATGACCTACCGTAAGTCACAAGATCTTATATTTCAATGTCCAATACTCTCCCTCTTTTCTCCAGGCTTGATGTATTTTTTTTATTAATAATATTTTTTATGCGGTGGGGGAGGTGGGGTGTTCAAATCTTTTATTAATTATATTTTTTTTTGTGGTGGGGGAGGTGGAGTATTCAAATATAATCTCTTGTGATTCCATGATCTTAGTTTTAAGGAAGATTGTGTGATATTGGATTTCTTATCTTTATTTTTGGGAAGGGAGATAGCCTTTCTTTTCCCATGATTTTAATTTCTACCTAGTGTTCATAATTTTCAACTCCTAAACAAAATATGGAGAAACTTGAATCAAAATATGGAGAAACTTGAATCAAGAGTTTCCATTATTATTCTTACATTTCAAGGAGTGGGCATATTTTAACCAAAGAGGGTTAAAAATAAATGGAATGGGTGCATAGTTGTATTTATCCTATAGTTTTAACAAAATTAGTTTATGTTTAGATGTTGCTTCTTACTACATGAACTAGCAGCCTTTCCAACATAGGGGTTACCGGAGGAAAAAATCTAGGGAGTGCACCATTTTCACCTTAGTATAATTTCCCATGAACTTTATTCCAACTCCTATACGACATGGATGTGATCCCAAATAATGAAAATTAAACGTCTTTAAGTGAAACCAAACCATACAATCACGTGATTTACTTTCATGAATCAAGAAAATTTAGAATAAGACAATGTAATAGGATTCCAATTAGTGACTACAATGCTCTAAATATATTCAAATAGAAACAATTGCATGAATATAGTTTATATCCACTTCAAATCAACATTAGTAGCTAATGGATGTTAACAAAAATTGGAAAACATATATTCAATAACATCCCGACAAGTGTTATATAAAAGTACCAATGATATATAAACACTAACTAATAAATAAGTTGACAAATTAGCGGTAAATCGCCCTAGGGTTTTACAAGTTAGCACTTGGAATTTACCAAATAAAATATCTATCTGAATGATAAGAAATTACAAGTACATGTGAGGGAGTATGTAACAAACCTCTCGTTCATCATGACATCAACCTCTCATAACAAGTGCAAACTTTCTTTTGTGTGTGCGTGTGTACAAGGGTAATAAAGGCATTACACTCTGCGTCGCAACACGACGACGAACATGACACATGCAACTGTGACAACAACACGATGACCTTAGAGGCACATCAAGCATCTGGAAGCAATGAATGACAATCATCTGACGAAGGATAAGACTGACTACCTGCCCTTCCTACCTTGCAATGGTTAGGACCTCCAGGACACATAAGCAACACTGAAGCCCAAGTTCCCATCGATTTTGACCATTTAAGGTCTCAGGGCTGGCCACTGTTCTGAGGAACAAGGAGGTGTCTACATCCTACTCGACACAAGAAGACCAAGCTTACAAGCTAAGGACAATCATCCTAACAACCCCACGCACCCTAGACACTTACACAAAATTAAACCTATATCAACGAACTTATCAATATTCTTGATATGCATATAGTTTTCAATCAAAGTATCACATAAGAAAATCAACACAAGGGATTTTTCATTATTAAGTGGCATGTTGTCAATGAAATGAAAATTAAAAAACACATTTTCAAGTCACTTTCATAACCCTACCAACGGGAAGAAACTTCTAATAAACAATGAAACTGGGGTACCACTACTGATAAGTGTATATGGCATTTACAACATGAAAGCCATTAATATTAAAAATGATAGAAAATAATTAAGAATTTTTTTTTTATACAATATACAAAAATGTCTAGTTCTAAGAAAAAGAACAATAAAGAAAATTCATTGATACCAATAGTAAAACAATAATAGAATTATATAACAACTATTCTTCTTTTAAAGACTTGTTCTCAAAATAATAAGAGTACCATAAATATATTTAAATTTATATTGCATCAAATAATACATTTATTATGATAATGTACTTATTTATTAATCATTAATCAAAAGCTAACTAGATTGTCTAACTTAGGATTTAGCCATTAATTTACAATCATTAGGCTTTAAATGAAACCCGTCTAGCAAGGTTAAATATGCAATACCATCTTTAATCCTCAGTCTAATTAAATCATTAACACTCCCTGTAGGGTTACATCTATTTTAATCCAATATCCATCTAACTAGCAATTAATCTTGTAACGTCCTCCTTGTTACGTCAACAACTCTTAAACATGTGCAATTTTTTTTTTTCTTTTAAGGTGTGTGCACGCGTGTAAAAAGGATACAGACACACTTGAATCTACGTCGCCAACCGATGACCAACAAGAAACAACCACGATGATCACAACAGGAAGACATAAGGCACACAACAAGTGACTGCAAGCATTAAACGACATATTGTGTTATGTACAATACGAACACAGATGGAAGAATCCATAGTAGTAGAGTTTACTATTTCTGCACAGGAAAGCAGGGCATTTAATCTTAGTTCTCTGCTCTAGAGAGAGAGAAGTTCAGATAGGCTCCTGGTCGACTGCTTAGGCAGAAACTAGTAACCCGACGATGAACAAGACACAAGAAAGACGAACACAACAAGACGACATACAACGTACAACAAGCAACTGCATGCATTAATGACGATCACTCAGAATTAAGTCAGATTGACTACCCTTCCATCCTACCCTGCAATGGTTAGGACCTCCAAGACACATAAGCAACGCTGAAGCCCAGGTTCCCATCGATTTTAACCATTTAAGGTCTCAGGGCTGGCGACTGTTCTGAGGAACATGGAGGTGTCTACATCCCGCCCGACACAAGTAGACCACACAATGTAAGACAACCAAGTTCTACAAAATCAAAGGGCAACCACGACCTCTACGGAAGATGCAAGTTAGAAGGATTCCGACATCGACCAACCACTAGAGAGACTCAATGATATCAATTACAGACCATTTACTCCATTTGACTTCTATTAAACAACGAGATATCCAACCAAGTCTTAATTAATGTCATTAATTAATTGCAAAACCCCGTTCACTGAATCATAATAATTGATTGCCCTTGGATTTAAGGACCCTACATTTGCATGTTATCAACCAAATGAAGATACCATAACATCACCACAACATAACCATATCATCGCCTTCTATATCACAATATCATTGCAATTAAAATAATGATGACAATACTTTTATGTGTTATCTAACACTACATTACTCTATATTTTATGCAACCATATACTACAATGATATTACTCTTCCCTATTATGATGACAATATAAAATTTCAGCAGCAATGCTTTTACACATAACTATACTAATTTAATTCATCATTAACAATAAAATTTCAGTATCCTTCCAAATAAGATAAGAATACCTATGCAACCATATACTACAATGATGTTACTTTTACTTATTATGATGACAATAAAAATTCCAGCATCAATGCTCTTCCACATTACTATACTAATTTTAATTCATCAATAACCATTAAATTTCAGTATCCTTCCCAATAAGATAAGAATACCTATGCAACCATATGCTACAATGATATTACCTTTACCTATTATGATGACAATATAAAACTACAACATCAATGCTTTTACACATTACTATACTAATTTTAATTCACCAATAACAATAAAATTTCAGTGTTAATGGTTAATTTAATAATAACAAGAATTCATTTAGATCACCTCCAATATTAAAGGTGGCCATTATAAAGTATTTCTAACCACTCTCGAATCACTCGCCAAGCATTGACACTGGTAACAGTCTACGCTCGACGCTATCATAAAAATAAGGAAGGTAAATAATCGCGTTTTACATAGAGCCAGCTGGGTAGTTAAATTCTGGAGCACAACAAACGAGCTACCTGTCAGTTAGTAAAAGTGGAAACCTGGCGATAAAACAACAGTGAATGGCATTGAGGCCATTTGATGCCAGGAAGGGATAATTCCTGCGTTACAGTAGGAATCGTTGGCTTGGCAACAGGAATGCAACAGATACTAGGTACCGGTTCTGTGGTCAGTTAATTCAATAATCAAGGCAACGGTCAGGAGGACGATCGCCAACTAGGAGTCCGCTCAGCCACTCCTTTGACCACATCTTAAATTCCCCTTCACTGTCGTAAGTCATGCCCTTGTAGAGGCAAATGTACAAGAGTCATAAACAGGATGTTGCAGAGCAAAGGGTTGGGTCGCAACAGTCAAGGAAAGATTCTAGAACAATAATAAATCAATTTTTTTTTTCCACAGTCCCGAATTTAGTCAAACGACGATGAAATCTTAATTTTCTGCTGTAGAAAATGATGTCGGTTTCATGGTTAACAAGTGTTTCTCTGAGATAAAACCATGAAGACAATCCTAAATTAAACTCGGGCACAATATTGAGGCATTGTTCCAAAACTATAATGATCGTTGTAATAATTAACACAGGTCGCACAACACCACAGTGAATATTGCTGAAGGTTTCAAAAATTTATCGAAGGGCTTCAACTAAAATGTCAAGGGTTAATGGTGGGTGATGCCCACGCTGGTTTTATCCAAAGTTTGGTGTCAACAAAAGCAGTACTCAGGTAAGAAAAAGGGTTAAAATTCAGTAAACCAGGGACAAAAACGATTGGTCATTTAATTGCACATCGCAGACAGATTACCAAATCGGGATTAATTTCAGACTGCCAGTGTATATATGTACGACTGGTATTTTAATCATAATCGGAGACATAATATAATAGCTAGGTTAAATTCAGAAAGCCAGTGAACAAAATACGATTTTCCATTAACCTGCATACCGCAGGCAGATTTAGATATTTAGATTGAATTTCAGCACGCTTGTAAATAAAATACCATTTGCCATTTATCCTGCTTACCGTGAATTGATTTTGACATTTAGACTAAATTTCAGATCACCAGCAAATAAGACAGGATTTGTCTATTATAAACTTATCACCGACAGACCCAACATGTAAAGAACCATTACTAGCAGAAGAAGATCAACGCTTAGGGCAATAGCTATCATGGTTTGTTAATGGTTGCATTCATAAAGGAAATTGCTGCGATAACACATAAGAAAAATTTGAATGCAAAGACATGACATACAGGAATATACAGCCACAAGGGGTGATGCAGAATCATAAAGGTCCCAACCAAAGAATAGTAGAACCCAGCTAGAACGCTGATCACGATGAAATTAGGAAATGCATTGAACGACAGAAGCTTAAGGAAAAATTCATTCATTAAATCATTTTACAGTTCCCAACATAATTTCTAATGCATTATACTCAATAAAATAAACGAGCATACCTTTGCCTTGTCGCCCGCCTCGAATGAAGTCCGTACGCTCCTTGCCACTCTCGCTTGCCGACCGTCGAGGCTACACCGGTACCTCCCAGCCAATCGCTAGGGGTACTATGCTTCCCCCTTAGCCCCCCGAGCCACAAAGGGGCCACACACAATCCAGATGGTCCGTCTAGCTTCCCAGCTTGCCTCGCAAGGCCGAGCTACCACTCCTAACCAAGCTAGAAAATATCAACTCTCCACAAGTAATCAGTCAAGTCACAATTCCGGCAGCGTAACATTACGCTAACAGTCGATCCCCTTCTTCCTCATCTCCCTTTTCTTTTATAGCGTTTTGAGACCCACCAACTTTCCTAATTCACATTTTAATTTAAGTTTCAATAAAATCTTCTTAATATTCTCCATCACACAAGTGTCGTCCATCCCCCTCTTTTCTCCCATAAATATTTTCTTTAAATTTATTGATTGTCTCAAATCCCTCACCCACCTAGAGTCACTCTTAAATTTACTCCTAGGTGTTCCTAGATCCCCTTACATGTTTTAAATACTTTCCTAAAAGAAAATGTTACTAAATTAGCTCAGATTAGTAGGTTCTTAATTATAGATTCCTTACTATGTTTACCTTGTTTTTTACCATACGTTCCCATCTTTCCTTTATTAAGTTTCCTCCATTACTTAGTTTTCTAATTCTTATTATTCCCTTCTTTCCCCTTTTTATTAAAGCCCAAAATGGTAGTTGCGTTATTAAGCCTTTTCTTTTTATTATTTAGTTAATATCTTTTGTACTTTCATACGTTAAGAAATAATTTCTTCTTTGCAAATTTTTAAATCCCTTAGTTTAATTAAATTCTTACTCTCTTCATTTACCCCAAGAATTTTATGAAGACTAAACTATTACGGAACTGGGTTTTTGTTTAAAATTTTATTTTTATTCTTAGGGTCTTTTCTTAAGGTTAAACTAAATTTTTACCCTAGAGAAAATATAGACTTATGACTTAGATTCTCAACTGGCGACACTTGGTTAAGGAAGTTGTTTAAGGATTTCTTAAGGTGTTAAAGTCTTAGGGCCATCTAGGTTTGTTTCTTCATCATCATTAGCGCGACGTGCCCTTCAAGACGCACTACGTGCTCCAAGGGTGCCACTTGCCTCATTCGTTTCTTTTGCGTGACATGCCTTTCAGGATGCACCACGTGCTCCAAGGGTGTCGCTCTCTTCTTGTGTTTCATTTGCGCGACGTGCCCTTCAGGATGCACCACGTGCTCCAAGGGTGCCACTCGCTTCTTGTGTTTCTTTTGCGTGATGTTCCCTTTAGGATGCACCACACACTCCAAGGGTGCCACTCACTTCTTGTTTTTATTTTGCGTAACGTGCCCTTCAGGATGCACCACGTGTTCCAAGGGTGTCACTCACCAACTTGACTGATTGGTAGAAATCTATAAGCTTTGGAGTCAACACTCTGTCAAGTGAACTTGTGGGAGACTAAGGGATCTAAGGAGTAAGGCCCCCACCTTATTGCACGCCCCTTAGAATCATCGTGAGCGACTATCGCAGTCTGCCCTCACGGCATCGTGGATCCTCTCGAACTAGGTAATCATTAACCTATAGTTCGAGCCACGACGAGAGTGCTAGTAGGCTGTGGCAGGGCTGTTGTCCACACCTCTCCCTCATCCTCTCTGGAAATTGTGTGTGGCCCCCTTACTCCATATGTGAGTTTGGTCGACAAGCTATCGTCAGCCTGCATCATCAACAATCATGTCAGAACATGTCAACATATTATTATCAAATCAATGAAATATCACAGTAAATAAATCACCCCAAATAGCACACTCCCTAACTCAATCTAGAGTCCAAGGGGTTCCACCAATGCCTCTGCATCCTCAAGGTCAAAAACCCTGCACACTCAATAAAACTGAGTCAATAGCACCTGTCTACGTCAAAGCAGTAAAACATCATGTCATCTATCATAACGCATCATAATCAAGGATCAATGTTTTAACATCATAAAAGTCCAGATCACTTGCGAGAAAGTGTACTCAAAGAATAAGTTTTCTCAGTGTACCAGAGCGGGATGTTACAAATCTTGATAACCTTAGTAACCATCTTAAACTAGAAGGCTACCATTAAAATGAATAATGAAGCAAAGAACAAGGTGTTTAAGAACAATAACCGAGCATTTAATGTAAAGAAAATAATGAGGCATTTTAAAAAATAAAAATAAAAGAAATTAAGAAGGCATTAATAATAGTTTACTGCCATGTGGAAAAATAAAATAAAGGTAAAAGACTGATCAGGCATAAATTTTACAGCCAAAACGACTATCATTTCAGCTGCCGATCAACTAACAAATAAAAAAAATTGCTGCCAATTGAATTAACTGCCCAATGACTGTCAATTCAGCTAGATTCTATCATGTTTTAAAAGGTTTACTGCCAATTCAATAATTACAGCACTTCCGTCAAGAATAAAGGGGACAACCATCATTCATGCCATGAAAAATTTTGCTGAGAGCCCGAAAAGCAGGTTTAACCATTTAGCAGCACGATGATCCCCTTTTTTTTGGCAATGTGTGGACTCAACAACAACGTTGTCCTCTTGTTCTTCTTTAAAAACACTAGATCAACAGGACACGTATCGAATAGAAGGAATAACATAACAGAAGTAATGCAATTAAATAAATGATAGGGATAAGTGGTTGATCGAATGGTCATAATAACACTTGAAGATGTGTAAACATATGCGCCATCTGGTGGAGGATTTGGCGGTCTCTGGCCAACGTTCCCATAGAGGCGGTTGGTTATCAAACTTTAAATGGATAATGGGAATAGCTAGGGCCGTACTGGATGTCGATTTAGGAAAAAATTGGGACGAAAATTTCTAAAATTCCTACCATACATAATGCCAACCACAAAAACAGAGGCAAGGGAATACTGCAATGATAAAAATGCGGAGTGAATGCCAACCCAACGCAAAAAGGGGATGAGCTAATGAAACGAGGTTGTAAGGATGGATGAAGGGCGGAGATACCTTGCCAAAAACAAGTGAAGAACACACAGGATGAATTCACCATTGACCGATAAGTATTTAGAGTTAAATTCTCCATTGAAAATAAAGAAGACGTCGAGTTCAATGGGCCATTACCAAATGAACATACAGAAACAATTGGCCAGCATGAGATTTACACAGTTAGATTTCTCCAGTGAAGTGATGAAGGCCTAGGGCTTGATTTTAGAGCTTCCATATGATGTAAATGCTGAAGTAATATATTTTTATCAACACCTTCTTGAATGCAAAATGAAGAAATTACATCTATCATAAATTTCATTCACTGAAGTATGAAGGCATAGGGCTTGAGTTTACAACTGCCATATGATGTAAACGCTAGAGTAATATATTTTTATCAACACCTTATTGAACGCAGAGTGAAGAAATTACATCTATCATAAATTTTATTCGCTGAAGTATTCCGTTTTTATCATTACCTAAATGCAACAATAGAGGCAATACTTTATATTTGTTGGATAATTACAAATGTACAAGTAAGATATTTTTGTTTACATCCACCACATAATGACAATTGCATAAGTGATAAGAACAAGTCAATCCAACAAGAACCAGATGCAGATCAAAGTTAAATACTTTTTACATCTTTGGATACCAATGTAAAAATGCTGACTACAGTAAGAGGATGCCAAGGCCCTAAGGATAACTCATTGAAGGGATTGCAGGGATTCTATCAGTCGGGGCGCAGAAATAAACATCAAGGATGCAAGATAATCCAAATGCAGAGGCCCTGTTGAAGGACACAAGTCATTAATCTAGCAAGGACATCAACAGAGGGAGACGGCTAAAAGGTTCACCTTCGCTTCACCATCCTCACACAGAAAAGTAGGGCATTGAGATCCATAGGTATTTTAATGCTAAGGCAACGACCGTACATCAGGCTCCTGGCCGACTACTCAAGCAAGGACTGACGAGCTAGGGATGAAAACCAAACAATCGCATGGGTCATAATCAAACCACAGGGTTGTCGAGTCATGCGGGGACGAAGGCCATGGGAAATCAATCAACCAAACAATTAGCTAGGCTAAGAAAAAGGGGTTCATTATCATCTAAGAATCCAATCCATTTACAATCAATATGTAGATCCAATCATAAGTCCTAATGCATTCTATTCTACAAAATAAAAGAGAGTATTGTTACCTGATCGCCCACTTTGAATGAAATCCCATGCTTCATGCAATTCCCACTCGCTGACCATTGAGACTTCACTGGTACCTCCCAACCAATGCTAGGGGTACTCTTCTTCCCTATTATCCCACCGATCCACAAAGGGGCCACACACACTATCCAGAGATTTCGTCTAGCTCCAAGCTTGCCTCGCAAGGACGAGCTACCACTCCTCTCCAAGCTGTGTATCCCAACTCCCCACAAGTAAATCAATCAAGTCGATATTTATGCAGCATAACATTACGTAAACAGAAGATGCCCCCTTCATCCTTCTCCTTCCTTTATTTTATAGCATTTTGAACTTCCTTTCTTTCCTAAAATCTCATTTAATTATAGTTTAAAAAATAAATTCCTAAAATTTCCTCTTCGTACAAGTGTCCCCCATCCCCTACATTCCTTCATAAATTAATTTATTTAATTAAGTAATTATCTTTATTTCCCTCACCCACCTAGAGTTACTCCTAGGTGTCCCTAGATTCCCTTACAATTTTTAAAGGCTTTCCCTATTATGAAATTGCTAATTCAGTTTAAAATTAGAAATCTCTTAAATGTGGATTCCTTACTAAGTTGACTTCCCGCTTTTTCCCTTAAGTTCCCCTTTTTCCTTTTTATGTTACCTCCTTTCCCTAGTTTCCTATTTTTTTGATTTTGCCTCCTTCACCTTTTACTTGGAACTCAAAAAGGCAAGCGTGGAATACAACCCCTTTTCCCTTTTATCATTAATTTAGCATCCTTTTAAATTATCAAATGATAAAATAATTAATTCCCTCTTTACTTTTTATGTCCACGTATTTTATTTCTTATGAATAATTTAATTTCTTACTCCCTTCATGTTACAAAATTTTATGAAGACCATAATTATTACTTAAGTGGCTTTTATTTTAATTTTTATTCTTTTATTTCTTTTTATCTATTTATTTTATTTTATTTTTTTAATTATTATTATATTTTTAAAGGTAGACAAAATTTTACCCCTAGTGAAATTTTAGACTCGGAACTTAGATTTTGTACTGGGCGACATTTAATTAGGGAAATTGTTTTAAAATTTGTTAACCTATTATTTGTCTTAGGGCCATCTAGGTTCATCCATCTATCATCATCAATGCAAAATGCCCTTCAGGACGTACTAGGTGCTCCAAGGGTGCCACTCGCTTCATTTGTTCCTTTGCACAACATGCCCTTCAAGATGCACTATGTGCTCCAAGGGTGCCACTTGCCTCTTGATTGATTGGTAGACATCAATAACCCCTGGAGTCAACACTTCATCATGAGAACTTGTGGGAGACTAAGGGATTCTAAGGAATAAGGCTCATGCCTTATTGCGTGCCCCTTAGAATCATCGTGAGTGACTGTCGTAGTCTGCCCTCACGACATCATCAATCCTCTCGAACTAGGTAGTCCTTAACCTACAGTTCATGCCACGACGAGAGTGCTAGTAGGTTGTGGCAGGGCTACTATCCACACCTCTCCCTCGCATGTCTGGTAGTTGTGTGCGACCCCTTTACTCCATATGTGATTTTGGTCGGCAAGCTATCGTCAGCCTACATCATCAACAAATCATGTTAGAACATATCCATATCATATTATTTAGTTATATGCACTAATATCACAGTAAAACAATCAAACCCCAATGGCACATTCCCTGACTCGATCCAGAGTCCAAGGGGTTCCATCGATGCCTTTGCATTCTCAAGGTCCAAAACCCTTCACACTCAGTAAAACCAAGTCGATAGCACCTATCTATGTCAATGTAGTAAAACAACATGTCATCTGCCCATAATGCATCATAATCAGTCAAATGTTTTAATAGCATATTAATCCGGATCACTTGTGAGCAAGTGTCCTCCAAGAATAAGTTCACTCAGTGCGCTAGAGCGAGATGTTACATACACCCCCTCTTGGTCTAAACTTCATCCCGAAGTTTCACAGTATAAATGTCGAAATAAGTGTATCACAGTATCATATGTCTATATATCAAACAAAAATGGAAACTACTGGTTCATATCATGTGCATCCTCCAAGGTCGCTGAGTGTGGACTATAATTGTCCCACTGGACCTTGACCCGATCTACCATTCGATGTTGTAGCTGTCGAACACGATGATCCAAGATGCAGACCGACTCAGCCGTGAGAAACCTCTCGTCCGATACCTGCAAGGAACTCATGTCAATAACATGTGTACGATCACTAATATAATGTCTCAAAACAAAAACATGAAAAACATCATGCATACGCCTCAAGGAATCAAGCAAGGCTAGTCTATAGGCCACGTGCCCCTTTCTCTCCACAATTTGGAAGGTTCCCATGAAACTAGGAGAGAGTTTATCTCCCTTCCCAAACTTGATCAAACTCTTATGCGGTTTAACCCGCAAGCAGACTCGATTTCTGACCTTGTAACTACGGTCGACACAATGCACATCGGCATAACTCTTATGTTGATACTGAGCTTCTTTAATCCTTTGTCTTATTGTTTGCATTTTCTCTTCCATTTCTTGGATCACTTCTGGTCCCACTAGGACCCTATCCTCAAGCCGATCCCAACTAAAGGGTGTCTGACACGGTTGCCCATAAAGAAACTCGAAAGGCACCATTTTAATGGTTCTTTGGTAATTGTTGTTGTAAGAGAACTCTACTAGAGGCAATAATTCTTCCCAACACTTTTGTTGGCCCATCACATACACGCACAACATTTCCTCCAAGGTTTGGTTCATTCATTTGGTCTGCCCGTCAGTCTCTGGGTGATAGGCAGTACTAAAGTTAAGTTGGGTTCCCAAGGCCTCTTGGAAACTCCTCCAAAATTGTCCAGTAAACACTGATCCTCGATCGAATATAATCCTCTTAGGCACGCCATGCAGCCTCACAATCTCACTGATGAAAAATATAGCTATGTCAGGTGCCTGATACATCGTACACACGGGAATAAAGTGAGCACTCTTCATTAGAGTGTCTACTACTACAAAAATCGAGTCATGTCTCCTTGCTGTCATTGGAAATACAACAATAAAATCCATCGAAATAACCTCCCATTTCGATTCCGGAATGGCATGTGGTTGTAGTAATCCTACTAGGTGTCTATGTTCAGCCTTTACCTGCTGACATTCTAGACCTCTGGCCACATAGTTGACTATGTGGGCCTTCATTCTTTTCTAGAAGAATAAGGGTTTAAGGTCTGCCCTCATTTTCGTGACTCCCAGATGAGCCATGTAAACTGGTCTATGAGCCTCACTCAGGATCAACATCCTCAACTCGTCGTTTGTTAGTATGTAAATCTGACCTTTAAACCTCAATAAACCATCGCTATCAAATGAAAATCCCTCAAATCGTTGTACCATCATTGTTTTTTGTCCGATAAAACCCTCGACCTCTTTGTGCCAGTCATCATCACACTGTAAAGTTAGAATCTTTTCACGTAGATTTGTCTGAAGAGGAAGCACCAAAAATATGCATGGTGTCTGACTCAATGCATCCACCACTCAGTTCACCATCCCTTTTATGTAAGTAATCTCGAAGTCATACTCACTAAGCAATTCCGACCAACATTATTGTCGGGTGTTTAGGTCACCTTGCGTAGATATGTGTTGTAGTCCACAATGGTCAGTCTTTAGTTCAAATTTTCATCCAACAAGGTAGTGTCTCCAAACCTTCAAGGCATATATGATGGCTAATAACTCAAAATTGCGCGTCACGTAGTTCTCCTCATGCCTTCTCAGTTTCCTCAAAATGTGAGCGATTACTCGTCCATATTGCATCAAGACTCCGCCTAAGCCTTCCTTGGATGCATCAGTGCATACCAAGAAGTCCACATCCATGTCAGGGACCTTTAGTATCGGCGCTATTGTCAACAACTCCTTGAGCCTCGGAAATGCTTCCACGCATTTCTTGGTCCAGACAAACTTCTTTCTTTTCTTCTGCAATTCCGTGATCGGATTTGCTATCTTCGAAAATCGCTCGATGAACCGTCGATAGTATCCTGATAAACCCATGAAGCCACGCACTTCTGAGACATTCATAGGCGCAGGCCATTCCATAATAGCCTCTACCTTGGATGGATCCATGACGATGCCTTCATTGCAGATAACATGCCCTAAGTAGTAAATCTTCGATTGATAAAATGAGAATTTGGACAACTTCCCATACAATTTGTGCTCTCGCAAACACTGTAGTACCAAGTGTAAGTTATCATCATGATCCTCCGTCGTACGAGAGTAAATCAAAATATCATCAATGAACACTTGGATGAACTTGTCTAAGTACTCGGAGAACACCCCGTTCATCAAACTCATAAATACCCCTGGGGCGTTTGTCAGTCCAAATGATAAAATAGTAAACTTGCAATGTCCAAACCTCATCTTAAAGGAGGTATTAGGGATGTCATCCTCCTTGATCCGTAACTGGTTATACCCTAATCGCAAATCGATCTTGGAGAAGACCATCACACCTTTCATTTGATCGAATAAGTCATCAATCCTCGATAATGGATACTGATTATTGGTCGTAGACTTGTTTAGTTGATGGTAGTCAATGCAAAGCCTCCACTATCCATCCTTCTTTTGTATGAAAATAACAGGTGCACCCCACGATGACACACTAGGACATATCATTCCCAGGTCCAACAACTCCTTTAGTTACATTTTCAACTCTTGTAACTCTAGGGTCGACATCCGATAAGGTGTTCTTCCTATCGGTTCCGTCCCCGGTTTTAGGTCTATGGTAAAATCCAATTCCCTCTTCAGCAACATCCCAGGTAACTCCTCTGGAAACACGTCCACAAACTCTCTCATCACTGGAAGGTGTTCTAGAACTTCCGCTACTCCCTTCTTGTTTAACGCAAGGATCACATAAATCTTTCACCCCTTGCGCATACTCTTACGTAACTGTAAGGAAGAGACTAACCTCAAAAAAAATCCCTGGTTCCGTCCTACAATCACACGTCTCTATCCCTCATCATCGAACAAGCTCAATCGTTTCGTCTTACAGTTGAGTATCACCTCATGCGATTCCAACAAATCCATACCAATCACGACATCATAAGATCCTAATATCGTGACATACAAGTTGGTTCTGGTGACAAACTCTCCCAAGTTAAGGACATATCCCGTAACAATTCCTCCAACCTTCTGTTTCGCTCCCAAAGCCATCTCTATGAAGCTAAACTCATCTTATTCGAATACCTTTACCTTAATCGTTTTTAGCGTTGCAACATAAATGAAACTCTTGGTAGCACCAGGATCTATCAAAATACTAAGGGTCTGGTCAGCGACGGTACTTGTCGTCTCAATCATAGTCGACTGGTGTTGTGCCTGGCAGTTATTCACCACTACATGAATTCGATGGGCCTTGTCCATATCTCCCATGGTAGTTGGTCTAGCTGATTCAGATGCTCTAGTTCTCTCCACTAGGTAGTCGCGCTGGTAGTGTGGATCCCCACAAGTCTAACACCCCTTCTTTGGCCCAGTAGTCCTAGTACCCAAAGTAGAAAAAGATGGCCCACCAGCCTGGAACCCTAGTATGTTCTGCTGATTAGGCATAAACTATTGCTGCTACGAGCAACACTGTTGCTGATGCTGTGGTCCCCGATAAGGTGTCCGCTGCTAAGGCATCGGTCGCCAGGGTGTAGTGAAAGTGGATCCCCTCTGGAAGCCACGATATCCCAGTGTATGTCTGGCAGGTATCTGATGTTGTTGTGCTCTAGATGAAACATGCCCTATTGGTCTCGCTAGAGTCCTAGTATGACCCCCATTGATAAGATCCTCCTCTGCTATGAGGGCCTTCTGGATGACATCATGAAAGTTTTGAGGCATCAAATTCCTAACCTTTGCACGCAAGATGTTGTTAAGGCCGAACACGAACCTGTTGACCTTAAGTTTCTCAGTATTAAGGTGTGGAGCATACCGGAGCAGCTCCATAAAACGGGCCTCATACTCGGGCACTGTATGACCTCCCTATCATAAGGTGTTGAACTCATTGAGATGAT
Organism: Picea engelmannii; assembly: GCA_009831015.1. Classification (NCBI taxonomy): domain Eukaryota; kingdom Viridiplantae; phylum Streptophyta; class Pinopsida; order Pinales; family Pinaceae; genus Picea; species Picea engelmannii. The sequence goes on along the minus strand of ML778602.1, from coordinate 333,772 downwards.
TCTCAATGAATTCCTTTGAAAGGTACCTCTCTTAGAACCATTCCTCGAACAGTTCCCATGACACGTCTTTTCCATGTTCAGCTGTAGTAGGACCGTCTTCCACCATAGAAGAGCACTCCCCTTCAGTTGAAAGACCACTATGTGGACCTTCATGTTGGAGGTATAATCACGAAGTGCGAAGCACATCGCCATATTCTCCAACCATGCCTCGACAACTGCGCCATCTAGGGCACCAAAGAACTTAGGAAATTTGACCTTCTCGAGTTCACGGTGAATTCTACCAGTACCGACTAGAGCACGCGGTGGAACCTCAACGGGTATCGGCACCCTGGCCTTGTTTTTGTCCAAACAACTAATCAATGTGTCGAACATGCGCTGAAAGGATCTCATCATTCTAACTACATTACCAATTGTTATTTGCTCCTCTCCGAGGACCCACTCGTCTCCTTGGGGGTTAGACCCCTCAAGCATGGATGCTATTGAAGGCGTTGTGCCTCCTCCCCTCGCACCCCGTCGTCTGCCTCCTTGGCATCCTCTAACCATGATTACCTGCATGCACACAAGTCAACTCTATTAGCAATGGTATAATCAATCATATCAGCGAAATTCATAGCGATCCCAAGTCGTGGGTTGAACTCTCTCTGATACCATATGTAACAAACCTCTCATTTGTCACAACATCAACCTCTCATAGCAAGTGCAATTTTTTTTTTGTGTGTGTGTGTACAAGGGTAATAAAGGAATTACACTCTGTGTCACAACACAATGACAAACATGATGCATGCAACTACGACAACAACATGACGACCTCAGACGCACATCAAGCATCTCGAAGCAATGAACAACAATAATCCAACAAAGGTGTAACATCCTGCTCTGGCGCACTGAGAAAACTTATTCTTTGAGGACACTTGCTCACAAGTGATCTGGACTTTTATGATGATAAACTATTTATCCTTGATTATGATGCGTTATGATAGATGACATGATGTTTTTACTACTTTGTTGTAGACAGGTGTTGCTGACTCAGTTTCATTGAGTGTGCAGGGTTTTGGACCTTGATGATGCAGAGGCATCGGTGGAACCCCCTTGGACTCCAGATTGAGTCAGGGAGTGTGCTATGGGGTTTATTTATTTACTGTGATATTTCATTTGATTTGATGATATGATGTTGACATTTCTGACATGATTGTTGATGATGCAGGCTGACGATATCTTACCGACCAAACTCACATATGGAGTAAAGGGGCCACACACGATTTCCAGAGAGGTTGAGGGAGAGGGGTGGATAGCAGCCCTGCCACCACCTACTAGCACTCCCGCTGTGGCTCGAACTGTAAGTTAACGATTACCTAGTTCGAGAGGATCCACGATGCCATGAGGGCAGACTGCGAAAGTTGCTCACGATGATTCTAAGGGGCACGCAATAAGGTGGGGGCCTTATTCCTTAGAACCGTTAGTCTCCCACAAGTTCACCTGGCGGAGTGTTGACTCTAGGGGTTATAGATGTCTACCAATCAGTCCAGTTGGTGAGTGGCACCCTTGGAGCATGTGGTGCATCCTGAAGGGCACGTCGCACAAAGGAAACACAAGAAGCGAGTGGCACCCTTGGAGCGCGTGGTGCATCCTGAAGGGCATGTCGCGCAAAGGAAATGAATGAGGTGAGTGGCACCCTTGGAGCACATGGTGCATCCTGAAGGGCACATCGCATTGATTTGGATGATGGAAACAAACCTAAATAGACCTAAGATAATAACACCTTAATAAATTCTTAAAACGACACCCCTAAACAAATCGTCGTCCAGTTCAAAATCTAAACCTAAGTCAAAAAAAAAAAAACTTCTCTAAGATAAAAATTTCGTTTAACCTTAAGGGAAAAGGCCCCAACTCTAACTCTCAAAAGAGCCTAACCCTAATTCTAAATGAAATAGCTCCAACAAATCTTGACCTAATCCTATACCCAAATATCATTATTAAAAGCAATTAACCCTAATAACCATTAAAATAATTATGCAAACATCATTATGAGATTTTAGGCTAGAGTTCTCACCTCAATGCAGTGCAAGGAGAGTACAATTTTTAGAACGTACTTGAGCTCTAGTTCTTGGATTTATTAACGTCAACTTCATCCAACTACAACCAATTTATCAAAGGATACATTTTAGTTAACTCAGACAATAAATTTCATTGAAGGCCTCTCTTTCTTTAAATGCAACCTTCAATGAGAGTTCATTAACATATTGAAAGCATAACTCCCTTATGAATGCAATAGTCTTTCAAAAATTAAACTAATTCATAAATAAACGAATACCAAAAGCCATAGTTTTGATTGACAGAACACATAACCATCAGTGAATAAATTGAATGCTTAAGGGACTAAACTATATTCCTTAAAACTCATACATAAACTCGGATTTAACCAATAGTAATAAAATTATTTAACGAGCGGGAGTATAAAAAATTTTTTTATTTAATTTAAAAAGATAAAATGAAAATATGCTTAGCGCATTTATCTTTTGGTAAGGGAAATAATTTGGAGAAAAGTGGGGGGATGAGTGACACTTGTAGGACAAAGAATTTTAGAGGGTTTTTCATTAAAACTTAAAATAAATGTGATTTAGGTAAAAAAAAAGGGGTATAAAGGAAAGGGGCATGGGGAAAAATGGGGGAGGGCTATGAGGTATTGTTATGCTGCCGAAATTGAAATGAGACTGATTTCTTGTGGGGAGTTGGGATTTTCTCAGCTGTATTGGAGTGGTAGCTCAGCCTTGGAGGTGAGCTGAGAAGCTAGACTTATCTTCTGGATCTTGTGTGGCCCCTTTGCGGCTCGAGGGGCTAAGGGGGAATCAAAGTACCCCTAGCATTTGGCTGGGAGGTACCGGTGTAGTCTCTACGATTAGTGAGCAGGAGCGGCACGGAGCACAAGAGTCCTTTGCGGCAAGCAATAAGGCAACGGTATGCTCATGTATTTAGTAGAGTAGAATGCATAGTTATTTACTGCTGCGATTATGATTGTAATGTTGTAAAATGTTATTTCCTTGTCCTTTAAACTATGCAAGAAAAAAAAGGGGTATTTTCTGAAGATCAGCGTTGGCAATCAGTTCTGGAGTTTCATTTGACTCTGTTCCCGCAAACTGTATTTGGACATTTCATTTTTAAATTGGGTATAGTTTTAGGGTTTCTGGTAAATTTGTTTTGGGTTTATGGTTATTTCATTTTTTTTATATTTGGTACAGTTTTAGGGTTCCTGGTAAAGTTGTTTGGGTTTATGGTTCTTTCGTTTTTGGCCTAGTTTTAGGGTTTCTGGTAAATTTGTTTTGGGTTTATGGTTATTTCAATTTTATATTTCGTACAGTTTTAGGGTTTCTGGTAAATCTGTTTTGGGTTTATGGTTATTGTATTCAGGTCCCTGGGCATATAAATCTACCGTGGGCGTTGATTTTTGGGCGTTTGAAATCTACTGTGAGCGTTGATTTTCTGTCGGGGCGTGTATTTACTTCACTGGGGCGTTTTTACTATTCCGTCGGCATTTTGCATTTGTTGTGGGCATTTAAAACCTACTAAGTATTGTTGAATGCTGGTGGGCATATAAATCTACCATGGGCGTTGATTTTGGGGCGTTTGAAATCTACTGTGGGCGTTGATTTTTTTGTCGGGGTGTGTATTTACTTCACTGGGGCGTTTTTTTACTATTCCGTGGGCGTTTTGTATTTTACTGTGGGTGTTTATAACTTCGGTGGGCGTTGATAATGTATGGGCATTTCATTTCTGGTATGGGCATTTATAATGTAGGGGCATTTCGTTTTTGATATGGGCGTTTATAAATGTAAGGGCGAATAGTTTACGGTCCTGGAAATGAACATGACTTGTTTACAAAAATGTGAAGAGAGAAGCATCAATACTATATCCATTTTGTTTTTGTATGATAATACATTATAATCTTAGAATCGCCCAACAGTTTAATTAATTAAGGTTGCTGTATTCATTTTTATTTAGAAGTTTCATCCGTATAAGTTGATTATTAACAGGTTAATTTCATCATGATAATGGGAGTGGATGTTCCTGTTGCTATTTTTCTTGAATTGCCCAACGGTTTTAAATATTAAAGGATGGACGATCTTTTATTATCCTTTTCATTCCTTATGGAAGTTCCTGTTGCTGTTTTTTTTAATTTGAAATTGCCCAGAAACTTTAAATATTAAAGGATGGATGGTGTTTTATTTATTAAATGTTTCATTCATAAAAAGTCTATTATTGGAAGCTAATTTTAACCCAATGATAAGAGTGGGTGTTTGTTGCTGATTCATTTTAAGAATCGCGCACCAGTTTTAATTATCAAATGTTTATGTCGACCCAGAATATAGTAGAATAGCCCCCCTTCTTCAACCTGCGACCTGGGGATTTTAGGTTGGTGAAGAGTAAATACAACAGACCCTCCTTCAGATAGAAGGAAAACATTCTGTCACCTTCCCAGAATTATGATTATTAGGTTACTTTCTGTAGTGAATTTTATTATTATTTTATTGACAGAATGACTGAGCTGTGCGTAATTAGAGGTCTGTGATTAATTATATAATCATTAACGTTTAAAAAAGGAAAATTCAATGCTACTTAATTTAACCCCGGAATGATAATGAGCTGTACATAAGTAGAGGTTGTGATATGGATTTATGAAATCATTGATGTTTTTAAAATCCAAAGAAAATTGAAGCTGTATGATTTAACGCCAGATTGATGGTGCGCTGTATGTAATTGAAGTTGGGATACTAATTTATGTAAACATTGCCATTCACATTCTATTAGTTATATTTTCCCTATTTTATGGGTTGATTTCCATTCTACTTTCAGGGTTGTTAAAGCTAACTAATAATTTTGCTCATCTTTTAAATTCCTTATTTTACTTGAATTATTAAAATTTCATGTTCTCAATATTCTCTTATTTAGTCCATCTTTTAGATTATTTTATATCCTTATATGAATGTTTATTATTAGAAACGAACTGTTGGTAATATTAATTTTATATCTTGGAATTTAATTAGATATCGTTAAGGGGTAATGGAACTAGTAAGTTGATTAGTATAGTGAAGGTCACTACCATGGTGTGGTCACTTTTGGAAAGGATATTGTAATTTGTTATGAAAATAGTTAGTTAATTTGTAAGTCTTACATTATAAAAGGGTAATGATGCTAGCATTTATGGTAATGATATTATGGTTCCATTGTAGATGTTAACAATTAAATTGTCAAGTTATTATCATTTAAATTGCAAGGTTAATATTTGTTTAATTTGAAATGTTTATGATGATTAAATTGCAATGTTAATTTTTGTTTAAATTGAAATGTTAAGGATGATGTTTAAATTGCAATGTTGATATTTTGTAAGGTTATTGTAAAGTATGGTAATAAATTGGAAGGCAAGGTAAGATAATATGGAGAATGTAAATGTTTGGAGGTTTACCATTATGGTAATGATATCGGTGCTCAATTATGGCAATTAACAGAAAAATGCAATGTGCTTGTGATTATTGCTTGTCCTTGAACTAGTGCAAAATGATTTTATAACTAAATAATGGGGGTTGAGATTATTGGTTTTTACCTTATGTTAAGGTACTCGTCGGTTAATGATATTTAATGGAGCAGTTGGTCAGTAATCAATCACAATCGGGGTGTAGGAATGTCCGGTCTTAGTTATTGGTTGGTCCTTGCCTGAGTCCTTTTTCTTGCACCTTCCGTAGAGGATGAGGATTTTCATTTATTTATTGTTCTGCCACATTGTTAATGTCTTGTTGGGTCTGCTTGTATCGGGTGGGATGTAGACACCTCCATGTTCCTCAGAACAATCGCCAGCCCTGAGACATTAAATGGTTAAAATCGATGGGAACCTGGGCTTGAGCGTTTCTTATGTGTCTTGGAGGTCCTAACCATTGCAGGGTAGGACGGGTGGGTAGTCAGTTCTACTTAGTGTCGTGTGATCGTCGTTTATGCATGCAGTTACCTATCATGCATCCTTGTCATCTTTTTATGTTCATCATGGTTGCATCTTATTCGTCGTCAGGTGGCGACGTAGAGTTGAATGCGTTGATTGTTTCCTTGTACACACTTTTTAAACACACACACAAAAAAAAATTCACTAGTTACTAGAGTTGGGTTGTCATACCACGGAGGTCGTTACATATGGTATCAGATCCAGTTCGACCCGTGACTTTGGATTCGCTACGGATTTTGTTGACATGAGTTGATTTTGTATACTACTATTGTTCGAGTTGATTGTGTGCATGCAAGTGATCATGGTAAGAGGACACCGCGGAGGAAGATGACGGGATGCTAGGGGAGGAGGCATGACGCCTCTAGTAGCATCCACGCCTGAGGGGTCTAACCCCTAGGGAGGCGAGCAGGTTCTCGGACAAGAGAAGATAGTGGTTGGCGATGTTATTGGGATGATGAGATCCTTCCAGCGCATGTCTGAGTCTCTGATCAGCTGACTGGACAGAGACGAGGCCAGGGCGTCAACAACCACTGAGGTTCTACCGCGCGCACCGGCCGTTATAGGTAGCATTCACCGTGAACTCGAGAAGGTAAAATTTCTCGAGTTATTTGGTGCCCCGGACGATGCAGTCACCGAGGCATGGTTGGAGAATATGGCGATGTGCTTCGCACTTCACGATTATACCTCGAACATGAAGATCCACATGGTGGTCTTTCAACTGAAGGGGAGCGCTCTTCTATGGTGGAAGACACTCCTGCTGCAGCTGAACATGGCCGTGGAAGACGTGTCATGGGAACTGTTCGAGGAATGGTTCCAAGAGAGGTACCTTTCAGAGGAATTCATTGAGTGTCAGCTCAATGAGTTCAACGCTTTACAACAGGGAGGTCATACGGTGCCCGAGTATGAGGCACGTGTTATGGAGCTGCTCTAGTATGCTCCGCACCTTAACACTGAGAAGCTCAAGGTCAATCGGTTCGTGTTTGGCCTTAACGACAGCCTGCATGCAAAGGTTAGGATCTTGATGCCTCAAACCTTGCACGAAACTGTCCAAAAGGCCCTCATAGAAGAGGAGGAGCTTATCAGTGGGGGTCAGACCAGGACTCCAGTGAGACCAGCAGGGTAGGGTTGATCTGGAATGCTGCAGCACCAGACACCAACAAGACATACGCCGGGATATCGCGGCTTCGAGAGGGGATCCACGTTCACTACACCTCGACGACTATCGCCTAAGAAACATACACCTTATCGAGGAACACAGCACCAGCACCAGTGTCGCCCGTAGTAGCAATAGTTTAGGCCTATTCAGCATAACAGACTAGGGTTTCAGGCCGGTGGGCAATCATCTTCTACTTCAGGTACCAAGACTACTGGGTCGAAGAAGGGGTGTTGGACGTGTGGGGAGCCACACTACCAGCGTGAATATCCTGTGGAGAGGACTAGGGTGTCCGGATCAATCGGACCCGCTACTGTGGGAGATATGGGTAAGGCCCATTAGATACATGCAGCAATGAATAACCACCAGGCAGAGCACCAGTCGACTGTGCTCGAGATGACAGGTACTGTCGCTGACCAGACCCTTAATATTTTGATAGACCCAGGTGATATTGAGAGTTTCATTTGTGGTGCAACGCTAAAAAGGATTAAGGTAAAGGAATTTGAACAGGATGAGTTTAGCTTAGTGGATATGGCTTCAGGAGCCAAACAAAAGGTTGGAGGAAAGGTTACAGGCTGTGCCCTTAACCTGGGAGAGTTTGTCACTAGGGTCAACTTGTACGTCACAATATTAGGATCTTATGACGTCGTGATTGGTATGGATTGGTTGGAATCACATGAGGCGATACTCAACTGTAAGACAAAATAGTTGAGCTTGGTTGATGACGAAGGATAGAGATGTGTGATTGTAGGATGGAACTAGGGAGTTTCCCTGAGGTTCGTCTCTTCCTTACAATTACGGAAGAGTATGTGCAAGGGGTGAAAACTTTATGCGATCCTCGCGCTAAACGAGAAGGGATTAGCGGAAGGTCTAGAACACCTTCCGGTGGTGAAGGAGTTTGCAGACGTATTTCCAGAGGAGTTTCCTGGGATGCTTCCAGAAAGGGAACTTGAGTTTACCATAGACCCGAAACCGGGGACCGAACTGATAGCAAGAACACCTTATCGGATGGAGACCCCGGAGTTGCAAGAGTTGAAAATGCAACTGAAGGAGTTGTTGGACCTGGGACTGATATGTCCTAGTGTGTCACCATGGGGTGCACCAGTTATTTTCATACGAAAGAAGGACAAATCATGGAGGCTTTGCATTGACTACTGTCAACTGAACAATGCTACGATCAAGAATCAGGATCCCTTACCAAGAATTGATGATCTGTTTGATCAAATGAAGGGTGCGACGATGTTCTCCAAGATCGATTTGCGATCAGGATATCACCAGTTACGGATCAAGGAGGATGACATCCCTACGACCGCCTTTAAGACGAGATTTGGACATTACGAGTTTATTGTTTTACCATTTGGACTGACAAACGCCCCAGGCGTATTCATGAGTTTGATGAACGGGGTGTTCCGCGAGTACCTGGACAAGTTCGTCCAAGTATTCATTGACGATATTTTGATTCACTCTCGTACGATAGAGGAGCATGACGAGCACTTGCGCTTAGTATTACAGTGTCTATGAGAGCACAAATTGTATGGGAAGTTGTCCAAATGCTCTTTTTATCAATCGAGGATTCACTACTTAGGGTATGTCATCTCTGGCAAAGGTATCTCCATCGATCCAGCCAAGGTTGAGGCTATTATGGAATGGCCTGCACCGACGAACGTCATAGAAGTGCATAGTTTTATGGGCTTAGCAGGATAGTATCGACAGTTTGTCGAGGGTTTTTCGAAGATAGCAAATCCGATCACGGAATTGCAGAAGAAAAACAAGAAGTTTGTTTGGACAGAGAAATGCGCGGAAACATTTCATAGGCTTAAAGAGTTGTTGACAATAGCGTCGATACTAAAGGTCCCTGACATGGATGTGGACTTCTTGGTATGCACTGACGCATCCAAAAAAGTTTTAGGCGGAGTCTTGATGCAAGGTGGACGAGTGATTGCTTACATTTCGAGGAAGCTAAGAAGGCATGAGGAAAATTATGCGACGCATGATTTGGAGTTATTAGCCATCATATATGCCTTGAAGGTATGGAGACACTACCTTGTTGGATGAAAATTTGATCTAAGGACTGATCATTGTGGACTACAACACATTTTTATGCAAAGCGACCTGAATGCGTGACAACGACGTTGGTCAGAATTGCTTAGCGAGTACGACTTCGAGATTACTTACATAAAGGGAACAGTGAACCGAGTGGTTGATGCCTTGAGTCGGAGGTCGCGCATGTTTTTGGTGATGCCTCTTTAGACGAATCTACATGAGAAGATTCTCACATTATTGGACGATGAGTGATACAAAGAAGTCAAAATTTTTATCGGACACAACACAATGATGGTACCCCAATATGAGGGATTTTCTTTTGATAGCGATGGGTTATTGAGGTTTAGAGGTCGGATTTACATATTTCCAAACAACGATTTGAGGAGGTTGATCCTGAGCAAGGTTCATAGAGTAGTCTATATGGCTCACCTAGGAGTCACGAAGATGAGGGCAGACCTTAAACCCTTATTCTTTTGGAAGGGAATGAAGGCCGACATAGTCAACTTTGTGGCTATATGTCTAGAGTGTTAGCAGGTAAAGGCTGAGCATAGACACCCGACAGGTTTACTTCAACCACATGCCATTTCGGAATCGAAATGGGAAGTTATTTCGATGGATTTTATTGTTGGATTGCCACTGACGGCAAGGAGACACGACATGATTTTTGTAGTAGTAGACACTCTAAAGAAGAGTGCTCACTTTATTCTGGTGCGTACGACGTATCAGGCACCTGACATAGTGAGAGTTTTCATCAGTGAGATTGTGAGGATGCATGGCGTGCCTAAGAAGATTATATCCGATCGAGGATCGGTGTTTACCGGACGATTTTGGATGATTTTTCAAAAGGCCTTGGGAACCCAGCTTAACTTTAGTACTGTGTATCACCCAGAGACTGATGGACAGACAGAACGAATGAACCAAACCTTGGAAGACATGTTGCACATGTACGTGATGGACCAACAAAAGCGTTGGGAGGAGTTCTTGCCTCTAGTAGAGTTCGCTTACAATAACAGCTACCAAAGCACGATTAAGATGGTGCCTTTTGAGTTTCTTTATGGGCGATCATGTCGGATGCCCTTGAGTTGGGATTGACTTGAGGATAGGGTCCTGGTGGGACCAAAATTGATCCAAGAAATGGAAGAGAAAATGAAAACCATAAGACAAAGGATAAAAGAAGCGCAGGATCGACAGAAGAGTTATGCCGATGCGCACCGAGTCGACCATAGTTACGAGGTCGGCGATCGAGTCTTCTTGCAGGTTAAACCACATAAGAGTTTGATAAAGTTTGGAAAGGGAGCTAAACTCTATCCTAGGTTTGTGGGACCTTTCGAGATTGTGGAGAGAAAGGGGCCCGTGGCCTATCGACTAGCCTTACCTGATTCTTTGAGGCGTATGCATGATGTTTTTCATGTATCTGTTTTGAGACATTATATTAGTGATCCTACACACCTGATTGACATGAGTTCCTTGTAGGTATCGGATGAGGGAGTGCTCATGGCTAAGCTGGTCTACATCTTAGATCATCGCGTTCGACAATTATGACGTCGAATGGTAGATCAGGTCAAGGTCTAGTGGGACAGTTATAGTCCACACTCGGCAACCTAGGAGGATGCATATGATATGCGCCAACAATTCCCATTTTTGTTTGATAGATAGACTTATGATACTATGGTACTCTTATTTCGGCATTTATACTGAGAAACTTCAGGACGAAGTTTAGACCAAGAGGGGGTGTATGTAACGTCCCGCTCTGGTGCACTGAGAAAACTTATTCTTTGAGGACACTTGCCCACAAGTGATCTAGACTTTTATGATGATAAACTATTTATCCTTGATTATGATGCATTATGATAGATGACATGATGTTTTTACTACTTTGTTGTAGACAGGTGCTGCTGACTCAGTTTCATTGAGTGTGAAGGGTTTTGGACCTTGATGATGCAGAGGCATCGGTGGAACCCCCTTGGACTCCACATTGAGTCAGGGAGTGTGCTATGGGGTTGATTTATTTACTGTGATATTTGATTTGATTTGATGATATGATGTTGACATTTCTGACATGATTGTTGATGATGCAGGCTGACGATAGCTTGCCGACCAGACTCACATATGGAGTAAATGGGCCACACACGATTTCTAGAGAGGTTGAGGGAGAGGGGTGGACAACAACCCTGTCACCGCCTACTAGCACTCCCGCCATGGCTCGAACTATAGGTTAATGATTACCTAGTTTGAGAGGATCCACAATGCCATGAGGGCAGACTGCGATAGTCACTCACGATGATTCTAAGGGGCGCGCAATAAGGTGGGGGCCTTATTCTTTAGAACCCTTAGTCTCCCACAAGTTCACCTGGCGGAGTGTTGACTCCAGGGGTTATAGATGTCTACCAATCAGTCAAGTTGGCGAGTGGCACCCTTGGAGCATATGGTTCATCCTGAAGGGCACGTCGCACAAAAGAAACACAAGAAGGGAGTGGCACCCTTGGAGCACGTTGTGCATCCTGAAGGGAACGTTGCGCAAAGGAAATGAATGAGGCGAGTGGAACCCTTGGAGCACGTGGTGCATCTTGAAGGGCACGTCGCATTGATGTGGATGAAGGAAACAAACCTAAATAGCCCTAAGATAATAACGCCTTAATAAATTCTTAAAATGACACCCCTAAATAAATCGTCGTCCAGTTCAAAATCTAAACCTAAGTAAAAAAAAAAAAACTTCTCTAAGATAAAAATTTCATTTAACCTTAAGGAAAAAGGCCCTAACTCTAACTCTAAAAAGAGACTAACCCTAATTCTAAATGAACTAGCTCCAATGAATCTTGACCTAATCCTATACCCAAATATCATTATTAAAATCAATTAACCCTAATAACCATTAAAATAATTAAGCAAACATCATTATGAGATTTTAGGCTAGAGTTCGCACCTCAATGCAGTGCAAGGAGAGTACAATTTTTAGAACATACTTGAGCTCTAGTTCTTCGATTTATTAACGTCAACTTCATCCAACTACAAACAATATATCAACGGATACGTTTTAGTTAACTCAGACAATAAATTTCATTGAAGGCCTCTCCTTCTATAAACGCAACCTGCAATGGGAGTTCATTAACATATTGAAAGCATAACACCCTTATGAACGCAATAGTCTTTCAAAAATTAAACTAATTCATAAATAAATGAATACCAAAAGCCATAGTTTTGATTGACAGAACGCATAACCATCAGTGAATAAATTGAATACTTAAGGGACTAAACTATATTCCTTAAAACTCATACATAAACTCAGATTTAACCAATAGTAATAAAATTATTTAACGAGCGGGAGTATAAAAAAAAATAAAATGAATTTAAAAAAAAATAAAATGAAATGATGCTTAGCGCATTTACCTTTTGGGTTTTTTAGAGGGTTTTTCATTAAAACTTAAAATAAATGTGATTTAGGTCAAAAAAAAGGGGGATAAAGGAAAGGGGCATGGGGAAAAATGGGGGAGGGCTATGAGGTATTGTTATGCTGCCGAAATTGAAACGGGACTGATTGCTTGTGGGGACTTGGGATTTTCTCAGCTGTATTGGAGTGGTAGCTCAGCCTTGGAGGCGAGCTGAGAAGCTAGACTTATCTTCTGGATCTTGTGTGGCCCCTTTGCAGCTCGGGGGGCTAAGGGGGAAGCAGAGTACCCCTAGCATTTGGCTGGGAGGTACCGGTGTAGTCTCTACGGTCGACAAACAGGAGTGTCACAAAGCACAAGAGTCCTTTGCGGAAAGCAATAAGGAAACGGCATGCTCATGTATTTAGTAGAGTAGAATGAATAGTTATTTACTACTGCGATTATGATTGTAATGTTGTAAAATGTTATTTCCTCATCCTTTAAACTCTGCAAGAAAAAAAAGGGGTATTTTCTGAAGATCAGCATTGGCAATCAGTTCTGAAGTTTCATTCGACTCTGTTCCCGCAAACTGTATTTGGACATTTCATTTTTATATTGGGTACAGTTTTAGGGTTTCTGGTAAATTTGTTTTGGGTTTATGGTTATTTCATTTTTTTTATATTTGGTACAGTTTTATGGTTCCTCGTAAAGTTGTTTGGGTTTATGGTTCTTTCGTTTTTGGCACAGTTCTTGGGTTTCTGGTAAATTTGTTTTGGGTTTATGGTTATTGTATTCGGGTCCCTAGGCATATAAATCTACCATGGACGTTGATTTTTGGGCATTTGAAATCTACTGTGGGCGTTGATTTTCTGTCGGGGCGTGTATTTACTTCACTGGGGCATTTTTACTATTCCGTGGGCATTTTGCATTTGCTGTGGGTGTTTGGTTTTTGGTGGGCATTTAAAACCTACTGAGTATTGTTGAATGTTGGTGGGCGTATAAATCTATCGTGGGCATTGATTTTTGGGCATTTGAAATCTACTGTGGGCGTTGATTTTTCTGTCGGGGTCTGTATTTACTTCACTGGGGCGTTTTTTTACTATTCCGTGGGTGTTTTGTATTTTACTATGGGTGTTTATAACTTCGGTGGGCGTTTATAATGTATGGGAATTTCATTTCTGGTATGGGAATTTATAATGTAGGGGCATTTCGTTTTTGATATGGGCGTTTATAAATGTAACGGTGAATAGTTTACAGTCCTGGCAATGAACATGACTTGTTTACAAAAATGTGAAGAGAGAAGCGTCAATAATATATCCGTTTTGTTTTTGTATGATAATACATTATAATCTTAGAATCGCCTAGCAGTTTAATTAATTAAGGTTGACTGTATTCCTTTTTATTTAGAAGTTTCATCCGTATAAGTAGATTATTAACAGGTTAATTTCATCATGATAATGGGAGTGGATGTTCCTGTTGCTATTTTTCTTGAATCGCCCAACGGTTTTAAATATTAAAGGATGGATGGTATTTTACTATCCTTTTCATTCCTTATGGAAGTTCCTATTACTGTTTTTTTTTATTTGAAATCACCCAACAAATTTAAATATTAAAGGATGGATGGTGTTTTATTTATTAAATGTTTCATTCATAAAAAGTCTATTATTGGAAGCTAATTTTATCCCAATGATAAGAGTGGGTGTTTGTTGCTAATTCATTTTAAGACTCGCGCACCAGTTTTAATTATCAGATGTTTATGTCGACCCAGAATATAGTAGAATAGGCCCCCTTCTTCGACCCGCGACCTGGGGATTTTAGGTTGGTGAAGAGTAAATACAATAGACCCTCCTTCAGATAGAAGGAAAACATTCTGTCACCTTCCCGGAATTATGATTATTAGGTTACTTTCTGTAGTGAATTTTATTATTATTTTATTGCCAGAATGACTGAGTTGTGCGTAATTAGAGGTATGTGATTAATTATATAATCATTGACGTTTAAAAAAGGAAAATTCATTGCTACTTAATTTAACCCCCGAATGATGATGAGATGTACATAAGTAGAGGTGGTGATATGGATTTATGAAATCATTGATGTTTTTAAAATCCAAAGAAAATTGAACCTGTATGATTTAATGCCAGATTGATGGTGCACTGTATGTAATTGAAGTTGGGATATTTATTTATGTAAACATTTCCGTTCGCATTCTATTAGTTATATTTTCCCTATTTTATGGGTTGATTTCCATTCTACTTTCAGGGTTGTTAAAGCTAACTAATAATTTCTCTCATCTTTTAAATTCCTTATTTTACTTGAATTATTAAAATTTTAAGTTCTCAATATTCTCTTTTTTAGTCCATCTTTTAGATTATTTTATATCCTTATATGAATGTTTATTACTAGAAACAAACTGTTGGTAATATGATTTTTATATCTTGGAATTTAATTAGATATCGTTAAGGGGTAATGGAACTAGTAAGTTGATTAGTATAGTGAAGGTCACTACCATGGTGTGGTCACTTTTGGAAAGGATATTGTAATTTGTTATAAAAATAGTTAGTTAATTTGTAAGTCTTATATTATAAAAGGGTAATGATGCTAGCATTTATGGTAATGATATTATGGTTCCATTGTAGATGTTAACAATTAAAGTGTCAAGTTATTATCATTTAAATTGCAAGGTTAATATTTGTTTAATTTGAAATGTTAATGATGATGTTTAAATTGCAATGTTAATATTTGTTTAAATTGAAATGTTAAGGATGATGTTTAAATTGCAATGTTAATATTTTGTAAGGTTATTGTAAAGTA
>ML778602.1:289496-318364 GCA_009831015.1 Picea engelmannii | reverse complement strand
GAGAATGTAAATGTTTGGAGGTTTACCATTATGGTAATGATATCGGTGCTCAATTATGGCGATTAACAGAAAAATGCAATGTGCTTGTGATTATTGCTTGTCCTTGAACTAGTGCAAAATGATTTTATAACTAAATAATGGGGTTGAGATTATTGGTTTTTACCTTATGTTAAGCTATTCGTCGGTTAATGATATTTAATGGTGCAGTTGGCCAGTAATCAATCACAATCGGGGCGTAGGAATGTCCGGTCTAAGTTATTGGTTGGTCCTTGCCTGAATCCTTTTTCTTGCACCTTCCGTAGAGGATGAGTTTTTTCATTTATTTATTGTTCTGCCACATTGTTAATGTCTTGTTGGGTTTTCTTGTATCGGGTGGGATGTAGAAACCTCCATACTCCTCAGAACAGTCGCCATCCCTGAGACCTTAAATGGTTAAAATCGATGGAAACCTGGGCTTGAGCGTTGCTTATGTGTCTTGGAGGTCCTAACCATTGCAGGTTAGGACGGGCAGGTAGTCAGTTCTACTTAGCATCGTGTGATTGTCGTTTATGCATGCAGTTACCTATCGCGCGTCCTTGTCAACTTTTTATGTTCATCATGGTTGCATCTTATTCGTCGTCGAGTGGTGACGCAGAGTCAAATCCGTTGAGTGTTTCCTTGTACACACTTTTTAAACACACACATAAAAAAAAAATTGCACTAGTTACTAGAGTTGGGTTGTCGTACCATGGAGGTCATTACAAAAGGATAAGATTGACTACCCGCCCGTCCTACCCTACAATGGTTAGGACCTCAAGGACACATAAGCAACACTCAAGCCCAGGTTCCCATCGATTTTGACCATTTAAGGTCTCAGGGCTGGTGACTCTTTTGAGGAACAAGGAGGTGTCTACATCCCACCCGACACAAGAAAACCAAGCTTACAAGCTAAGGACAGTCATCCTAACAACCCCACACACCCCAGACACTTACACAAAATTAAATCTATATCAACGAACTTATCAATATTCTTGATATGTGTATAGTTTTCAATCAAGGTATTACATAAGAAAATCAACACGAGGGGCTTTTCATTATTAAGTGGCACGCTCTCAATAAAATGAAAATTAAGAAATACATTTTCAGGTCACTTTCATAACCCTACCAATGGGAAGAAACTTCTAATAAACAATGAAACTTGGGTACCACTACTGATAAGTGCATATGGCATTTACAGCATGAAAGCCATTAATATTAAAAATGATAGCAAATAATAAGATGTTTTTTTATACAATATACAAAAATGTCTAGTTCTAAGAAAAAGAACAATAAAGCAAATTCATTGATAACAATAGTAAAACAATAATAGAATTATATAACAACTATTTTTCTTTTAAAAACTTGTTCTCAAAATAATAAGAGTACCATCAATATATTTAAATTGATATTGCATCAAATAATACATTTATTATGATAATATACTTATTTATTAATCATTAATCAAAAGCTAACTAGATTGTCTAACTTATGATTTAGCCATTAATTTACAATCATTAGGCTTTAAATGCAACCTGTATAGCAAGGTTAAATATGCAATCCCATCTTTACTCCTCAGTCCAATTAAATCATTAACACTCCCTACAGGGTTACATCTATTTTAATCCAATATCCATCCAACTATCCATTAATCTTAATAACCTTAGTAACCATCTTGAACTAGAAGGCTACCATTAAAATAAATAATGAAGTGAAGAACAAGGTGTTTAAAACAATAATCGAGCATTTAATGTATAGCAAATAACGAGGCATTTAAAAAATAAAAAAAAATAAAAGCAATTAATAAGGCATTAATAATATTTTATTGCCAGGTGGAAAAATAAAATATAGGTAAAAGACTCAGGCATAAATTTTACAGCCAAAACGACTGTCATTTCAACTACCGATCAACTAACAAATACAAAAAATTACTGCCAATTGAATTTACTGCCCAACGACTGTCAATTCATCTAGATTCTATCATGTTTTAAAAGGTTTACTGCCATTTCAATAATTACAGCACCTCCATCAAGAATAAAGGGGACAACTATCATTCATGCCATGAAAAATTTTGCTGAGACCCCGAAAAGGATTTTTAACCATTCAACAACACATTGATCCCCTTTTTTTTGGCAACGCGTGGGCTCAATAGCAACACTCTCCTCTTTTTCTACTTTAAAAATAATAGATCCACAAGACACGTATCGTACAGAAGGAAAAACATAACATAAGTCATGCAATTAGATAAATGATAGGGATAAGTGGTTATCGAATGGTCATAATAACACCTCAAGTTGTGTAAACATATATGCTGCCTGGTGGAGGATTTGGCGGTCTCTTGCCAACATTCCCATAGAGGCGGCTGGTTATCAAGCTTTAAATGGATAATGGGAATAGTTGGGGCCGTACAAGATGTCGATTCAGGAAAATATTGGGACGAAAATTTCTAAAACACCTACAATACATAACACCAACAATACAAACATAGGCAAGGGAATACTACAATGATAAAAACATAGAGTGAATGCCAACCCAACACAGAAAGGGGATGAGATGATGAAATGGGGCTATAAGGATGGATGAAGGATGGAGATACCTTGCCAAAAACAAGTGAAGAACACACAAGACGAATTCACCATTGACCGATAAGTATTCAGAGTTAAATTCTTCATTAAAAATGATGAAGACGTCGAGGTCAATGGGCCATTGCCAAATGAGCATACAGAAACAATTGGCCAGGATGAGATTTACACGGTTAGATTTCCCCAGTGAAGTGATGAAGGTGCAGGGCTTGAGTTTACAGTTGCCATATGATGTAAATGTTGAAGTAATATATTTTTATCAGCACCTTATTGAACGCAGAGTGAAGAAATTACATCTATCATAAATTTCATTCGCTGAAGTATAAAGGTACATGGCTTGATTTTACAGCTTCCATATGATGTAAATGATGAATTAATATATTTTTATTAGCACCTTATTGAATGCAGAGTGAATAAATTACATCTATCATAAATTTCATTCGTTTCCCTTTTTATCATTATCTAAATGCAATAGTAGAGGAAACACTTTATATTTGTTGCATAATTACAAACGTACAAGTAAGATATTTGTGTTTACATCCACCACATAACGACAATCGCAGAAGTGATAAGAACAAGTCAATCCAACAAGAACCAGACACAGATCATAGTTAAATACTTTTTACATCTCTGGATACCAATGTAAAAATGTTGACTACAGTAAGAGGATGCCAGGGCCCTAAGGATAACTCATCGAAGGGATCCCAGGGATTCTATCAGTCGGGGCATAGAAATAAACATCAAGGATGCAAGATAATCCAAACGCAGAGGTTGTGCTGAAGGACACAAGTCATTAATCTGGCAAGGACATCAACAAAGGGAGACAACTAAAAGGTTCGCCTTCGTTTCACCATCCTTGCATAGAAAAGTAGGGCATTGAGATCCATAGGTCTTTTAACACTAACACGACGACTGTAGATTAGGCTCCTAGCCAACTTTCTCAAGTGAGGAATGACGAGCTAGGGATGAAAAGAAAACAATTGCATGGGTCACAGTCAAACCACAGGGTTGTTGAGTCATGCGGGGACGAAGGTCGTGGGAAATCGATCAACCAAACAATCTGCTAGGCTAAGAAAAAGGGGTCTGTTATCATCTAAGAATCCAATCCATTTACAATCAATATGTAGACCAACGCATAAGTCCTAATGCATTCTATTCTACAAAATAGAAGAGAGTATCATTGCCTGATCGTTCGCTTCGAATGACGTCCCGCGCTCCATGCTACTCCTGCTCACTGACCGTCGAGGCTTCACCGGTACCTCCCAGCCAATGCTAGGGGTACTCTTCTTCCCCCTTAGCCCCCCAAGCCTCAAAGGGGCCACACACACTATCCAAATATTTTTTCTAGCTCCCAGCTCACCTCGCAAGGCTGAGCTACGACTTCTCTCCGAGCTGGGTATCCCAAATCCCCACAAGTAAATTAGTCAAGTTGATATTTCTGCAACATAACGTTACGCAAACAGAAGATGCCCCCTTCATCCTTCTCCTTCTTTTATTTTATAGAGTTTCGAACTTCCTTTCTTTCCTAAATTCTCATTTAATTATAGTTAAAAAAATAAATTGCTAAAATTTCCTCTCCGTAAAAGTGTCCCCCATCCCCTACATTCCTCCATAAATTAATTTCTTTAATTAAGTAATTATCTTTTCCCTCACCCACCTAGAGTTACTCCTTGAATCACTCCTAGGTGTCCCTAGATTCCCTTACAGGTTTTAAAGGCTTTCCTTATTATGAAATTGCTAATTCGGTTTAAAATTAGAAAGCTCTTAAATGTGGATTTCTTACTAAGTTGACTTCTCACTTTTTCCCTTAAGTTCCCCTTTACCCTTTTTATGTTACCTCCTTTCCCTAGTTTCCTATTTTTTTTTATTTTCCCTCTTTCCCCTTTTACTTAGAACTCAAAAAGGCAGGTGTGGAATATAACCCTTTTCCCTTTTATCATTCATTTAGTATCTCTTTAAATTATCAAATGATAAAATAATTAATTCCCTCTTTACTTTTTATATCCACATATTTTATTTCTTATGAATAATTTAATTTCTTACTCACTTCATGTTACAAAATTTTATGAAGACCATAATTATTGCTTAAGTGGTTTTTATTTTAAATTTTATTATTTTATTTCATTTTATCTATTTTTTTTTAATTATTATTTCTTTTTTATAGGTAGACAAAATTTTACCCCTGGAGAAATTTTAGACTCAGAACATAGATTTTGTACTAGACGACATTTAATTAGGGAAATTGTTTTAAAATTTCTTAACCTGTTATTTGTCTTAGGGCCATCTAGGTTCATCCCTCTATCATCATCAATGCGACGTGCCCTTCAGGACGGACTAGGTGATCCAAGGGTGCCACTTGCCTCATCTGTTCCTTTGCGTGACGTACCCTTCAGGACGCACTACATGCTCCAAGGGTGCCACTCGCCTCTTGAATGATTGGTAGACATCAATAACCCCTGGAGTCAACACTTTGCCAGGTGAACTTGTGGGAGACTAAGGGATTCTAAGGAATAAGGCCCCCTCCTTATTGCGCACCCCTTAGAATCATCATGAGCGACTATCGCAGTCTACCCTCACGGCATCATTGGTCCTCTCGAACTAGGTAGTCGTTAACCTACAGTTTGAGCCACAGCAGGAGTGATAGTAGGATATGGCAGGGCTTTTTTCCACACCTCTCCCTCACATCTCTGGTAGTCATGTGCGACCCCTTTACTCCATATGTGAGTTTGGTCGGCAAGTTATCTTCAACCTACATCATCAACAAATCATTTCATATCATATCCATATCATATTATTTAGTTATATGCACTAATATCACAGTAAAACAATCAAACCCCAATGGCACATTCCCTAGCTCGATCTGAAGTCCAAAGGGTTCCATCGATGTCTCTGCATCCTCAAGGTCCAAAACCCTGCACACTCAGTAAAATCGAGTCAATAGCACATGTTTATGTCAATGTAGTAAAACAACATGTCATCTGCCCATAACACATCATAATGAAAGTCAAATTTTTTAATAACATAATAATCCAGATCACTTTTGAGCAAGTGTCCTTAAAGAATAAGTTTGCTTAGTGCGCCAAAGCGGGATTTTATAGGTCTTACAAGTTAGCACTTGAAATTTACCAAATAAAATATCTATCTGAATGATAAGAAATTACAAGTACCTTAGAGTTTAATATCACCTTTAGATATGGATTATAATATTTATAAACAATATATAAATGAAACAAATACTGGGAAAAATAAATAAAACACCATCAAGCACCAAACCCTGGACTTGGGGTTTCAATAAATTTGATTTTCAATGCTGCAATTTAATTTCCATATTTGAGAATCACCTTAAATAAACCAAAATAATGTTATATAATACCTTAAATATCAATTTTATTGGGATGATTTTCCTCCTTAGTGTTAGAGATCAACAATTAAGTATAAAACATAGGAAAAAAAAGTTTAGGAAATCAACTAAACCATTAACTTTACACTAGATAACAAATAAAATAAAACAAATGATACCACATAAACCACCTATCAATACATATAAAATATAATAATGGTCCAATATAATACATAACTACAAATATGACCACAATTTTGGTTCATCGTTGTATAATAAGAAAGATGATATGCACATATGATAGTCCACATATTATGAAAAAATATAAGGTACAATGAGGGGAATCTAAGGTGTAACACTACTCACAGGAGAATAATAGTCAAGATATGAAAATTATCCAAGAGAAATGTTTTTTCTACAATAAAGTGATCCAAGCATTTATGTAACATCACTAAAACACTCACAAAATTGTTTTTTTTGTTTCTTAATGACCAGGGAGTGATTTAAAATGTTGACATAGTTATTAAATCCATTATGTATGTCTTATGAACTCTTACTACTAATTAATTTTCGTTTTAAACTCTCTTTTGTTACATGTGAAAAACCAAGGTATACAAGATCATTAGTTCTTCTCATCCATCAAACTAATCGATAAGGTTACCCATATTCATCGAGGGTAAGGTTCAACATATCATACTTACATCATTTGGTTATGTTTTAATCTGTAACTTTGTTAATTTAAATGAAGCAATCCTTTTCAGGATATTCCTCTCAACTCTTTCTGTTCTTTAGGTATTATTTTTAATAACAACCCTTATCTTAGAACCTTGTTCTTGTGATCCGAGGTCGGGTTAACAACCTCATTTCTTTAACTTAGCCTAGTTCTAACTTCAACTCTACATGATTACAATTCCCTCTATCTTATTATTGTGATAATTCCTTAAAGAAATTACCTCAATACTTTACCATTCTCTAGTATGGATACACATAAGATTTATATCTCATTCTATTCCTCACAATTTTATATGAAGGTCTGGGGCATAACATTGGCTCCACTTTCCATCCCAACGTTCCTTCTTCTAGTCACTACCATGAAGTTTGTAGGTAAGTTCTCATTCCATTTCAATAATAAGGAGATCCACTCTTTACTACTTTTTTTATTTACATCCCAGATATCATTTTTCTTTTACTAACACCCCTGTATTGTAACACCCCAATCGTACGACTTCAAGCGAAGGGAAAAGTGCAATTTTTTATTTTTATTTTTTAGAAAGGAAGGAAACGATGGCAATAGTCAGCCATTCAAACTAGTGACTAACATCATTCACATAGGTCAGGAAACCACCCACAATGACTTGACACACTAGCAAATTGAGAAACTGGGCGAAACAAATGGAAATCAAGACAGATAGAAATGACTACTCACCCGACACAAACATGAAAATTCCTACAAGCTAAGGGATATCATCCACAATCCAGACACAATGGATTGACGAACACTAACTAGAAGACCTCTACATCACACAAACCAAATGCATTAAGGAATTACAAAACCGAGTATCAACACTGATTGCAACTAACAACACCCACATCGGGAAGCACAAGACTCCGACCAGGTTATCCTTTGCCTCTATCCATAAGGGCGTGCAATGATCCCATCATCGAGAATCATGCCATCACATGGAGATAGGCATGACATTAACCAAGGTGCAACACGTCGCATATAAAACAATACCCAAACAAAATTGACATGGCAGGAGACCGAATTTAAATGTCAACCAACTGATGAAAAGACCAAGAACCCAATTGACAAGTCGACAAGAAACTAGGGAAACTAGTGGCTAACAATCATACATCATGTTAAATTCCATGCACAACAAATGATGGCTCTTGGAATCTTAAACAAGTTCCAACCATTGGGACAAATTCCAACCATTCCCCATCCCATAAAAATAAAATAGACAAAAGGAACCTCATCATCATAATCAAATATACATCAATATGCCTCTTTAATATAAATAGAAGTAAAACACAATTATTTACAATGTGCGCCAAAAGCCACTACTTTGTCTTGGTGATAGAGATGCACAGGTGCACTATATAAAAGGCGATAAGGCCCAAGTAACATACCAATACATAATCTGATGTATTAAAAAGAGTTTCCTTCCAAGACATAGTACTTAATTAAAATACAAGGACCTCGCTCACAAGAAGTTTATCTTCGAAGTCAAGCCGGATACAACATAAATAAATATTACTGAATACTATGATACTCTCAAGTCTTAAGGTGAGAAGAAAAAATATTTGGTCATGACTATGTTGAATAAGTTGTGTTAAAAGCATTCAAGGAAGTCAACACGTTGACATTCAGGCACAAAATGCTAAACATTACTTATTATTTAAAGCTCTATACAAAACCTACAACATCGATGTCAATAGCTGTCTAAAATATATTAAATGTTGTCTATAATAAAAGATAAACCATTCTATTTAGCTGCCTAACTCACTACTTGCAGATAATTCCACTTCAATGCTATCGTTGCTATTCAAGCTATTTTGCTATATATAGATAGGTGCTAAATTAATTCCTTAAAAATCTTTGTTTATAAACCATAGCATTGATAGCTAACCCTACCAAAATCAGAGATAAACTTGTCTAACAAACCACAGAGGTACGGATGTAATATTTTAATTGCTCACGAAGTCAACATTATCATTGTTGTCTATTTAAGGGAAATTCACAAAGTCAATTAAATGCTTATCGCTGAGATAAAGAGGAAATCCCTGCGTGTGAATATATGATAATGCAACCAAACATTACATAGCCTTCATTGAAAGGTACAATTCTCCATCTAGGGAATCCATCCACTGTCCCTTGAGCTATAATCAAATAATAAGGTAAACATAACCCCCTATAACCAATCGATGTAGAATCTAATGATAAGATTCATTGTAACTATACATTGGCTGTAAAAACTTTTGATAAAAAATATGTTGTACAAACTATTGATTAAAATTAGATACATATAAGAACCCTGTCCATATCATTCTAACAATAGAACGATGTCATAATTTTCGGGGTTTAAAAGAGAAAAAAAGAAAAGTTGAATACAAAAAGTTCTTGTGAATTGACTGAAGCCATCATAATGGAAGGACGTTATGTAAAACTAGGAGACTTACTCCATCGTATCAAGGGAAAACAATTGATACTTAATTCAAAGTAATCATCTTAGAATAAAGTAGAAGTAAACGTTAAACCTTGCAGTGTATTTAACCTTTAGGTAAACGATTCCCACAGAATTCAAATTATATATGTGATCTTATCATCACGTTCTAACTCAGGATTAAGTGAGGGACAACGAATCTTCAATCACATTTGGATAATATTATTCGAGGTAGTTGTCCCTTAATTGACTACACATTGCATGTGATCTGCATACTGAAACTTTTCTTTAATCTTAGTATTCCATGTGGATGGTCCTAGAATACATTGTCCATCATTCAAATAAAGAAAAAACAGTATGTCATTCACATAATAAAGAAAATGCTACCCTTAAATTGTTGTTATAAAAACACTGCCATTAATATAGATACAGTTTGCTATCAATCCATAATTAGTTAGGAAATCGCTGCATTGACATTGTAGACTTAGAGAAAAGGTAAATCGTAGTCATTAGTTATAAAATGCAAGGTAATTAATTGCAATAAAAATGTAGAGGAAAATACCATTGTGGTAAATGCAGTAAAAAAAAAAGATTGTATCAACGAAGATCTGCCAAGTAAAAATAGTTGTGGGAGGGGCCATGGAAATTGTAAAGGAAAAAATTGGTTAAGGACCCACAAGAACAATGGTGAACCGGTTGTGTAAAGACTGAGATTTGACTTAAAAAAATCAGAGATAATCCATCAAAGGAAAATGCAAAAGAAAATCACCTCTAGAATACATAGATGTAAACAATCACAAGTAGGCACAGAGTTTCGACATTCAAATCTTAGGGGTTTATCCAATATTTAGTAATTAAAACACAGAGAAAATCGAAGTTTTAATCAACATGTTTTAGAGATACGTAAGGTAAAATGCAGAGGATAATAATCAGATCACAGAAAGAAAGGGTAAACAATCATAGAGGTATTCAATCGCAAAATGCGCAAGGCAATCCATCAACCAGGAACAATCAATAGGGGTAGACAACTGGGAAACACCATCCTTCTCTCATCATCCATGCAGCGAAAAGAAGGGCATTAGAATATATAGGTCATTATGAACCGAAGTGACGACCATCGATTTGGCTCCTGGATGATGACGTAGGCGTGGACTGATGAACTAGGGATGAGGACGAAGTAAAAAGAACAACTCTTCACAACAAATCAATAAAATCAACAGGACAGTCAAAACATTCAGGGATCGAACGCCAAGGGAATCCAGTCAAGCAGCGAGCTTAAGGCTATGGGGAATTTTAAGTTCTCAATTAAAATGCTAAGTCAACACCTTCTTTACACAGTTAAAAGTACATAAATGAAAGATTAAGGTAAATAATAATCTACCATGAAGAACAAAATCAAGTGTACCATAGGCTGAGTCGAATGCTCCGAGTTGTTTTCCCACACGCTCCACGTAGCTCCCTCTTGCTAACCGATCAGAATTCACTGGTACCTCTGAGCCATCAGTAGGGGTACTCTTATTCCTTCTTAGCCCCCCAAGCCACAAAGGGGCCACACACACTAACCAGAGAACAACTAGCTCCCACGACGCCTCTCAAGGCTGAGCTACCACTCCTCACCGAGATGGGTATCCCAACTCCCACAAGATAAGTCAGTCAAGTCTAAAATTCTGCAGTGTAATGTTACTCATAACAAAAGAGATCCAACATCCTCCTCCTCCCTCCTTTATATAGAGTTTCTAAGTCGTTTCTTTCCCAATTTCCCATTTAATTTATTGTTCAATAATTTCATTCAGAACAATTCTCCCCATACATGTGTCATCCATCCCCTTCTTTCCACGAGAAATTATTTTCATTAATTATTTAATCATTTCTATTTCCCTCACCCACCTAAAAGCATTCCTAGAATCGCGCTTAGGTGACCCCATATTCCCTTACACATTTTAATGACTTACCCCCTTACTAAATTACTAGTTGAGTTCAATTTAGAAAGTTCTTAAAGGTAATATTACTTGCTAAGTTAGTCATTCTACTTTTTCCCCCTTATGTTTCCCTTTCTCTTTATGTTTCCCCGTTTTTCTCTTAGTTTCCTAATTCTTTTTAATTTCCCTCTTTCCCTTTTTATCTAAAACTCAAATTTGCAAGTGTAGGAAATTACCTCTTTCCCTTTTTTCTTTTTAATTAATAAATTTTTAATTAGCAAAAGTAACAAAACAACTATATCCCTTTAGGTAAAAATGTAATCCCCCAAAGTAATTTGATTTTTATTTATTTTTATAAATTAAATGAATGGCTTACTCCTTTCTTGTCACATGTGTAATGATGATTATCAACATTATATATATATATATATATATATTATTTTTTATTTTTTATTTTATTTTTTTACCACAAGTATCACTTAGACCTAGATTTTATTTTCCTAGGTTGGGCAACATTTTATCAGGGAAATTGTTTTTAAATCTTTCTTATCACATTGTTCGTTCTAAGGCCATCTAGGTTTAATCACTTATTAGTTAACAATGCGACATGCCCTTTAGGATGCTCTAGGTGCTCCAAAAGGACCACTTGCCTCATTCTGTTTCACTTGCACAACATGCCCTTTAGGACACACTATGTGCTCCAAGGGTGCCACTCACCTCATTATGTTTCCCTTGCGTGATGCACCCTTCAAGATGCACTATGTGCTCCAAGGGTGTCACTCACCTCATTTTGTTTCCCTTGCACGACATGCCATTCAGGACATACTACATGCCCCAGGGGTGCCACTCACATCTTGACTGAGTTGGTAGACATAAAAAACCCCTGGAGTCAATACTCCATCAGGTGATATTGTGAGAGACTAACAGAATCTAAGGAATAAGGCCCATTCCTTATTGCACGCCCCTTAGAATCATTATGAGTGACTATCTCAGTCTTCGCTCATGGAATCGTGGGTCTTCTCAAACTAAGTAATTGTTAACCTACATTTCGAGCCACGACATGAGTTCTAGTAGGTTGTGGCAAGGTTGTTTTCTAGACCTCTCCCTCAACATCTCTGGTATTCATGTGACCCCTCTACTCAACATGTGAGTCTAGTCGACAAGCTATCGTCACCCTGCGTCATCAACAAATCATGTCATAAATAAAATCCATAATCATAACATCTAATCAGATGCACATAAGTCATATATATACAACATTAAAACCCTAATAGTCCACTCCCTAACTTAATCTAGAGTCCAAGGGTTCCATCCATGCCTCTGCATCCTCGAGGTGAAAAATCCTACACACTCAGGAGAACCAAGTCAATATCACCTGTCTATATCAATACACAAAAATAACATGTCATCTTATCCATAGTGCCTCATAATCATAATCAAATTCCCAATAGTATAATAAGCCAGATCACTTGCAAGAAAGTGTCCTCAAGGAATACATTTTCTTAGTGCGGGCAAAAGAGGGATGTACCCCCACTTTGTATAAAATTTGTCCTGAAGTTTCACAGTATAAAAGTGTCGAAATAATGTGTATCACATTATCATAAGTCTATCTATCCAACAAACATGGAAATTGTTGGCACATATCATATGCGTCCTCTGAGGTCACCGAGTGCAGACTACAGTTGTCCCACTGGACCTTGACCTCATCTATTGTTCGATGTCGTATCTGTTGAATGTGATGATCCAGGATCTAGATATGCTCAGTCGTGAGTGCACCCTCATCCAACACGCGCAAGGTGCTCAAGTCAAAACATGTGTAGGATCACTAATCATAATGCCTCAAAAAGAGACCTGAAAGACATCGTGCATATGCCTCAAGAATCAGGGAAGGCTAGTCATTAGGCCACATGTCTCTCTTTTCCACAATATCGTAGCATCCCACGAAGCTAGGAGATATTTTAGCCTATTTTCCAAACTTGATCGAACTCTTATGTGGTTTCAGCTACAAAAATACTTGATCACCACATCATAACTATAGTCGACACGACGAACATTGACATAACTCTTTTGTTGATGTTGCGCTTCCTTGATCCTTTATCTTATAGTTTTCATTTAATCTTTCATTTCTTCGATCGCTTTCGGTCCCACTAGGACCCTTTGCTTAAGTGGACCCCAACTCAAAGGCATCTTACACAGTCGCCCATAAAGAAACTCAAAAGGCACCATCTTAATGGCACTTTGGTAACTATTTTTATAAGAAAATTCTACCAGTGGAAAGAATTCTTTCCAATGCTTATGTTGGTCCATCACGTATGTTGCAATAGGGGCAGACCCATGGTTCAACGCTACAACAACACACCAACAAAACCCTAACTATCGACTCTTTTGGCAACACCTGTGAAACAGATGAAGTCTCACCCGAGGCAGAGGCAGGGGTGGTTGCAGGACTCAATTGTCTGCAACCTTAGCTGGGACACAGATATGTGATTATGCTAATTAATAGAACACTTAGCACCATAAATTCCTCAATATGCAATCAATATCCACTTCGCCAATAAAATAGATCTTCGCAACCTTCACATTGATCTAATGTATTTAATCACTTGGCATAGGTAAATAGATTAGATCTAGTAGTTCAAGCACTAAGCATATTCATACGGATCAGATATAATATTCTCACATGTCATTAGCACTAAGCATAAGCAAGTTTATCTAATCATCTCAAAGAACTTAGAAAATAACATATAAACGCATCAAAACATCACATAGAACAGAGTAACACAATATCTATGTGGTTCACCCCCACCCTAGGGATACTTCCACCAACTCTTCTTCTTTATTAGCTTCTTCAATAGGTTACATGCATAGAGCCTCAAAATCCTTCTCCGGATAGGAAAGAAGATCTATGCAACTCTCTAGA
This sequence comes from Picea engelmannii, assembly GCA_009831015.1. Classification (NCBI taxonomy): domain Eukaryota; kingdom Viridiplantae; phylum Streptophyta; class Pinopsida; order Pinales; family Pinaceae; genus Picea; species Picea engelmannii. Next base: position 304,424 of record ML778602.1, on the reverse strand, counting down.
TCCTTCTTCCTTGCATTACGGCACAAAGCCTTCCACCATCTATTACAACCACTTGCACTTAGCTCTACAAGTCTCTTACAATCATGCACAAAGCACATACAAACTCTACTTGCACTTAGCATTCATTACATCTGAATAACATCCTAACATGACATAGATGCCTTACATCACATAGATGCCTAACATCACATAGATTCCTTCCTTTACATTGCTTAGACATCTATTTATATATTACAAAATAGGCCTCAGTATGGGTAAACCCATGGGCCGATATCCCAATCCCATTACATAATCCCAAAGACCCAAAAAGGACCCAAAAAGGGGTCGAGATATTGTGATCTTCACTTCATCTTGCCCTCCTCATTCGACAGGATGTCGAAGTTGAAAATAGGTCAACATGACTAAGAATATCCCAAAACTTGATCAAGGGCCAACAGGCCCCCAACACTCACCTGTGACTCATCCCGAGTCACTCTGATATGACTAGTTCTACCTCAAACACCTCATGCTTGGTTGGAGCTACTTCGACTTGTTGTTGTGCTACGACCTCTTGCTCGATGAAATTCTGGATTATTGCATCATTCACTAGCCTCTCTAGGCATTTTTCTATTACGGTGACAACCTGTTCTAGCTCTGCTCCTCGTGATACAGACCCCCTACCTCAGTAGGGTCTAGTGACCTCCCGGTCTCTGGATCACTCTCTTCCCTGAGCCAAAATGGATCTTTGGGCTCCTACTCGAACCCTTTGAATGAATCCATAGGTCCCTTTGTCCTCTAGCACAGGCCTTGAGAAAACCTATGCACGCACTCAGCTTTTGGCGCTCCTCTCTATTCTAAACCAACACACCTTTCATGTTTCGGGGTTTCAGGACTCTTGCATGTGAGCTCTCCCAGGCTCCTTGTCCTTTCGACTCCTGGTATTTGAAACAATGAAAATGGCTTAATGATAAAGTGCTATCGGCCTTTCGCGATTCGGGATTTCTCCATTCCAGCTACAATGATTTTTGGTCCTTCAAACTCTCGGGTCCCAGAATGCCAAAATATACCCGTGACCATGGTCCACTTTTCGCAATTTTAGAATTCATGATTTCGTGATTCTGGTTGCATATGGTTCTTGGTCCTTCAACCTCCTAGGTCTTGAAATGCCGAAAAGTCTTAACGCCAAAGTGCTACCGACTTTCGCAATTCAGAGAATCATGATGGAAGCATTCCCCTGTTATTTGTCTTTCAAAATCCTCGGTCCATGAAATTTTGATATCTCTCTGCTCTGAGAGATCAATGACCCAGGCCCTTCTAGAACCAATGGCGATGACCCCACTGGATCGACAACTCAAAATATCTTGGGCCTTTCCCCGAAACCTTGACCGCTTTCCACGTTTCCTCCTTGATGGACGGTCTCAAATAATTTCGGTACTTTGATAGGTCCTCTCTCTCCTCTTTTCTTATTAGGGTTAAACCAAGGGAATTTTTTTTGGATCTGATGGATCACGGAAAATCAACACTTCTCCCTTGAAGTTTATTTTGTCCGTTCTACCCTTCTGTGTAGATTTCTAGGGATTAAACCCTTTGCACCTTCTTCTGGATCTGATGGCTATCAGTCCTCTATGCTAGATCTGATGGCCCAGATCTAATCTTCTACGTGTCTCCCAGGTTCTAAACCCCATGCACGTATCCTTGATCCAACGACTCTCATTCCACTGCGCTCCTGATTCAATGGCTGGCGCGATTTTGTGAACCGGGAGTTCGCAATGCAGTGACCCCAAAATCCCTTGCCACTCCAAACCCCAAACTCCGAAATAGCAGAATTCAATGCCTTAGAGTGTTGGAAGACACTCATCCTTAATATCCTTGCTGCTCTACAATATCCAATGATTCTCGCAACTTTGACACTTCTTCCACGAGGTGTCTCCACCATTCATTTTAGCTGCTCTCCTACACGACCTCCCAAAAGTTAAACTCTATGCACCTTCGCCTGATCCAATGGTTGTCAGGTATTGGCACTAGATCTGATGGTTTATATCTATCTTCCTGGTGCACTCTCCTCCTGAGCTTTCTTGGCTTTTTGAATTGGAAGATTTTATAATTCTCAAAGGTCTCGACCTTTGACTCTTCCTCTTACGAGCCTAGTTCCTTTAGGTCTCATCTGCATTATAGAAATACTTCTCCTCTTGAGCTTTGTGAAATCAGAAACCTTGAAAGGTTTTTTTCATGCACGTTCTTATTACGCTTTCTCTTTTGAGCTTATGGACTTAGAACAAGTCCACTCTCACACACTCCTAGTGCTCCTGAGATATTGAATAACCCAGATTCGAGGTCGTTTCTTGGAAAGAAATGCCTGACACCCTCTTGTCGTTCTTCTGCTCGATGCACACCATGCAGAGCCTACAGAGTATTCAACAACCCTATGAGTGTATTCTCTTCGACACTTCTCTTTTCTCAAAACTCTAAAGAGTTCCTTCTGTGCACACTTGCACCAACTCAATACCCTCTTGGCAGAGTTCTCCAGAATCCTCAATGATTTTGTCTTCTCGCCGAACTTGAAAGAGAGTTCCCTTCTATGTACTCTTTGCACCTCTGCTATTGAAGGTTCAAAACTATCCCTCTAGATCTTTCCTGAGGTTGTCTCACCTATTTCAACTCACACCTTACGGACTATGTGCACTCCTTGCACTCGAAAACTCCAAGACAGGAAGAAATTGAAACTTATGCAATGCTTCACCAGTTATGCATTTAAAACATGAAATTCATAAAAACATGTAAACGTCAAACACACAGTGTGCGAGAAAAATTTCTTTTCTATTAATATGTATGTCTATACAAATGTTTACAAAGGCTGGACTATAACAAGTCTCAGCTCTCTCTCGAGACCTCTCTACTCTGGTCTCTCCTCCTAACTCTCTACTCTCCATTTCTTTTTTTACAAAATGAGGGCTCCCATGAGCTTATCCTCAACCACTGTCTCTGAGCTATCACTATCACAGAGCGGCTCCTATGACTACATTACATAAATGGATGCTCAGTCCTGACTATGTCCTGGGCTTGCTGCAGGAAACCATTAAAGGAAACCTCAACCACTTCCTGTACAAAGGCGTGGTCTGGCATTAAAATCCTTACAACATTTATTGAAATTTAAAATTTCAAAATTGAGAGGGTTGTGCCTCTCCTTTTCTCCATTAAATGCATGCTGGATATGTTGGCAGGATGGAACACTACTGACATGGAGCAATGCTCCTGCATCACCTCGACTCTCGACCTCTGTGAACAATTTGCACACCTTATCTTGTACTCGTTGGAGTCGTTGAGTGAATTCCATAACTTTGCTTTGAATCATATGGATCTGTTGTTGGGCGGTGCACTACTCTTGAGACTGCTTCATTCTTTCTACAACCGATAGGGCCTTCAAATACTCTTGTAGTGTGTCTATGTGCTGCTTTGCTTCTTTGATCTATGACTCTAGTGCCTACAATTCCGGATTCTCAGTGAGTTTCTCATATTTTTGGGTGTTGTGGTAACTCAACTACTTGCATTCTAGGGCAAGAGCTTTTAGTCTGTCAACTACGCTGCGGGCAGTTTCTTCTCGCTGGTACCTTATTTCCTATGGGGTCTCAGCCATAGTGCATAGCTCTAAATATGTTATGCGTTGCTTGAGTTGTTGGATGGATTCTGTGAGCTGATCTACTTACTTCATGACTTGATCCTCTGCCTTTATTTCTACAACTTTCACAGAGCGAAGTGCTCTGTTGATCGCTTCCTTTACTGCAAGTTTCTCTGCTAGCAATTGTTCCTTTCCTTGTTGAAGCTATTATTTTTATTCATCTCACTTTGGTTGGAGAGAAAGCTTTTCCGGTTCTACAACACAATGTTGTTCGAAAAGTACTCCCTCTACTTGTGTCAAATCTTGCGTGGCTTGCGTTGTTTCCTCTTACGCTTGTCAAAGATGAGCTTAGACTATATCATCTATTCAATGGAGTTGAGCTAGCTCATCTCCCAGTTCTGGTGTTCCTAATGGCAGAGGCGCAGTGGATACTATGCGGTTGGACTGTAGTGCCTATTGTATCGCTTGGAGCTCAACCTCAATTCAATTGTAAATCTCCTATTGCTTAGCCTCTTGTTTTTATGCTATATTCATCGAAGCATCATTTAGGGCTACTACAATGAAATAAAAGTCATCTAGGGTGAGTATATTCTGCAACTTGGTCATTGTTTCTTTCGACTTCTTCTGGGAAGAAGGATTTGGAGGGGAATCCTTCCTTTTCTTCAAGGGGTCCTCCTCACCTCTAGGCAGTGTAACCTCAACTTTCTTTTGCTCAGTTTCTATGCCATCTATCTCTTTTCCATCAGCCCATTTCTCTAGTGATATGGAAGCATTCTTCACATATGTACTGTCTAAATACTGGACCTCTTCAGTCTTCTTTATCTTTCTAGGTCTTGGTGTATCCGACACAGTTTTTGGGCTGTCTATGTCAGATATCTCCCCAGGGTCTGCTGAAATAAGGAGGTCCGCCGACCATTCCTTGGTGATCTCCTCCAAGTCCTCCTCCGCCAGATTGTAGTAGGATTGTAGTTTTTTATTTTGTTCTTCTGTGTGCACTGTGATATAAATGAAATTCATATCAGCGGTGAACTTCATCAAAGGTCAGAACCTATGTAAAGTATTCGAAGTTATGCGAGGTTTGGACTATATGGCTACCTTCAACTACTTGTAGTATGTGTGGAACACGACATTTGACTTCCATTTCTTATTCATGTCACTAGAATACCATAGTGTAGTGAAATTTGTAGCCAAAGGATCAAAGGGTTGGATGTCCAGGAAGGTCGCACCTTCTGGCATCTCCCAGACAATGAAAGTGATCAGGATCAATAGCCAATTGAAATGAAATTCATATCCTTGATCTTGGGCTTCTGTGCAGTCAAGTTCTAATTGGTTCAACAAGTACTACACTCAATTCATTTGTAATCCCTCTGTGCACTTCCCTGCGAGGTCGACTACAAAACTAGTGACTTGGGTGGGTCAGTTCTTTCATACTAACTTTCTTGTGATCAACTAATAGGTGAGGTGCACTATGCCACTCTAGATAGAAGCAACCTTGTAGCCTCACGTTCCCTTCTCGACATTGCCACAAGTTTCCTTGATCCTCTATGTGAGAGCATGATCCATGGTTTTTCCAGGATAAAAATCCTATGGGTCAGGGCCTTACATACTCAGCCCTGTGATCCGATTTATCAATGTCGGATCCACTATGATACGATGGTTTAACCAAAAGTATCTTCCATGGTAACAGGACAACAATAGTTTGACACATGCATTCATCTCTTGGTGTCTTTTGAATTGAGGAATCTTCATGATGTTGATAACTGTATACTATGCAAGGTTCATAGTCCATGACTGAGAGACGATATTTGAATTATTTCCCTTTGTTCTGGTCAGGTAATTATGTGGTGTGAGCATGTTGTATACCTTCCTCTCACCGAGGTTGAATTCGCTAAACTTCAATGCTACAATATTTTCTTGATCTGCGTGAACTGGGTGTATCCCCTTCCGGAGATACGTAGTGACCAAGGTGTACTCAAAGTCTCTGGGCGCGCTGTCTCAATTTATTGCACCACTCAGAGGTGGTAGATAAGTGGGTAATATGCTTGGAATCAACTTAGCATTCATGAGATCATCCCTGTGCTTAGTTTGCTTCTCATCTAATGGTTGGGATGGTCTAGCTCGAGCAGTTGATAGAGAGGTTGGTAGTCCTTTCATGGATGATGTTTGTACACCTATGGATAATCCTCTCTCTGACATGAATCTTTCATTCCTTAGGTCAAGGAGTACTTTTGTCACTGATTCTTTGACTTCATTGATTTCCTTGGACATACGTGCTTGGGATTAATTAGATTGGGGTCAAATTAACTTATACACTGCACTAGAATAAAGAGCACGAGTGAAATGATGATTTTATACAATTTACTTAGTCTATGGGATCAAAATATTGGTTAGAAAAAGTGTTCTCGGTGCATGGTGCGATGGAATAAGTAGGTAACTTGACAACGGGTCTCTTGTAACTGGTATGAATACTTTATTAACTCTGTTATGGTGTGGTCCAATGGTCTAGTTTCATGCCGTAAATGCCTCTCTACCCATTCAGGGATTCATTCAAATGGTTATAATGTCCCCAACAACTATATTTCTTCACCATGGAGAAGTTCCATGTGTCATTGTTCTTATATCCCGACGAAGCTCCAATTCTGAAAATTTTCCTCCTACAAAGTTCCCTCTAGAACTTTCTGTAAATTTTCAATCTTAGCACTCTTCTTACTTAGCTTTCTATCCTTCTTTCCAGTGAGCTTTGTCTGAGTATGTGTTTTTCCATTCTGATTCTTATCCTATTTTGACATAATCATTGCACGTTGTTGAGATTCTTTCTTAGGATTTAGGGGTAATACCTCTTCTTTATCTGGGATAGGTGCTTCAGTCTCATGTGAGTCTTCTAATGTTCTTTTGACATGTGGGTCTCTAGAGTTAAATAGCTTTGATCTGTTCTCTTGTTCTTCAATCAAGTGTGTGATCATTCTGGTCATGAAATATTTTAACTCTTGTTTCTTCTGCTCCAAAACTTCTTCTTCTTCCTTTCTCCTAGCTTGATCTCTATCAATCCAAGGTTTTCCTAGTAACATGGTAAATGGGGCGATGTCTTCAATAAATTTAATAATCTCAAAAACTTCTTCTGTCGAAGTTCCATTGGCATTCATAAGTATCTGAGTGAGCCTTCCACATAGGTTTACCAGTTTTCCTCTGAATAATCCTATTCATCCTAATGAAGGAATCATAGCAGGCCTCCCTATAGCTTCCCACGTTCTCTTTTTCATGATATCCACCCATGTTTCTTCATCAAGAACACAGTCAATATCAAAGTCTCCTATTCTTGCTTCGATGCATTCGTTTTCTTTGGAGATATCTGATAAGATAATATTTCGTTAGTCATTCAAGATTTCTTTCATCTGTAACAATATTTTCTCTGATTCTTTCTGGGATTATGCCATTTCTAGATCTTCCTTAGGGTTTTCCTAGTTCATATTCATTCCTTCAATCTTAGCAATGATTATAGGGAAATCCAACACTTCATGGTCCATAGCTTTGCAATAATGACAACTAGGTCTTCTTCCAGGGAATTCCTTAGCAAGATGTCTTGGTCTACTACAACTGTAATAGAGGGTTAATCCTCTCTTTATTTTAAATGATCCCCAACCTCTCCTATACTACATGCTAGGATCATAGGAGCTAACCTGCAACAAATTATTTCTAGGATCCTACATCGATTTCTTAGTCCAATCATTCTTTCTATGCATAGGTATAACATATCTTTCACTATTCTTATCAGATCTACTCATATCAAGCCTTTTTTCATCTATTAGTGCCCTAGTTTTCAAGCTAGGATAGAACCTATCAAACATACCTAGATCCATATTTTAAAAACAAAAATTTCCACTTATCTTACTTTTACAGAGTACTTAGATTTTAGATCTAGAATTTTTCTACTATTCTTACCTTTATCAGAGCACAAATATTATAGATCTTGCCTCTTTTTTTTCAGATCTGACCTCTTCTCTTCAAATCCGACCTCTTTTCCTCAGATCTGACCTTCCTCTTGCCACAAAGTTTCACAGGTCAAGTAGAATACTGCACACTAGGGCAACATATCTACGCGTGGAGTTTTCACAACTTCAGGACGAATCTTTTCACAAAGATTCTTCTTTCTCAGTTCCCAACAATTACAATTTCAGGTCTCGACAACAGAACCATTTGTTGGCACTGGGGTAGACCCAGGGTTCAACTCTACAACAACACACCAACAAAACCCTAACTACTGGCCCTTTTGACAACACCTACAAAGCAGATGAAGTCTCACCCAAGGAAGAGGCAGGGTTGGTTGCAGGACTCAAGTGTCTGCAACCTTAGATGGGACACAAATATGTAATTATGATACTTAATAGAACACTTAGCACCGTCAGTTCTTCAATATGAAATCAATATCCACTTCGCCGATAAAACAGAGCTTCACAACATTCACATTGATCTAATGTATTTAAGAACTTAGCATAGGTAAATAGATTAGATATAGTATATCAAGCACTAATCATATTCATACAGATCAAATCTAACATTCTCACATATCATTAGCACTAAGAATAAGAAGGTTTATCTAATCATCTCAAAGCACTTACAAAATAACATATAAACACATCAAAACATCACACAGAGTAGAGTAACATAGTATCTACATGGTTCAGCCCCACCCTCGGGATACGTCCACCAACTCTTCTTCTTTATTAGCTTCTTCAATAGGTTACATGCATAGAGCCTCAAAACCCTTATCCGCATAGGGCAGGAGATTTGTACAGCTCGCTAGCTCCTTCTTCCTTGCATTATAACACAAATCCTTCCACTGTCTTTTACAACCACTTGCACTTAGCTCTTCAAGTCTCTTACAATCATGCACAAAGAACTTATAGACTTTAATTTCACTTAGCATACATTTACATCTGACTAGTGGCCTAACATCACATATATGCCTTACATCACATAGATGCCTAACATCACATAGATTCCTTCCTTTCCATTGCCTAGACATCTATTTATATATTACAAAATAGTCCTAAGCATGGGTAAACCCATGGGTCAACATCCCAATCCTATTACATAATCCCAGAAACCCAAAAAGGACCCAAAAAGAGGATGCGATCCCATGATCTCCGCTTCGTCTCGTGCTCCTCCTTCGACAGGCTGTCGAAGTACAAAATAGGTCAACATGACCAAGAATCTCCCAAAACATGGTCAAGGTCCAGCAAGGTACATGCACAACATGTCTTCCAAGGTATGGTTCATTCGTTCGGTCTTCCTATCAGTCTCTGGGTGATACACAGTACTAAAGTTAATTTGGGTTCCCAAAGTGTCTTGGAAACTAGGCCAAAATTGTCCAGTAAACATCGATCCTCGATCGGATATAATCCTCTTAGGCACTCCATGCAACCTCCCAATATCACTGATGAAAACTCTAGCTCTTTCATGTTCTTGATGCGTCGTACACACATGAATAAATTAGCACTCTTTGTCAGAGTGTCGACTACCAAAAAAATCGAGTCATGTCTCCTTGCTGTCAGTGGCAATCCAACAATGAAATCCATCGAAATAATGTCCCATTTCGATTATGAAATAGTGTGTGGCTATAGTAATCTTACTGGATGTCTATGTTCAGCCTTTACCTACTGACATTCTAGACATCTAGCCACATAGTTGACTATGTCTGCCTTCATTCCCTTCCAAAAGAATAAGGGTTGAAGGTCCTCCCTCATCTTCGTGACTCCTGGGTGGGCCATGTACACTACTCTGTGAGCCTCGTTTAGGATAAAAATTTTCAACTCGTCGTTCGGTGGTACATAAATCTGATTTTTCAACCTCAGTAATCTATCATCCTCAAACGTAAATCCTTCAAATCTTGGTACCATCATTGTGTTTTGTCCAATAAAATCCTCAACCTCTTTGTGCCAGTCATCGTCGCATTGTAAAGTTAGAATCTTTTCATGTAGATTCATCTAAAGAGGCAACACCAAAAAGATGTGAGGTCTCTGACTCAACGCACCTGCCACTCAGTTCACTATTCCTTTTATGTAACAAATTTTGAAATCATACTCACTAAGCAATTTTGACCAACGTCATTGTTGCTTGTTCAAGTCTCTTTAAGTAATGATGTGTTGTAGTCCATAGTGGTTCATATTTAGTTCAAATTTTCATCGAACAAGGTAGTGTCTCCAAACCTTCAAGGCATAAAAAATTGCTAACAACTCTAAATCATGCATCGCATAGACCTCCTCATGCCTTCTCATTTTCCTTGAGATGTAAGCGATCACTCAACCGTATTCCATCAAGACTCCTCCTAAGCCTTCCTTGGATGTGTCAGTGCGTACCAAGAAGTCTGCATCCATGTTATGGACCTTTAGTATCGGTCACGTTCTTAACAGCTCCTCGAGCCTCTGAAATGCTTCCGCGCATTTCTCCTTCTAAACAAACTTCTTGTTCTTCTTCTGTAATTCCATGATCAAATTTTCTATCTTTGAAAATCTCTTGACGAATCATTGATAGTATCCTGCTAAACCCATGATGTTGCACACTTCTGGGACATTCGTTGGTGTAGTCCATTCCATAATAGCCTTGACCTTTGTTGGATCCATGATGATACCTTCGTCGGAGATGACATGCCTGAAGTAGTGAATCTTCGATTGATAAAATAATCATTTGGACAACTTCCCATACAATTTGTGATATCACAAACACTGTAGTACCAAGAACAAGTGCTTTTCATGCTTCTCCGTCGTCTGAGAGTAAATCAGAATATCGTCAATGAATACTTGGACAAACTTGTCCAAGTACTCGCGGAACACCCTGTTCATCAATCTCGTAAATTTCCCTAGGGCGTTTGTCAGTCCAAAGGTCAAAATAGTAAACTCCTAATGTCCAAAAATCATCTTAAAGGTGGTCTTAGGGACGTCATCCTCCTTGATTCGTAACTAGTGATACCCTGATCGCAAATCGATCCTTGGAAACACCATCACACCCTTCATATGATCGAACAAATCATCAATCCTCGACAACAGATATGGATTCTTGATCATTTCTTTGTTCAATTGATGGTAGTCAATGCAGAGTCTCCATGACCCATCCTTATTTTGTATGAATATAATAGGCACACCCCATGGTGACACACTCAAATGTATAAGTATCGAGTCCAACAACTCCTTCAATTGCATTCTCAACTCCTGTAGCTCCAGGGTCTATATCCGATAAGTCGTTCTTGCTATTGGTCCAGTCCCCAGTTTCAGGTCTATGGAAAACTCCAATTCCATATCTGTCAACATCCTAGGTAACTCCTCCAAGAATACATCCACAATCTTTCTCACCATAGGAAGGTGTTCTATACCTTCTGCTACTCCCTTCTCGTTCAATGCAAGGATCGCATAAAGATTACATCCCTTGCGCCTACTCTTATGTAACTACAAGGAAAGGATAAACCTCATAGAAAATCCCTGGTTCCGACCTACAATCATGCATCTCTATCCCTTATCATCGACCAAGATAAACCATTTTGTCTTACAGATGAGTATCGCCTCATGCAATTCCAACTAGTCTATATCGATCATGATGTCATAAGATCCTAAGATCATGATGTACAAGTTGTCCCTGGAGAAAAACTCTCCCAGGTTAAGGGTACAACCCGTAACCTTTCCTCCAACCTTATATTTGGCTCCCGAATCCATCTCTATGAAGATCAACTCATCATGATTGACTGCCTTTAACTTAATCCTTTTTAGTGTTTCACTAGAGATGAAACTCTCAGTAGCAACAGGATCTATCAAATACTAAGGGTCTGGTCAATGATGTTACCTAACGTCTCAAGCACAGTCGACTAGTGCTCTGCCTGGCAGTTATTCACCACTGCATGAATCCAATGGGCCTTTCTCAAAATCCCACGGTAGTGGGTTCAACTGATCTAGATGCTTCGGCCCCTTCCTCTGGTCAGTAATGTTGGTAATGTGTCTCCTCACAATCCAACACACTTTCTTCATTCTAGTATTCCTGGTAACCAAAGTAGAAGCTAAATTCTAACAATAAGGCCAAATCAATCTTCTTGACCTTAAGTTTCTAGGCAATTTGGTGCGAAGCATATCGAAGGAGATCCAAAATGAGCCCCATACTCGGGAACCATGCGGCTGCCTTGTTACAAGGCATAGAGCTTGTTGAGCGGATTCTCAACAAATTCCTTAGAAATATACTTCTCCTGGAACCTTTCCTTGAATAGTTCCCATGACAGGTCGTCGATGACCATTTTAAAATGTGGCAGGAGTATCTTCCACCATAGAAGAGAGATCCTCTTCAGTTGAAATACCACCTTGCGGACCTTCATGCTGGAGGTCGTAATCGTGAAGCATAAAGCACAACACCTTTCTCTACAACTCTGCCTCAATGAAAAAACCTTTCGTGACACTCGTGGACTTGAGAACTCAACTCTCTCGAGTTCTCAGTGGATGCTAATGGTACTGGCTACGGAGCATTGTGGACCCTCTGGGGTACAAGTGCCCTGGGCTCATCTCAGTACCGATGGTGAATCAAGGGACCTTGACATTACCTGGAAGGGCCTTGTCAGACAATCATCATCCCTTACAACAAGAGAATCTAGCCCAAGGATTTGTTCTTCCCCTTGGGGGTTCGACTTTGAGGGTGTGGGAACTTCTGAAGGCGTCGCACCTCCTTCCATGACACCATGTTGCGAACCTATGAGGAATCCTCTAAATGCGATCACCACATGGACACGTTAAGGTTTTTAATTAACACAAGGGTTAATACTCACAGGTTTACTCAGTGAAAATCCTGGTGATCCACAGTCCCAGGGTTGAACCCTCTCTAATACCATATGTAACACCAAAATCGTACGACTCCGAGCGAATTGAAAAGTGCATTTTTTTTTTTCAAGGAAGGAAGGAAATGATGACAACATTCATCCATACAACCTCGTGACTAACATCAAGCATGCAGGTCATGAAACCACCCACAATGACTCGACACACTAGCACCTCGAGCAATTGGGATAAATAGACAGAAATCAAGATAGATAGAAACAAATACTCACCCGACACAAACATGATAATGCCTACAAGCTAAGGGACATCATTCATGATTCAGACACCACAACTTGATGACCATTAACTAGAAAACCTCTATGGCGCGCAAACCAAACGCATTAAGGCATTACAAAACCGAGTATCAAAACTGATTGCAATGAACAATGTCCACATCAGGAAGCACAAGACTATGAGGAGGTTATCGTTTGCCTCTATCCATAAGGGCATGCAATGATCCCCTCATCGAGAATCATGCCATCACACAGAGATATGTGTGACAGTAACGAAGGCGCAACACGTCGCATATAGAACAATACCCCCAAAAAAGGTAGGAGACCAAATTTAAATGTCAACCAACTGACGGAAATCCCAAGCACCAAATTGACAAGTCGACAAGACGCAAGGGAAACTGACGGCTAACAATCATACAACTTGTTAAATTCCATGCGCATCAAATGATGGCTCTTGGAAACTTAAACAAGTTCCTACCATTGAATCATAAGAGGGACAACTTCCAACCATTCCCCATCTCAACAAACTAAAATAGACAAAAGGTGCCTCATCATCATAATCACAAATACATCAATATGCACCTTTACTATAACCAGAAGTAAAACAAATTTAATTACAACATGCGCCAAAAGTCACTACTTTGGATTGGCAATAGAGATGCATAGGTGCACTATGTAAAAGGTGATAAGGCCCAAGTAACACACCAATAGATAATCTGATGTATTAAAATGGGTCTCCTTACAAGACATAGTATTTAATTAAAATACAAGGATATCAATCGCAAGAAGTTTATCTTCGAAGTCAAGACAAATATGGTATAAATTAAGATTACTAAATACTATGATACTCTCTATTCTTAAGGTCACGAGAAAAAATATTTGGTCAATAGTATGTTGAATAAGCTGTGTTAAAACAATTCAAGGAAGTCAATACACTGACATTCACGCAAAAACGCTAAACATTACTTATTCTTTAAATTTTTATACAAATCCTACAACATCGTTGTCAATAGTTGTCTAAAATGTATTAAATGTTTTCTATAATAAAAGCTAAACCATGCTATTTAGCTACCTAACTCACTACCTGCAGATAATTCCACTTCAATGTTATCGCTGTTGTTCAAGCTATTTTGTTGTCTATAGATACATGCTAAATTCATTCCTTAAAAATCTTTGTCTATAAGCCATAGCATTGATAACTAACCCTACCAAACTCATAGATAAAGTTGTCCAACAAAACCATAGAGGTACCGATGTAATCTATTAATTGCTCGCAGAGTCAACATTATCGTTGTTGTCTGTTTAAGGGTAATTCACAGACTCAATTAAATTTTTATCGCTAATATAAAGATGAAATCCCTACATGTGAAGATATGATAATGCAGTCAAACATTACATAGTTTTCATTTAAAGGTACAATTCACCATCTAAAGAATCCATCTGTTATCCCTTGATTTGTTATCAAATAATAAGGTAAATGGAACCCCCTATAACCAATCGTTGTAGAATCTAATCATAAGATTCACTATAACTATCACTACTGCATTTGGGTCAAATTCCGACGGTGCATTCGACGCAATTGCCACTTTCTATTGTCAGAATATCGACAAACCTCGGACCCCCTCAAACGTCGTTTCACATGACGTCATTTTTCCGACGACCTAGTTTGTGTCTATATTGCGACATTTCAAATGTGGCAAGAGAGATGTTGCAAATGTGGCAAGAGCGACGTTGCAAACGTGGCAAGACGAACATTTCAAACGTGGCAAGAGAGACTATGAAAATGTGGCAAGACCGACGTTTCAAACGTGGCAAGAGAGATGTTGCAAACGTGGCAAGAGAGACATTACAAACGTGGCAAGACTGACGTTTCAAACGTGGCAAGTGAGACGTTGCAAATGTGGCAAGTGAGACGTTTTAGACGTGGCAAGAGAGACGCTTCAAAGGTGCCAAGACCGACATTCAAACATGGCAAGAGAGACATTTCAAAGGTGGAAAGAGAGACGTTCTAAAGGTGGCAAGACCGATGGGACGAGGTATTATATCCAACGTGGTTTCTATGGGAGCGACACTCTTGAACGTCGCAAGAGAGACGTCTTGGAAAATCTTGGAAATGGAAAGAGAGACGTCTTGGATGTGGCAATAGCGATGGGAAGAGAGTGAAAGACGTCACAATTGCCACCTTTGTGTAGGTATTTAAAAAAAAAATACAATATCAATATCAAGACCTAATAGTCATTCCAAGCCCAAAGGAGGA
>ML778602.1:225694-236911 GCA_009831015.1 Picea engelmannii | reverse complement strand
AGATCATACATGAATGAATGAGAAGAGGCCCTTGCCTTTCCTTTATACTTTTTGGCTAACCTTTTCCCTCCAAAGTGACTTTCATTTTATTAATATTTAATTAATTAATTAAATCACTTTAATTAATTAATTAACCTTTTTACCTTTGAAAAGATGCTTATCTCTCCTTGTGGCTTCCCTAGCCACTGAAATTCACTTCTAGCCATCCCATCCTGTAGTGTTTCTCCTCCCGATTCCAATGAGCTATTACACTGAGAGGTTCCTCCAATTAATGTGCCCAAAATGACCTCTTCAGTGAATTCCATTGACTTATAGCTGAAAATAGTCAAAATCATGGAAATCGTCAGAATGCAATGAAACCAAAGCCAACATATGCAGAATGGCTCATAATGATGGAATATGATCATCAATGCAAGATGGACCCCACAATGCCTCTCAAATACCCATGTACTTGCTCTAGCACCCATTTGGCTATTCTGGTCATCATAAATCTCTGCCCTATGATGATGTCCCAAAGTGGGAACATTACAGTACTCCCTGCTAGAAAATTGCTTGTCCTCAAGCAATACCCAAATCCCCCGAAGTAAAATACTAGGATCCCATGTCCACCTATGAGATACATAGTAGAACCCATCCAACGATGAAAAATAGCACACTCCCCCCTTGGATCCCATATCAGGAAGTGAACTGCAATACTCTATGAAGAACAGTCCTGGAAGATATCAACCCTGTGAACCTCCTGCACATGACACATGGACTCATCTCGGAATGAGTCCATCCTCCAAATCTCTACCAATATCCACACAGCGTCCATCAACTGCACATGTTGATGCCAAAATGAGGTACTGCAAGACCCCCGTGAGACACCCGCAAACGGTGCGCTCCTCTCAACACTGAAGCTCAATGGAAAGTTAGAATAACTTTCCCCTGCAATGGTCCACTCTCCCCTGTCGGTCAATGAACTACTCAATCTTGCAATCCCTAGGTCCCATGCTAACCTCTGTCAAAGATCCTCATGCTGACACTGCACTACTTTGACCACGACTGCCTGTCTCCTGCATACATGCTAGATCCTCCTCACCTGGATCCTCAAGCTGAAATACCTGTGACCACTGAATCTGCTGCCCAGAAACTGTATCAGCATAGACACCAATGTAGAAGAAGTACCTGTCCAAACATCTCCATGCCCTATCATGATGATCTTGTGAAAGGAAGGGTCTTTCCCCATAGGACAAGTACTTGCAGACCCACTCCCAACCAAACCGAGGTGGAGTGTGTGGCTCTCTAGTGCAACCTGGGTCGTCATGTAGTGAAACATCCTGCTAACCAAGTGAACTCCCGGATCCCATGGAAAAATTGGAATTTTATCACTTCCAGTCTTCGGTTGTTGCTCCTGTGTTGGGTTGATCACTGTCGGAAGCCCACTACGCTCATCTGTCATCACTAGGTCTATGATGCTCACCATCACACACCAAGTCTTAACTATCTGTCTAACACGGTCCACCTCTGACCTGTTGTATGAAGTAAAAGTACTCCTGTCATATAGTCTCGTCCTACTCACTCTCCATGCCCCCAGCCATGGCCTATCCCTCCTCATGTTGTTGTCTAAGATGAAAGTGTCAGGACAGGCTAATAGAAACATCTGCAGCTAATTGTAGGACTGGGAGGTGTCACATGCTTTGGTCAATCCTAATGATTCGACCAGAAGCTCGTCCATCAATATCCATGAAATATTCTCTCCTATGGTCATCACCGAGTCCTAACCATCCAGTACAACCAGAAGTAACCCCTCCGACTGCTGGTCAAACAACCTCCATCTCTCATCTACCATGCAACTGCTGAAATGGTCAAGGTGATCTCCCACAACTATGTGTTGCTGGAGAGGAGTGACATCTAAATAATCCCCTGAGTGTGTCTCCTCCGTGCAAGGCACTATACCCCTATGAATGCCACCATACACCTCGACATCTTTCTGTGAGCTATCACTCATCACGGTATGCTCCGGCATACTCAGGTCATCTCCTGCAAACTCATGCTGCATCACAGATCCTAGGCATATGGTTGGATCAATCTCTATATGGAGATCAACCACTCCCAAGACACAAATGGAAGTGTCCCCCATAGACTGGTGCTCCTCTACTACATCATCAACATCCTCTGTCAATGTGACTAACTGATACATCTGACTATCCACTAAGATAGCTGAAGTGGATCTCTGACGAATCTCCTCAAGAAACCCATCTGATATAGACTCTAATTCTTGAAGGGCAGTCTGTGTGCCTCTCAAGAATCCTCGAGTGCTCTCCAACTCCCAAGTGAGTCGGTCTACCTCCAACTCCTTCCCCCTCAGGGCCCTATGATACAACTCACCAATCCCCAATAGGTAGTCTCTGTCTGTCAAGAACTGTTGGTAGTCAGTCCTCATCATAGACACTCTCTCTCGGAGAGTGTGAAAATCATCCATGGAAAATCCTCCATTTGAGCTACCCTGTGCCATTGATGCTCTCCAACCGTAATCTTCCATCACTGCATGCATGTCATCAATATGTCTAGTGGTTGCCCTGATCATAGCCTCACTAACTCCCAACTGTGTTGCTAAGTGGTGTGACTCCTGATCATAATCATGTTGGGGTACCCCCTCATGCCTCTCACTACTAGTGCCATCACTAACAAAACTCTCTGCAGAAGATAAAGCAATGAACTGGCTACTGTCTACTGTGCCACTAGGTACTCCTGTATGCCACTGCATCCCATCACTAGATGCCATCTCCCCCTGACTCACATTGTATCCTGTATGAGTAGTTGTATCCTCCTGTGCAGTCAACCTGCTACTATCATCTGCACCTGGATCCCATATAGCTATATCCAGACACATGCTATCATCATCCTGATTGCCAAAGAGTGCATCCTCATCCATGCAATCTGATCCTGGAAGTAAGTGCTCCATCCACCTGTCAACCTCTGCCATCTCCTCAACCACTAGAGTCTCCAATAGTTGTGACTCCATCTCCTCTGACTGACTTGTATGTGTGGGGTCAACTACATGTACGTCCTGTACCTCCTCCTGCATCTGTGGGTCTACCTGTCCATGGTGTGCATCCCTCACACTGGGCTCATCCATCATACCTAACGTGCCATTGATCTCCTCATCTGACGTGACTATCATGGGTGTCTGAACAGGTGTCAGATGTGTCACGCCCCCCATAGGAAGCTCATCATCTGTAGGTGCTAACATGTGTGACTCCTCACTAGTGTCACCACTCTGCTGAGGCGTAAGGTCATCTATGGTATGTGACGTGTCTGCTGAGACACTAGGGCTATCGTCTTGTCCATCCAGCTGCCTATCCACTACACAAGGGTCATCCTCCTCCTCATGCATGCAAGCATCACTAGCCTCTGTGCAAGAGTCATCATCACTATCCTCTGAGGTAGAGTCACTATCACTAGCCTCTGTACAAGAGTCATTGTCATCATCCGACTACTCTGAATCCACATCTATCTCTCCATCCTCACACACCTCACCCTCACAGTCATGACATGCATCAATAATGTGCTCCTGATATTTACCCCTGCACCTATGATTTAGTTCCCATGGCCCCTTGCAACTGTGGCAAGGTTGCATGCTCCTACTGGGCGTGGGGTTTCTCTGTTCTTCCCACCATATAGCTGCTTCTTTTTTCTTTTCACCTGTTATGATCATCCCCTGTAAAATATCCTAGTTGCTCCAATGGGAATTTCTAAAGGCTACATATTGTAGAAAGGTTGTTGTAGCCTTAGTTTCCTTGCTAAGGCCGTCATACATGATCTCCAACCATGGTATCTCAAAGGCTATCTTATCCACTTCTTTCCAACTATCCATTTATCCCTATGGAGGACCCCCCAGGTTTGCAGGATTTAAGCTCTGATACCACTGTAATGATCCCAAGCCATTAGGCAATGATCATCACTGTTTTGGTGTCTTTTAAAACTTTTTCCAAGTGAGGTATTTCGTCAAACACTTTATTGATCTACCTTTTAGATGTTTTTATATGTGTGTATGCAGCAACTAACAGAAAGAGATAACCATGGAACATACCTCAACCATATGCAATAAGATAGACAAGCCAAAACATCTCAATTCTTCTTTATTCATAAAATAGAGAAACCTGCTACAATGAAGATGTCAATCTGGAATGCTCAACAGATGGCCAAGAAGATAGACAATCGATAAGAGATACTACAAAATTCTCCCGCTAATACAAAATAATGCCTCTAAAGGCTGAATAAGAAATGAAGATCAATACAAGCAGATTTGAATGCCAAACTCTCCAACTGAAGAATGCCACGCTCCAATAGAAGGCTGAAACCCTCAATAACTCGGACCTGCTGCCAAAATTTTCCAATCACCCTAATAAATATGCCAATTCATAGATCAGGTGATGGTAAGAATAACCCAGGTGCCTGAATCTCCAAGATCCCTCTCAATCTTCATAGATCTGAATTTCCCACTGAATGGGGTGCCCCACTAGATGACTGAAACCCTAGCTGGTTTGGCCCTAATGAAGGTGGCCTCCAAATGCTCTGAAACTCTCCAAGAATATAAATCGGGTGATGGTAAGAATAACCCAGGTGCCTGAATCTCCAAGCTCCCTCTTAATCTCTGTAGATCTGAATTTCCCACTGAATGGGGTGCCCCACTGGATGACTGAAACCCTAGCTGGTTCGGCCCTACTAAAGGAGGCCTCCAAATGCTCTGAAACTCTCCAGAAATATAGATCGGGACACTGCAAGTCACTAGGTAAAGTCTCAAGGTCAGATCTGAAGTGTAACCCCTCCAAACGAACTAGATCTGAATCTCAAAAATGCCCTCCTTCTCTTCAATTCGCCCCACTGCTCAAGAAATAATCTGAGCCATAAAACTTTCTCAGAAAGCACTATATCTGATGTCCAAGGCCCTGCAATGAAAACCCAAGTGATAGAATCCTCAAAAGCCCTTCCAATCTCCTACAACGAATCTCTCTCCAAAGATGGTGCACCCCTCTTGCTGGAATCCCTCAACTGGTGCACCCTCTCTCTATCTGCACATGAAACTGATGTAGAATCCTCCGGCAACTGAGTAGATATGGAACTAGAATGGTGTGGGAGAGTATTGCATCTCTGAGACCAATCTTGGGACAAGATAGGTGGAATCTTTCACCACCAAATCGTCCTCTAGGGTTTGTTATGTCGAAACCCTCAAAACCCCCAATATTGGGCTCACTAGCTAGAAGCCAGAAATCAAAATAAGATCATACATGAATGAATGAGAAGAGGCCCTTGCCTTTCCTTTATACTTTTTGGCTCACCTTTTCCCTCCAAAGTGACTTTCATTTTATTAATATTTAATTAATTAATTAAATCACTTTAATTAATTAATTAACCTTTTTACCTTTGAAAAGCTGCTTATCTCTCCTTGTGGCTTCCCTAGCCACTGAAAGTCACTTCTAGCCATCCCATCCTGTAGTGTTTCTCCTCCCAATTCCAATGAGCTATTACACTGAGAGGTTCATCCAAGTAATGTGCCCAAAATGACCTCTTCAGTGAATTCCATTGACTTATAGCTGAAAATAGTCAAAATCATGGAAATCGTCAGAATGCAATGAACCCAAAGCCAACCTGTGAAGAATGGCTCATAATGATGGAATATGATCATCAATGCAAGATGGACCCCACAATGCCTCTCAAATACCCATGTACTCGCTCTAGCACCCATATGGCTATTCTTGTCATCATAAATCTCTGCCCTGTGATGATGTCCCAAAGTGGGAACATTACAGGAATACTTGTGCTACAAGTTTCGGTGTCAAAAGGTGTGGTAAGGGACAAAAATGACCATACTTGGAGAGGCGATCAACCACCACCATGATGATAGACTTGTTCCTAGTTTAGGAAGGCCCACTATAAAATCCTTGGATATTTGTTTCCACATAGAATATGGAATGGGTAATGATTGTAGGATGCCCGGAGACTTGACCATTTCACCTTTATTACATTTGGACACCTCCTATTCTATGACAAATTGAAGTATATCCTTCTTCATGCATACCCACAAAAAATAACGATGAGCACAAACATATGTACTTTGGAAGCCCGAATGACCCACTATAGATGAGGAGTGAAACTCATTTAAGAGAATTGGATTGAGTTCTAAGGAGGGTGAGAGAACCAAGAGATCCTTATATTGGAGAATATTATTCTGCCATGTGTAGCCAATGTAAGTAGTAGAGTCTTCCTGAAGATGTTGAATTAATTTGGAGGTAGTCTGGTGCGTTATCCACTCTTGGTGCACTTATTCAATCCAATAAGGTAGAAATAAGGATAAAGAAAAGAGGCAGTCCTCCTCCTCATATTGTTTTGACAATGCATCTTCTACTATGTTATATTTCCCCCTTTTTTATATGATTTCATAATCATAACCGAATATTTTTTTCCAGACAATTATTTTATTCTAGGGATGACAGTTGTTGCTCCCAAAAATATTTCAATATATGGTGATAAATTTTAATATGAAAATGGCATCCCAAGAGATATGGTCTCTAGGTGTGCACCACATGGATAATGCCCATCATTTATTTTTCATACACAGATGACCACTCAACGCTTGACTAGTAAATTCCAAGGGTCGACCATTTTGGGTGAGAACTGCACCTATACATGTGCTAGAAGAATATGATTCCACCACAAAGGTTTTTTTAAAGTTGGGATCTACTAGGATAGGGGTAGTTCACATGGCGCTCTTTAACTCTGTGAAGGATTTCTCAGTAGCAGGTGTCCAATGAAATGCATTCTTTTTAAGGAGGTCATTCAAGGGCTTAGCAATTTTCCGTAATCATTGAAAATTTTCCTATAATAGTTGGTGAGATGAAGAAAACCTCATAGTTTCTTTAAGTTCATTGGGTGTAGACATGATTTCATAACTTGTATATTTTTTGGATCCACTTTTACCCCATCTCTGCTGAAAATGTGCCCCAAGTATTCCAATTAGTTGGTGCCAAATGAACATTTGGTATTTTTGAAAAACAATTGGTTTTGTTGCATCAACTGAAGGACTTTGTCCACATGAAGAATATGGATATCCTAGGTTCAGATATAAATGATGATGTCATCAAATAAAATAAAGACAAACTTATGAAGGTAAGGTTTGAATAGCTTATTCGTCAGACTTTGGAAGGTTAATGGAGCATTGCAAAGGCCAAAAGGCATGACCAAGAATTCATAGCATCCCTCATGAGTTCTAAAATAAGTATTTGGAATATCTCCCTCCTTCATCCAAATTTGATGATAACCGGAGCGAAGGTATAATTTGGTGATTACATAGGAACTTTGTAGTTAATCCAATAAATCATCAATGAAAGGAATGGGAAATTTGTCTTTGATGGTCAGTTTATTCAGTGCACGAAAATTAGGGCACATGTGCCATGTACCTTCTTTCCTTAAAGCCATCAACATTGGGGAAGAATATGGGCTAGTACTAGGGATAATTACCCCCACCTCCACTAATTCTTGTACCATCTTTTTTATTTCATTTTTCTAAGAAAAGGGATATTTGTAAGAACATACATTGGGGGGTTGAATTCCTAGAAGGAGAGGGATGCTATGATCATGCTCACCCCAGAAGGAGGTAATTCTATAGGAATCTCAAAGATATTGGGGTACTTTCCCAAGATGAGTTGCAGGCTAGGAGTAACTATGTGAGAGGCATGTTCAGTGACCTGGATGGCATTAAATTGAGAAATAATAGCATGGTGGCCTTTCTTGAAGATTTTTTCCATCTTGTGAGAGCTGATGATTTTAGGAGAGCCCTCTTAGAGACCCATGAGAGTATAGGGGTGAGCTTCTTGGCTCAAGCTCATATATAATTCTTGATAATCCATTATGATCAACCCTAGAGTGCAAAGCCCTTCCACACCAAATACAATATTACAACCACCCATGGAAATAGAGAACATCTGGGTTTTCATATGGTAATCACCCATCTAGAGATTTACATTCTCATATAAAACCCCACACTTCATAGTGCCACCATTAGCGATGAGGATTTGAAAATTAGAAACATGGTGGACAAAACAATGGATCTCATCAACGAGCCTACGATGAAAAAAATTATGGGTGATGCCACTATCAATCAACACCAAAACTGACCGATGTTTAATGTATCCCTTGATCTTCAATGCCTTTGGGGAAGAAATACCTGAGCGTGCATGAAGTGAGATGACCAGGTCCATGGATTCCATCGACGCGACAATTGGATATTCGACATGATCACTTGGTTGAGTCGCCTCTTGGTATGAAACCTCATCTGATGGGAAGTCATCATAGGAAGAGGAAATTGAGGCATCAATCTAGAATAAATTTTTTTCTATACATTTATGCCCCAATGCATATTTTTCATCACAATAGTATCAAATGTCTTACTTGCGACACTCCTCCATTTTGGCGAGAGACCTTTTTACACGAAAATTTTTAGGGGCTAAATTTCTCCCATGGGATAATTTTCCATTATTTTTCCCAAAACAATATTCACCATTCTAAAACTTATTCGCCCAAATTATATAGGAAAAAATTATTTTACCTTAAAAATCGCAAAAAAATTATAAAAACTATATAAAATCCTTTGAAATTTGAACATTTTAACAAAAATATTGCCAAACATTTATAGTTGACATATAAAGGACCAGTAAGATTCACCAAGGATTCGACATTACAAAATAAATTTCCATTCTTAAAATTATCCCTACCTTTTTTACCTTCAAAGTTTTCGCCGGAGAAAGGGTAGCCCATGGGCGAGGATGGGTTGTAAATTGAGCCTTAAGGGATGACGCCTGGAGCATGGTCTTTGTTTCCCTGGATAATTTACATGCATGCAACCAGGTCGTAGAATGATGCATGTTCACATGAGCCTTGATAGCTTCTTTTATACCACTGATAAAACATTGAAGGTAAATTTCATTAGATAAGCCCTCAGTACGAATAGCCAACTCTTCAAATGTCGTGATGAAGTCTGTGACAAATCTAGTTTGGCAGATCTTAGTGATTCAACCCAAAATTTGTGATTCCCTATCAAAATGGGCACAAACTGCCTTAGAGAACATTTTTCTATTAGTAGGTCTTAGATAATATTTCTTATTCCACTGCCACCACTGCTAACATTCTTGATCCAAGTACAAAACTCCTACATGGATTTTGGTCTCATCATATCGAATCTATTGAAGGGAGAAGTATTTTCCAATTTGAGAAATCCACATGACTGGGTTGGAACAATCAAATTTATCCATTTCAACTTTTGGAAATTTATTCCAAGAATGTGGAGAACCCCAAGAGGAGCATGAGGACTGAGTATGATCATAATGATAATATGAAAGATCTTTTGGGTTTGGCTAAAGATTCTTACCCCCGAATAGTTGCACCAATTTTTTGACTTGTTGTTCAAGGGATGTGATGAATTCAGTGTGGAGGAAAGTCATGTTATCATCAATTTGTTGTTCCAAGTGGGACATTCTATCCTCCAAGGTTTCTTGGGATTGATATAGAGTGGTATTCATGGTGAAGGATTAGGTACAAATGGAGGTGTTGGGATGGAAACAATGGGCTTAAAAATAATAGGGACCCCGGTGATCATGACAAAGGTGGTTCCAACCTCCCCTCCAACTCCTTCGGGGCTGACACAACCTCCTGGTCTAGGATCCTTCAAGTCATCAAACCAACTAGTTTGACAAGATCCTGATGGAACCAATTTAACTTGACACAAACCCTTTTACTTCCTCGGCACCCACTATGGGACACCTGCAGACCCTTTCCTTATGCTTTTAACTCTTACGCCAACATGTGCTATCTCTCAATGCTAACCTCCTCCATTGATGTGACCATGGGCTATGCCCATGGGCCAACTCCCTTTGCGACCCCGTGCTTCAAGACTTTTGCAAGGTCTTTCCTCCTCCCTTTCTCTATTTATGAATCAACGAATTCTTCAGGACCAGATCTATGGTCCACATTTCTCTGGTGATAAACGACTATGATTGACTTTGCAAGTTTGGACTTCAGGAGTCCTCCTCTCAGGTATTCCCTCCTGGAATTTCCCGAACTATGTGGATTTATACCACATGTCCTATGGATCCAATGGTCTAGAATGAAACCACTCTTTGTGAATTCATGAAGATCTTTGTTTTCTCTTGGAAAACCTTATGAAGTTCCTGTTCTTGAACTTCTCGATCTTCAGCCACCTGTGTCTTCCTTAACGATGGATGATTTCTCTGCCTTTGGGACTTCGTAAATTCCTCAACTCATTTGCACACTTAGTGCAATTATCCTTTAAATACCTAGGTTGTTCTAGAAATACATTCTGCACTCCTTGCATAGTTTTGCGTAGTCTTCCTTATGTGACTTTGTTGGGCTTGAAAACCTTTGAGGTTCCCAGTTCCTCTGCGAGTGTCTCTTTCCCTCCTAGAATTTTCTCTCTCTTCTTCCTGAGCTATTAAGATGAACTTACAACACCTTAGGCACACTCCTTATGCTTTTATTAGTTCTTCAATGGCTTCCCCCTTAACCTTAGGGAAAGGTTTAAGGCATCTCCTTTCCTTTGTCGATGCACTTCTTTCAAAGCCTTCCTTCACCAGAATGTTCAACAATTCTGGGATTATCCAACACCTTCAACTGTGTTGTTTCTATGCATGCTCACACTATCTCTATGACCTCCTAGCAGAGTATTTCAAAGTGTTCAGTAACTCTGAATTTTGCTTCTCCCCACACAGTTTGTCTCTCCAAGGAACTTAAATGCCTTGAAATTCCTCCCTGATTCTTTAAATTAATCTGGCATGCCCTTCTGGAAGCTTCTCTTCTGACTCCATTGAGTTTAGATACACACTCCTTTCATGGGCTCAAATATTTTCCCTACGCTATCGCACACTCCTTTTTCTTAGCCTAGAGAACCAAAGTTAACTCAGCACACTCTTAGATAGGAAACTGTATCTCTATCCCTGCAGATGATTTATAACTATTGATTAAGGTTGGTTGTCATTGATGTCAACCCTTGAAAAAAGACACGTAGCACAAAGTTTTGGGTAATGGACCCAATAGTGTTTGATGTAAATATGACTCATTATTGCTTTTTCATGGTTGATAAGAAGTAAATATGGATGAACTCCAAAGTGGTCCCCTTATGGTGAAAGCCCTCACGGGAAGACGCTTTGTGGAGTAAGAGAA
>ML778602.1:198116-216624 GCA_009831015.1 Picea engelmannii | reverse complement strand
GGTACATATTGACGAGTCATAGTTGATGAGTAGTTGACACATGATTGGTACATACTTGGTGCATGGTTGATGCACTTGTTTAAGGTACAGGTTGATTACAGGTTGGTGCATGGTTGATGCACTTGTTTATGGTACAGGTTGATGACAGGTTGGTGCATGGTTGATGCACTTATTTATGGTACAGGTTGAGGTAGAGGTTGATGCATGGTTCAGACTTATTGGTACAGGTTTACAACAATATATCTCACAGTGATAGTGTGACAGTGGTTCCATCATTCTACTTCTACTTCAGGGTGGAAGGACGGGGCAAGGACAGGTGGTTGTAGCTGGAGGACATTGGGGGTTGTAGCCTCCTTCTGGTTGTAGCTAAATATTTGGGGAGTTGGAGCTTCCCTCAGGTTATAGCCTGAGAAACTAGGGGGTTGGAGCCTCCTTCCAGTTGCAGCTGGAAAAAAAAGGAAGTTGGTGCTTCCAATGAATGTAATTTTTCAAGACATATAAGAAAAAACATTCCGTGGTTTTTTCCCGATTTGGGTTTCCAATTAAAACACTGGTGTACTGTGTATGCGTATGATTGTTCATTTGTTCATTGCTTATTTACTCTGCAATTATTGGATAATAATGCTTCATTGATATAGCACTTGGATTATATGGTTAAAAGGGATTAAATTTCTCTATTACGGATTCACCCCCCCTCTCAGTAATCCAACAATAACATTCATCCACAATTCAAATGCATGCAAATGACATTCATAACACAAAATCCATTGAACATAAATGTAAAATAGGAAAAATGGTTGCTTTCTATTAATTGTGGAATGCCAAATTACAATGGTGGATTCTGAGCTACAGCTAAGTCTCGACTCTCTGTATTTCTCCCTACAACCTACAACCAACTCAACCAACCTATGCTTTTCTTATAATACAAATATTTATACAAGAGGGGCTCTATGAGCTCTACTCGCTCCAAAGATTACAATGATGGAAATCTGCTCCAAATCGAATGTAGATCCCTTCTGCCATCAGCCTATTAATGGTGACCTTATCTCGATCTTCTGCAAAATCATGAATTGGATCTTCCATCTTGTCTTCAATTAATTATTGGATCATGCCCTGAATTATCGAGGGAAAATGAGAGGACGATGCCTCTCCTTCCTTGAATGTGCACCACACATGTTAGTTATTTGGCATGTGCTGATGTGGTGTAATGATCCTACATCATACTCCACAATGAAAAAAATCATGAGCTCCTGCTCATGATCTTTCCAACGTGGTTGAAATCCACCTAGATCCCAATCTTCTTGGAGATGTCTCTCGACTCCTCTGGTACTTCTCCTACATCTTCCTCATTGGTAGTGTAGGTTTTCTTTTGTCCTTGGGAATTTATTCCACAGAATCCAACATCAGCTTCCCTATCTCTTTGATCACCTCATCCAGATGCTCCATCAACTGGTTCTTTGTTGCAGACTAGCTCATTGCACTCCCTCCTTGTCGATGGTAGAATCACACTGACTTCCCAAGACATATTATTCCTTTGTGGCCTTAGTTTGACACTTTGTTGAAGTATTCACTCCTACAGTCTCCTCATCACTGAATTGTTGCTCAGCTACCAGTTCTCCTGAAAGATTCTCTCCTGCTAGTCCTTTGGTTGTTCCCATTCCATCTTCCTCCAGTTGTGACTCGTGCTGGTGTAACTCCTTTTCCATGGATATTTTTCGGAAGCCACCTTATGGTTCTATATTTCCCAACCAATCATCCATTACATTTAAATCCAATTCCCACTGAGTGAATAACTCAACTAGGCATTCTCATTTTGTTGGGACAGACATCAATATCTGTTCCATTTCCTCCATGGCAGTCTCTGTTGGTTGTATTTTTGCCGCATCTATGGTATCCTCTCCTCATCCACTTGGTAGGAATATCTCAACTCCTCCAATGATCAAAACACTCTTCTGACCCTCCTCTATGATGAAATTTTGTAACTTTTCATCATCTTCATTCACGAGGATCATAGTTCTGCATGAATCTCTATCTGGGTGAGGTCTCTCTCCTGCCTCCTCTTCATATGTCAATGGACTCTTAGCTGATATCATCTCTTCTTCCTTTCCCACCTAGAAATTTGGGATGCCTCCTCTGCCCACTTGGCAAGTTATGAGATCCATTGATCCCTTCTCATTGCCCACCTGGAAACCTATGAGACTCTTGCCAGATCTCTTTCCATTATGACTAAGGTTTTTATCATGTCTCAGCCACTTATCTAAAACCTATTTTTTCCTCCTAGCCAAGAAATTTTAAATAGGTCATCTGGTTGTCCTCTTCAAAGGCCATTCATACCTCTAGTGCACCTTTGACTCCTACTGCATCGTATATGCAAGCCTATCCACCTTTTCTCAGATTTCACTGATCTCTTTTTCCATCTTTGTCTTGATCCTCTACGAATGGACTTCTCCTTGGCCTTGCTCACGACCTTCAAACGACCATCTTGCTTTGTCTACAACCCACTTGGTTGTTTATCATATACTAAATGCCTTGAAACAACTCCAACAGAATATCGTACCCTATCTCCATGGCTTACAAAACTCAATTATGCACCACCTCCTTTCTCTCTTTCTCTCCACTTGAGAGAAATAACACTCTGATACCACTTTGTTCCAACCTCCCCTCCAACAACTTTGGGGCAAACGTGACCTCTAGGTCTAGGATCATTCAGGTCATCAAACCAACTGGTTCATCAGGCTCTTTATGAAACTAATTTAACTTGACACGGGCCCTTTTTCTTCCTCATGACCCACTATGGGACACCTGTATGCCCTTTCCTTGTTCTTTTAACTCTTACGCCAATAGGCGCTACCTCTCAATGTAAGCTCCTCCCTTAATGTGACCATGGGATATGTTCATGGGGAAAATCCTTTTGCGGTCCCCATGCTTCACAACTTTCGTGAGCTCTTTCCTCCTCCCTTTCCCGATTTCCAAATTGGTGAATTCTTCGAAATCAGATCTACGGTCCATGTTTCTCTGGTGATCAATGGATGTGATCGACCTCACGAGTTTGGAATTTGTGAGTCCTCCTCTCAGGTATTCCCTTATGGAATTTTTTGAACTACATGGATATCTACCCCATGTCCTTTGGATCCAATAGTCTAGAATGAAATTGCTCTTCACGAAGATCTTTGTTTTCTCTCGGAAAACCTTATGAATTTCATGTTCCCAACCTTCTAAATCTTCGGTCACATGTCTCTTCCCTGACGATGGATGATTTATACACCTTCAGGACTTCGACAAGTCCTCGAATCCTTTCCACACTTAGCACAATTATCCTTTCGAGACTTGGTCTATTCTCGAAATACCTTTTGCATGCCTTGTAGAGTTCTACACAGGCATCCTTCTGTTACTTTTCTCGGCTTGAAAACCTTCCAGGTTCCCAGTTCCTTTACGAGTGTCTGTTTCCCTCTTGGAAGTTTCTCTCTCTTCTTCCTGATCTTGTAAGGTGAACTTGCAACAACTTAGTCACACTCCTTGCGCTTGGATCAGTTCTTCGATGAATTCCCCCTTAACCTTAGGGAAAGGTTTAAGGCATCTCCTTTCCTTTGTCGAAGCACTTCTTGCAAAGCCTTCCTTCACTTGAATTTTCAACAATTTTGGGATTCTCCCAACACCTTCAATTGTGTTATTTCTGTGCATGCTCACAGTAGCTCAATTCCCTCCTGGAAGAGTATTTTAGAGTGTTTAGTAACTCTGCACTGTTCTTTTCCCCACACAATCTATCTCTCCAAGGAACTTAATCGCCTTAAAATTTATCCATGAGTCTATAAACTAATCTGGCATGCCCTCTTGACAGATTCTCTTCTAACTCCATTGAGTTCAAATACACACTCCTTTCATCAACTCATAGAGCTTCCCTACTCTGTCTCACACTCCTTTCACTTAGCCTAGAGAACTAGACTGAGCTCAACACACTCTCAGATAGGAAACTACATATCTATCCCTGTAGATGATTTCTAAGATTCATATACAATTCTAATACATGCAAATGACATTCATAACACAACATCCATTGAACAAAAATGTAAAAGAAAAATGATCATTTTCTATTAATGGTGGAATGGAAAATTACAATGGTGGAGTATGAGCTGCAACTGAGTCTCGGCTCTCTATATTTTTCCTACAACCTACAACCAACTCAACCAACCTCTACTTTCCTTATAATACAAATATTTATACAAGAGGGGCAGAATGAGCTTCCCTCGCAACCTAATTTAGTGGTGTCAAATAACCATTCAAACACCTATCTAATGGACATATTACAATGATGGAAATCTGTTGCAAATCAGATGTAGATCCCTTCTGTCGTCAGCCTATTAATGGCGACCTTATCTCCATCTTGTGTGAAATTATTATTTGGCTCTTCGAGCTTGTCTTCAATTAATGCCTGGATCAGGCCATGGATTCTCGAGGAAAAATGAGAGGATGGTGCCTCTCCTTCCTTGAATGCACACCATGTGTGTTAATTAGTGGGCATGTGTTGAGGTGGAGAGATGGTCACACATCAAAAGGGAGGAATCCAATGGTATAGGTCTCAAGAAAGGAGTCCTAGGGGGGGTTTGGTCTGCAAGAAAAAAAGGGATTAAAATTGAAGGGTACCACTGTGATCATAATGAAAAGAGGAATGCAATTGTCTAGGTCACAAAGAAGGGTAATGACATGCCCATAATTTTTTGTTGTTTTTTACTCTTTTTTTATTACTTCTGCAAAGTTATACTTGAATTGAATAATACTACAGAGGTGGAATGCCCAAATTCTTAAAATGACAAAAGATGTAGTAATTTTGTAAACCCAATGCAGACGAAAAGGTTGCACTGCAATAGATCTTATGTTTTCTTTCTTTTTTCTATTCCTAAGAGTTAGGGTTTGTAGGAAATCTACAGTCAAGGTTTTCCCTATGTTATAGCTCTCTTATATACGTATGGGGTCCAACAATGGTACTCGACCCAATATCTCAGGGAACCAACTAGGGAGGCTAGACATAATCCACATGGATATCGATGGTCACCCACCTTTTCCATCTGGCTCAAAATAGTTTTTTGACAATTTTGGCAATTTACTATTTTTAGCAGTTTTAACTTTTCGGGCCATTTTGAGGGCCTAAATGAAGGTTTTTCTGGATCTATATCCTCAATGATATTTGAAGGAATGATTGAGCCCATAAAATTAATCTCCTCGATGATACCTTTCCAACGGGCTATCACAGGCCTAAAACAGAGATTGTATGCAAATGTTACCACCCCGGGAAGTTGATGTACTAACTTACCCAAATGGGGCCCACATGACTTTTGGCGCTTCATCTCCTAGGGTTAGGTTTTTGGATGTCTAGGGTTTTTGTAATTATTTCTTATTGTAAAATGGTCTTCATAGCCTAATTTTAATTTTCTTCTTGCGAATGCGTGCTGCTGTCACATCTCTTCTCAGAGATAAGCTGCCACCATTTCAGCAAGCTTGTTTCTACTGCATTTTACAATTTCAGCTTATTTCATTATTGAATAGAAAACCATTTTTACTGTATCTCTGTTACTTTGTGTTAATAACATGTTAATAATTTGTATTCATTTTGTTCTTCTCATAAAATCCATATCAGTGGTATCAGAGTGGTCTGCTCCTTGTCATCTTAATGCATGTCCCCAACAAGGTCGGAGTACAAAGAGTTGGATCTCAAGCTTGTTTCTCTTGAGTAAAGAAGCTCTCGCGGGCCCAAGCAACCTCCCATGGAAGGAAAAAATAAATATGATGAGATAGGAGATCCTTTCAAACTGTTGATTGAGGAAGCCCTTACACAACAAAGGAACGAGATGATGGATAGTTTTTCACAATCCTTCGGCGGCTACCAACATGCGACGCATCTTCTTCGAACGGAGGCACCACCCCCTTCAAGGTACAAATAAACTTCGATATTCCTATATTTGAAGGTCATATAGATGAAGATGTTCTAGACAAGTGTTTGAATCTACTAGAAGGTTAGTTTTTTGTCCATAACTTTTCAAATAAAGAAAATTTACTTTTGCACTCCTCAAATCCGTTCCCCATGTCAAAGATTGGTGGGAAACTTTCTATGAGCAAAAGAAAACAGAGGAAACCTCATTATTTTTATTTACGGCCACCTTGGAATCCTTCAGGGATGTTATTAAGGAACAATACTACCATGTCGAAAGTTATGACGACCTGTATACCAAATGAGCCACACTGTGGGAAGAAAGAGACCAAGTAGTGCCAGATTTGACGAATATCTTCCATACCTTGCACACCAAGTTGGGTATCAAAGATTCAGAGTGACATATGGTGCTCAAGTTGGGTATCGCAGTTCTTTGCATAGATACATCCAAGACGAAATGTAATTTCTATACATCTCATCCTTCGGCGTGACCTACCTATATGCCATCAAAATTGAGCATAAGCTCAAACAAAAGACACAACAATTTGGGCTTGGGAACCCCGCACAAAAAAAGTCGATAAAGGGTGACCCCAACCCATGGAACAAAGGACAGAGAAAATATGGATAGTATCAGGACAACCAGTCCAAGCCACAAGCAAAGAAGGACACCGTAAAGACAAAGAAAGATACTGGGAAGTGGTGCAAGTTCCATAAGAGCCCTTGGCATAAGACTATTGACTGCCACTCAAAGCAGTCACTGGTGGCCAAAGTGAAATCCTATGAATTAGATGCAGATTATGACTCTGAGATAGAACCAGAAAGGGGAATATGGATCATTGACGCGAAACCTAGTGCCACTGTTTCTACCACCAGGCTCCAGCCTAGTGAACCAGATGAGAACAAAAGAAGGAGAGCACCTCTTCCATTCACAAATGTGGGTAAAAGGTACCCCATTTCACTTCATCATTGATAGCGGTAGCCAGAAGAACCTCATCTCAGCATAGGTTGTCAAGCGGTTGGCCCTACCAACAACGCCGCACCCACAACCGTACACCATTGGATGGTTCCACCAAGGAAGTGATCTCTGCGTCAGCCAACAATGTCGACTATCATACGACATCAAGCCCTTCAAAGACTAGGCATTGTGTGATGTTGTTTCTCTCGAAGTTTGTGATGTTATTTTGGGCCAACCTTATTTATGGAAATGTCATGATGTATATGAGTCTAGATCTCGTAGTGTTATTATTACTTTGAACAAGAAATTGTATAAGATACATGAGGCAGTCCCACCTAGTGTTATTTTCTTGATCTCTTCTAGGCAATGCAGGAAGGTCATCTCTCAGATGGGGAAGTTTGTCTTCTTTGTGATTCTCTCTCAGAATAAGAGAAAGATCACAGCCACATCTAGGGTCTCCGTGACCAACCTCTCCACACAGCAGAAGCAAGTAGATAAGGTCATGGAAGAATACTCAAATATCTTCTCCTCACCTATAGGGGTACCTCTGCACTGCTAGCTCAAGCACCCCATCGATATGACCCCCAATGCACTACTACCCAATGGGCCAGTCTATCATCAGTCTTTGTTAGAGAATGAGGAGATCAAGTGACATATCCAAGAACTTCTCCATAAGGGGCACATATTCCCCATCTAATCACCTTGCGGGAGCCAAATCATGTTGGTACAGAAGAAAGATGGAACACGATGACTCTGTATTGATTACTGGGCTCTGAATAAAATCACAGTCAGAAACTGGTACCTGATTCCCTGAATCGATGACCTCCTTCATCAACTCACAGAGGCCAAATACTTCAGTAAGATTGATCTGAAGTCTGGCTACCACTAGGTCCCGATAGAATAGACAAATGTATGGAAGACCACCTTCAAGTCAAAGGAAGGCCTTTTTGAATGGTTAGTCATGCCCTTTGGTTTGACAAATGCTCCAACCACTTTCATGAGGATGATGGATGATATCCTACAACCATTCACCAATAGTTTTGTAGTGGTGTATTTGGATGACATTCTAATTTTCAACAAGACTTGGGTTGAACACTTGTAGCATATTCAACAGGTTTTGCACACCCTGCGGCAGCACAAGCTATATGCCAACTTGGAAAAATGATCCTTCAGCATGGACAGGGTCAATTACCTGGGCTACATCATTGATCATCATGGCATACATGTGGATCTAGCCAAGATCCAAGTCATCCGTGACTGGCCAGCCCCAACAACACTCATTGAGCTTTATAGCTTCTTGGACCTTGCCAATTTCTACCACAGGTTCGAGTTGGGATTCTCCCATACTGGATAGGCCCTCAGTGAAAAAAATAGGGGTGGTGGTAAGGCAAAATTTGCATGAGGTCGGTCCCAACAACAAGCGTTCAATGACTTGAAGCAACACTTGTGCTCAACCCCAGTGCTTTCACTACCATACCTGCAACATCCTTTTGAGATCAAGATATATGCTTCAAACTATGTTGTGGGCATCATTCTCACTTAGCACGACCATCCCGTGGCCTATCATAGTGAGACACTGTCAGATACTGTCTATAAGTACCCTACTTACGACAAAGAAATGTACTCCATTGTGCAAGCATGCCTCCGGTGGAGACATTACATTCTTGGGAAGGAGGCAGTCATCCACATTGATCATAAGCCATTGTAGTTCATGCAGACACAAGGAAAATTGCATAATGACCACCATCAAAATTGGTCCACATACTTGCAACAATTCCACCTCGACATCAAGTATAAAACAGGAAGCACCAATCACATCATTGATTTCCTTAGCATACTTCCAGTCGTGACACTCACCATGGTGCTAGACTCTTGCAGCCATGAGACATATGGATGGCCCAAACTCTATGAGACAGACCCTGACTTCGCCACCACTTACCAAATGTTGGGTGCAAACACAGTTGTCGATAATTTCCATCTTCAGGATGGGTTGTTGTGTCGTCTGGGCTATATCTGTGTTCCATCAAGTGAGCGAGTGAAGCTGATCTGGGAATCCCACTATAGTCGGGTGGTAGGACACTTTGGCATTGAAAATTCAGTGGTGATGCTACAGAAACATTTCTACTAACCGAAAATTCGATAGGAGGTCAGCAAGTATATCAGGTCTTGCATTGCCTACGCTATTTCCAAACTGACCATAGGGCCTGTACACCCCTCTTCCTACTCTTGAAGGGCCATGGGAATCCATCTCAATGGACTACATGTCGGGCCTCCCATCCACCAAGCAGGGAAATGACTGTGTTTTTGTGGTTGTTGATCACTTTTCTAAGATGGTGATTTTTGTTGCCTGCAAGAAGAGCATCATGACAAAGGCCACTACCAAGCTCTTCTTTGAACGAGTTTGGGTACATTTTGGAATCCCACAAACCATTGTCTCATATCAGGACAGTCAATTTCTCAGCACATTTTGATCGATCCTCTGGTCACTGTTCGACACCAAGCTCACCAAATCCACAGCCTTCCACCCCCAGACAGATGGCCAAACCGAGGTTGTAAATCGAATGATTGTGCATATACTTCACATGTATAATTCAAAGCACCCTCGCACATGGGATGAGATCCTTCCTTATTTCCAACATAGCTACAATCGAGCACTGCATAGCTCAACCGGCCACATCCCCTTTCAAGTGGGGTTGGGATTCCAACCATTGGGACCCATAGATGTTGCACTTCCCCTTGCGTTCACCTCGACCGACTCATATCCTACTCCAACTGAAGCTAACAAAAATACCCTGTTCATTGAGCAGATCTATCACATCCACTAATAGGTTTAGGATATCCTACAGATGTCCAATGACAAGTACAAACAACAGCATGATCAACATTGCGTTCCACATAAGTTTCAGGTGGGCGACAATGTTTGGTTGCACTTGCAGAAAGAACGCCTTATAGGACCCCATCGGAAGCTTCACCCACTCCATTATGGGTCGTACACTATCACCAAGGCCATGGGGGATAATTTTTTTGAGCTCAACATTCCTCCTTTCCTTGGTCTACACCCAGTGTTTAACGTGGATCTCCTTCGCCCTTATTTCCCACCATTATTGGACACCTCAGAAGTAGAAGAACAACTGAAACCAATAGACCTCAACCCCGACTGCCTAAAATAGGCATCCAATGATCATATTGTGGACAAACATATCAAGGGCACTCGATAGCAAAGGATCCATCTTTATCAAGTTGTCAAAGCAGGGCAACTCTTGCACCAAGGCAAGTGGCTCACCCGAGGCCAAATTCAACAGAAATTTCCTCATCTGATGGGGGACCTCAACGCAATATAGACCATTGCTTCCTAAGGAGGGAGGATTGATCCAGATGGATATCGGTGGCCACCCACCTTTTCCAACTAGCTCAAAATAGTTTTTTGACAATTCTGGCAATTTACTATTTTTAGTAGTTTTAACTTCTAGGGCCATTTTGAGGGCCTAAATGAAGGTTTTTCTGGATCGATCTCCCCAATGATATCCAAATGCATGATTGATCCCCAAAAATGAATTTTCTTGATGATACCTTTCCAACGAGCTATCACACACCTAAAACAGAGATCGTATGCAAAAGTTATGACCCCGAGAAGTTGATGTACTAACTTACCCAAACGGGGCCCACATGACTTTTGGCGCTTCATCTCCTAGGGTTATGTTTTTGGATGTCTAGGGTTTTTGTCATTCTTTCTTATTGTAAAAAGGGCTTCAAAGCCTCATTGTAATTTGCTTCTTGCGAATGTGCGCTGCTGTCACATCTCTTCTCGGAGATAAGCCGCCACCATTCCAGCAAGCTTGTTTCTGCTGCATTTTATAGTTTTAGCTTATTTTACTTGTATTTAAAAAAAATTGTTTTTCCTTACCTATAAATAATAAAATAACTTTGTGACTATTTCAAATAAACAAATATTATTGATTTTCTCATAGATGCTATGCCATCTAATTTATTTTCTGCATAAACGCAATTTATTGACTTTTAATAAAAAGATTACTCATATTATTGCTATTATAATCAAATCAAAAATATTGTCTTATATTACCTATCATCTCATGAAAGGTTATGTTTTTCCTTTGCATTAATAGAAACAATATCATTTAACATTTATTCTTTGTAATGCAAAAATTACCAAGTGTTATCTATAATATTTGTACAGTAAGTTGCACTACCACAACCAAACATGCATTAGAAGAAAAATGAAAATATAACTAGATAAAGATGCATATCTGAACCAAGGATTACTAGGGTAAAACTGAGATAGTCGATCTCCTACCAACCATATACCAAAGAAACCACATATTAATTTCTCCCGTCACCCCTAAGACAAATTATTTATTCCATAGAAAACTTAAAATGCCAATAACCTTCTCTAGGTAATTTCTAGAACTTGGTTCTTTAACAGAACCACCAAGTTATAAACTCTACACAAGTACTCAACAACTTCATGTTTACACAATACATATCTCTCTTCCCTTCTTTCACCAAGCAAATAATAATCCCATCCTAGGTCATTTTCTTCCTTTTTCAAGTTAGCCTCATCCTTAACTTGTGTGATTATTGGCCTAACTTCATGTTATCTTGTCCCCTCACGTCCCACATTCTTGGCAGTAGGTTTACACTTGTCCTCATGGACAACAGTAAAATTTACGCTAATGATTTTTATGTTATTTTCACTTTTTGCACAAAACAAATAATTTGTCTTATTATAGATCAACTCTCTCATCAATTTGTCTCAACTAATATTTTTTTTAAATAAAATTGAAATGATATTTACAAAAATGTTTCACATCATCAAATGTTTAACTTCTATATAATCACAATCATAGAAATTCATTAACTACCATTGTTCATAATTATTCAAATAATTAAATTGGAGGGATGCTACAATTTAGCTATGTGGCCTAGTCCTATCATTCTATTTGAACAATTATACTTTATTTGAATCAATTTAGTATCAATTAAATCCCAATAAAGTATCATATCATCTACTAATTCCCAAAATATATCTTTGACATATGAACTACATTTCTTTTCAAATGGAGACAACATCATATTAATATCATGTTTTAGAACTATGTTAGACTTTTGAATGGAGTCCCCAAAAGTTCTTAACAATTATCGACAATCCTACTTTTATCTATAGTAAACTAGATCAACAAAATTAAATATTTCCATATTCTTACATGGGAATCCTAAATAAAACATTGTATATATCCAACATTATGAAGTCTAGGATTGATGAAGTACAAACATTGATTGATCCAAAAGAACACAAAGGACCATATACACTCATATGGAGCTTAGTGCAATAACAATGTTGTTCCTATATTGCTTCCTATTTATTTTAAACATTATTTCATCATATACTTTTGTTTCCTAGAAAAGGAGTATGGAAAGTTTCTTAATATGATAAAGTAATTCATAGATTTTTGTTTTGACTCACAACCTATTCCCTTAAAACACTACAAAAGTTTCTTATTTTCCTAGTACAAAGAGTTATAGACCATGAGCGAAGGTTGACACTAGAGTAATTTGAGAGCCAATATTCTTATCTCATGTCACTCCTTATATTTCCTCCTTGTTTGTTTTCCATTAATATTTATTTTGATCCCTCCCTTCCTTTTCATACTTCTCTTCCTACTGTTGCATTATTTTTTCCTTATTATCATTCCACCCTAAGGAAAATGATATCTATACAAAAATGTACCAATGTAAGGAAAATTTGATATGGTTTGGTTAGAATGAGAGAGGTGGGAAGGATTTTATGAAGGAAGAATAAGATTCTTCAAGGATACTTCTGAGACACCCAATGACGCAAGCCGCAATTTTTTTTTTATCTTATTTTAAATACGATTTTCTCCATGATCTGCTCAAAAAACATACCCAGTGCTCAGGTATCTCTAAATTCTCCCTCCTGGTATATTTTTCATTTATAATACCAATTAATTAAATCAAGAAGCACTAAATATACACATGCATTCATCAATATTTTTGTTAACTGTAAAAATAAAATATTAACATGTCATTCATGACAATAACCAACAAACAAGATTAGTTCAAACACATCATATATCAGAGATCACAATATTACACAATGAAAATAAATATACAGTAGAGAAAATCATGACAGATAGAGAACTTATATTTATTAAATCAATCACCAACTAGTTGTAGATGACGGGCGTTCCACCTAACCATAAACATTGTTGTTCCAAGACTCAACAAAACGTCACCCTCTATCCAGGGCTATGAATCCACTAGCATGGTTCCAGGGTGTCATTCATATTCCCAAACTAGTTAGCATTCAAGTTTTCATAGGTTAATGAGCACTCAAAAATCTGAATTACACCAACTTTTTTCTTGCCAACATGCAAAACCCAAGAGAATGGACTCCCTTATCTGCCACATAGTCCCTCAAGGTATCCACCTACTTCCAGAGATCCAATGAATCTAGTCAAGAATCTCCATGTTCTAACTCTCATGATTCACAACTCTGAACAAAAATTAATAATTATAGATGCATCTCAGGGATGCAAGGATTAATTCATGGCTAGAATAAACTAGAAATTACTACAACCAACAAAAATGGATTCATCCTAAAAAATTTACCCCAATGTACCAATACAAGAACAAGAATGAATGAGGAATGATAAATGAGAAACAATGAATGAAAGTGTGAAAGAGGGAATGGAGAAGAAGCCCCAGACAAATCACAATATGGTTTTATACATTTACATGAGAAATCAAGAACCACATGGGCTTCCTCCAAGAAGCTCATGTAG
The DNA here is from genome assembly GCA_009831015.1 of Picea engelmannii. NCBI lineage: Eukaryota > Viridiplantae > Streptophyta > Pinopsida > Pinales > Pinaceae > Picea > Picea engelmannii. The sequence continues at coordinate 202,925 of ML778602.1, read as the reverse complement.
CCACCTCTCTCCATTAAACAAATTATGGATAAATAAAAATATAGAAAAATGACTTATTCCCTTAATACCCCTCTCTGATGGAATCATATCCCTCTATAACTCATTTCCTTTTCTATCTAGAAGCCAATGATGCATTTTATTATTAATTTTGATCAAAGCATTACATCTCCTAGGCACTCTGACATCTTTAAATTTTTTCTGCACTCCAGCCTTTCATCAAATAAACAAAAATAAATTATTTAATATGGGAACTCAAAAATTGGGTATTGCATTCCCCTCCCCATTAGTTTGGCACTATCCTTAGTGCATATACAAAACACAAAATAAAAATTTCAAAATTATTCAAAAATTTGTGGGTACTCTACCCACATCGAATCTTCATGCTCCCAAGTAGCATCTTTAGGATCGTCGTAGGTCCAGTGCAATTTTACCATTTCAATAACTCAATTCCATAGTAATTTGAATTTTCTATCCAATATGCACATTAGCTTGACCTGAAAGTCTCCCTCTGGTTCTGTAACGATCCTCCTCGTTACGACGACAAACCTCTTATAACAAGTGCAATTTTTTTTGTTTTTTTAAAAGTGTGTGCGCATGTGTATAAGGGAAACAAAAAATTCGACTCTGCATTGCCACCTAACGACGAACAAGACGCAAACCATGAAAACCACTTCAAGATGACATAAGACACACCACAAGAACTGTATGCATTTAATGACCAACAATCGACTATAAAAAGACTGACTTCCCTCCCATCCTACCCTGCAATGGTTAGGACCTCCAAGACACATAAGCAATGCTCAAGCCCAGTTTCCCATCGATTTTAACGATTTAAGGTCTCAGGGTTGGCGACTGTTCTGAGGAACATGGAGGTGTCTACATCCCGCCCGACTCCATCCAGACCAACTAAATATGGTAAATCGACAAAAACAAGACGATCCTGCATGATAAGGTTCTATGAAACAACACGCATCACATAAATTGCTATGTTGCCAGCGAAATTGGTTACTAAATACAAATGGAACGACATAAGTGCCTGCACAAGGAAACTAACTTTATTTAAATATGGTAAATATGGTAAATCGACAACAACAAGACGATCTTGCATGATAAGGTTCTATGAAACAACACGCATCACATAAATTGCTATGTTGCAAGAGAAATTGGTTACTAAATCCAAATGGAACGACATAAGCGCCTGCGCAAGGAAGCTAACCTTATTTAAATTCAAGAAGCAAGGTAGTCACCTACTTTACTCAAGGCGCAAAATTAATTAGTCATTAATTCAACTGTAGCTATATACCATGATGCACAACAAGTATCAACTAAATCATGGAACAAGACTAAATATGGTAAATCGACAACAACAAGACGATCCTGCATGATAAGGTTCTATGAAACAAAAGGCATCACATAAATTGCTACGTTGCAAGAGAAATTGGTTACTAAATCCAAATGGAACGACATAAGCGCATGCGCAAAGAAACTAACTTTATTTAAATTCAAGAAGCAAGGTAGTCACCTACTTTACTCAAGGCGCAGAATTAATCAGTCATTAATTCATCTGTAGCTATATACCATGATGCAAAGCAAGTATCAACTAAATCATGGAACAAGGAAATTAGTTAAATCTATCTCGCCCCTCTACCATTTCAGGGAGCATACATTCTATTATTGCCAAACAATTTGCTCATTCTTGCACCTCTCTTAAAGGCATGCAAGTAACAATTTGCAATTTGATTTAAACTAGGTGAAATACACTATAGTAATCAAAATAACTATATGGTTTGTGACTTAAATACCATTTATTATGAGTTTTCACTATCTATTAAATAAATAAAATAAACACTTAGGATTCCAAGATTCCATTGCATTCAGGAAGCCTATACATATATCCTTGAAATTTATTGTAATTTACACTACAAAATGTCTCTCTCTCTCTCTATATATATATATATCTATTAAATAAATTACACTATGTAAATATCTATTAAACAACTTGATCAACATTGAGGATTCCTTTGCATTCACCAAGCCTATACATATCTCTTTGAATTGATAGTAATTTACACTACAAAAACCAATCAAGAAGGTCAAGGTCTTTTAATTGAAATTAAATGTGTCATAATTATAGTAGTATTTCTTGGAATTGGGCTTTACTATTATCCTAAGTAATCCAATTTCAATATATAATTCTCCATATTCAATGGTTCAAAAATTCATTAAGAATAATAAATAACATGACAATTTTATTACAGTAGCATTACGCATCCCTATTAGACTAACAATCTATTACAACACCGTGCATTGACATTTCGTTACATTCAGTAACATTTCATTACATTTACATTACATCTCGTTACATTGATCATTACCCTAAACAATATAACATTAACCTTTACATGACGTGAACATTTCATAAGCAATAACAACAAATCACCTCCTTGAAAAACACAGGTCACTAGTTCTTGGCATTAAAACTACATCACGTTGTCCTCCACATTTATTGTTGTTAGGTTTGCTAAGGAAAACAGTCAAGAACTGATTTCATACCAGTAACAGATCTTGTTCACACTAAAACAACAAAACTAATTAACCACATCGATTTCTATATCTCTATATATATTTATATACTCTTCTTAATTTCCAATTAATTTCTCCTTTTGTTGTTAGTGGAATAGGCAGAATCAAGTTATAAATATAACAGAGGTGAATTAAATCGCAGAGAGGAATTGGTACTTTAAATTAGGTAGAAACAGATCTACTATTACAACGTGGCCCTCATTACTTGCTGCATTCAATTAACGGCTGCATACATGGATCACGAGAAATCTGGACGTAATTGACTGATAAATTCAACATGTCGGAAGCTCGCTATTTATAGATTTAAACTTAGTTATATACATCGACACAAGTGCCTTTAAAATTTATGTGAAAATAGAAACGATTCTGTTGATTCAATAATCACCCAACTATATACATACAGTTATACATAGTTATATACATTTATATATATACACTCAGGGTCGAATTTAGGTAGTTTTTTTTTTATTTCAGCTGTAGAGGCCAAGAAGGAAATTTGCCAGGACAAGCGCCCTTACCCCCAACACTGATTGAAATTGTCCAGAATGACTCCCACCGAAATCAAACACCATTAAAATGCCATAACGAAATTCTTCAACTGATCTTAAGATAAAAATGCCCGAACGAAAAATGCCAGAACGAAGGGCCAGATCGAACACCAGATCAACTGATGTTAAGATAAAAAAAAATGCCAAACGAAAAATACCAAAACGAAGGGCCAGGTTGAAACGCCAGATCAACTGATCTTAGGATAAAAAAAAAAATTCCACACGAAAAATGCCAGAACGAAGGGCCAGGTCGAAACGCCAGATCAACTAATCTTAGGATAAAAAAAATGACAAACGAAAAATGTCAGAACGAATCCCCTAATTCATAGTTTTAACTCCAAAATATAAATGCGAAAGAAAGTACAACCCAAGCTGGAGGAAGAGGCTATGGTTGATATGCCTAAATAAAACGATTGCAGAGGTCCAAAAATGCCCCAAGAAGAGACATGTTGAAGACAAAACAAGAAAGCAGGGTAAGAGATGATCAACGGGAACCAAGCCTATAAATGCAGAGGCAACGCTTAGGACGCGCATAGATAAACTATCAAGGAAGGGTTCCAAAATGCAGGGTGTAAGCTCCCTTCTAAGTCCAAGATGAAGATAGGGAAAAGTAAGGGAAAACACCCTACATTGGCGAAGATATTGACCAACCATGCAAGTTTAAAAGTTTGACGACGCATAAAAAGCAAAGTAAGTTTATCCATGCATGCATAAAAGTGAAAGGTTAAATTATCCAACAATACATAAAAGGTGGAGTAAATAAATAAAATTAGCTATTCAACCATTTACACCGATATATTGATCCCAGCATGACTCGTAGTGCATTTTATTCTACCAAATTAAAAATTCATACCTTTGCCTTATCGCTTGCTCCGGGTGTCGTCCGTGCGCTCCGTGCCGCTCTCGCTCGCTAACCGTTGAGACCTCACCGGAACCTCCTAGCCAATTGCTAGGGGTACTCTGCTTCCACCTTAGCCCCCAAGCCGCAAAGGGGCCACACACTATCCAGATGGTACATCTAGCTCCCAGCTCACCTCGCAAGGCCAAGCTACCACTCCTATCTGAGCTGGAAAATCCCAACTCTCCACAAGTAATCAGTCAAGTCACAAATCCGGCAGCGTAACATTACGCTAACAACCGATCCGCTTCTTCCTCATCTTCCCTTTCTTTTATAGAGTTTTTCCAACCTCCAACTTTCCCTAAATCACATTTAAATTAAGTTGTAATAAAAATATTTTAAATATTCTCCTTTGCACTAGTGTTGTCCATCCCCCTATTTCCTCCAATAATTATTATCTTTAAATTTATTAATTGTCTCAATTCCCTCACCCACCTAGAGTTGCTCCTAAATTTACTCCTAGGTGTTCCTAGATTCCCTTATAGGTTTAAATACTTTCCCTAAAATGAAGTTGCTAAATTAGTTCATTTTAGAAGGTTCTTAATTGCAGATTCCTTACTATGTTGACCTCGCTTTTTACAATAAGTTCCCTTCTTTCCTTTATTATGTTTCCTCCATTCCTTAGTTTCCTAATTTTTATTATTCCCTTCTTTCCCTTTTTTATTAGAGCCAAAATGGAAGTTGTGATATTTACTCGTTTCCCTTTATTATTAAATTAATATCTTTTTACACTTCCACAACTTAAATAATTTATTTCTTCTTTTCAATTTAAAACCATGT
>ML778602.1:129378-189867 GCA_009831015.1 Picea engelmannii | reverse complement strand
CATCTTCAGAACATAAAGACATCAAAATGATAAAGCAGTTCACCCCCTCTCTGGGCTACATCTGCTGGACAAAACCTCCCAAACTAGGCTTGTCCTCTTGTATTAAAAATGATACAAAGGCTAATACAAGAATAAGAGTGTCTCAAAAGACAGATCTGACTGTAAATATAGAATCAGAAGATAGGAATTAGCTGAACATGCTCTTTCCCAAACACTAAACAGTGAAATTGTACCTTATACAGTACTTTCCCCAATTGGCCCTGGTGGCCCTTTAATATTGCATGGAGAATTTAGAGGTGAAGATGACCTCAAATGGTTTTGAAACCTCTGCCATCAAACTCAGAAGGTCGAAAATATCAAACATAGTCTTTTGAATCACCAAAAATGGATGAACAGAGCCTCCAAACAGCTCAAGCACTGAAATGGCCCTGGTGGCCCTGAAAGCTTCCCTGAAGCTAAACAATGAGAAGAATGCCTCAACAGGAAAAACGAGTTGTAGAAATAGATTCAGAATGCTGATGAACTTCAGGAATGACCTTCGTTCCACATTCACTGGCTACACAAATCCCAATGTAGCTCCCAAACTGATTTGGCCCTTATGGCTCCTGGAACTTCCACGAAGTAAAATCACCTACAAATGACCTTAGATGGCTCTGAAACCTGTTCCAATGGATTCATAAGGTCAAAGAGACCCAAAATCGACCAAAAAAACGTCAAGAATGGTTTCCTCTAGCCCGAGATATCCCAATAACTGACTCTTCCTTCTTTTCCCCAACAAAACTCCACCAAATTAGGAGTAGCGGGAGTTAGTCTAACTAAAATTAGCAAAATGCCAAAAGAGGCGGACTCCGCCCAAAACGCTCCAACCGTTAGCATTTAACGTCAATGGTTGATTCGATCACATGGCCTCCAACTAACCCGCCGACTTCAATGGTTTGTAAACCACGTTTGCCAACTGTGGCACCTAACGGTTAAGCAATGCAAATGTGAATGCAACGGTGGCAGTTAACCGGGTGTATAAAAAATCCGCATCCAATGGGTTAAAGCCACGGTTATAGCCCGTGGTCTTGTGCACAACGGGGGCTGGTCCTTAGGGTCTGGCCCCCTCTTTTACGCCCCTCCAAACATGTGTACAATTCATAAATGAAAAACTCGCTTTCCATTGCAAGTAATAGCACTAGCCCGTGTGGTAAGGGCGTGGGGCTGTCAAATAGCCGACCCAAGGTCGAATCCGGTCTAATCTTTGTTTGCGCGTTAAAAAAATGAGTTTTAATATAACTTCGCCCCACCAAAGTTTTAATCAAAACCATATGTATATATTAATGCCAGGTGGCGGCCAACGCGCCCACCAAAATTATTGTTTAAAAAAAACCCATTGTATATAGTTTTTTTTTTTTTTTTAATTTTTTTTTTTATAATTTCATTATATTTTTTTTTTTTGTTTTTATAATGAAATAAGAAATTTCTGACTGAGATAACTTTGTGATGTAGAGTCGATTTTTCATGTCGTTCGCACCAGCAGGATCGTATCGACGAGACCTATCCAGGCGTTCCAACTTCAACCAATTCTGAGCAAATTTATGACACTTGGTATTGAGCTCCTGATCACCTGCAAACATGCTTTTTCAAAATTTTGAATTTGAGTTTTGGTTTTTATAACTGCCCAGATCGGTTGAATTACTTCTTATGTGTTTCTTGGATCATTCATTGATATATTTCTTACCTTTGTTTGCATGTATGAACAGTTTTAAGGTTTCAAGGCTTTTCTTGTCATTTGTGGCTTGACTTCCATTTCTTGACTCTTTTTAGCAAAACCATTCTCTCTGACTTCAGACTCTGAGTGTGTTAGATTAGTTAAGATCCAGTGATTGGTTTAAAGTTAAGTTTGCTTGGTTTTTTCATTTGTTTATTGGTTTGAAAGATCATTTTCTTGTGCAATTGAGAATACTACATTGGTTTGCTCTTTATTTTTGCTTTCATTGAAAGAGTAGATTGGGTTATTTGGTTGTTCATTGATTTGATTTTCTGTGCTCTCATTGGCATAGTGAGGGTCCTTTTTGAAAAGTGAACAAACAAGTTTTTCTTTCAAAAAATTATTTTTGTTTTAGAAAACTTTGAAAATCAAATTATTGAGATTGTTGAAGTATTTGAAAAAGACACAATAAAGAGTTTTCATTTGATAAATGATTGTTTGCATTGACATTTGAAAGGAAATTTTGCATTATAGTTCATATATATAGGATTCATTGAACAAAAAGTGATACATTTCATTCTCATCCTCGCATTATTGGGTCAGAGTCATACAACATAAGTTTCACTTTCGTTACCTTTGAGTAAACAATAGCTCTTAAAAACACTGTGTAATCATAAAATTTATCTAGTAACTCTTTTCTAGGGCTCTTTTACACCAACATTTAGTTAGGCTAGTGCTTTGGAGGAGGAAGAGAGATACACTCTACAAAAGCTCAAAACACACAATAGCATCTTGAGTTAGGGAGTGTTAAATTCCATTTGCAACATATTGTCCTGGAAAGCCCTTCTAACACAAGGGTCAAGCACTAGGTCGCATTGTTGTTGGTAGAGTTACTCACCTTGCTTTGTTGACATCAGTGTAGAGATTGCACGTATTATGAAGATCACTCAGAGGTATACCCACAATGATGAGTGGAAGCCTTTTAAGTTGATTTCAGGATAAATACCCTGCCCTTGCGTATGGATCGGATTGTCGACTGTTCCCCCAGGCTTTACTATTGTTTGTGGTGACCTTAGTGGCCTATCTCTCTAGGTGCTTACCCAAGGTGACTGTGGAGGGGAAAGTATTCACGGTACCTAGAATTGACATTAATCAAACTCACTCGGGCTCCTTGGAGGGTATACCCACGATTATGTGTGGGAGCTTTCACCAGGGTGTAAGTCCACTAAGCAGGTCGTCAGCGTAACTTTCCACCCTAGCCCTGCCCCTTCTCGTCTCATTGTTGAGACGTTGGATTTCATCACCAACTAGTGGCTTCGAAATTATAAGGTCTTGTTTGCTTGATGATTGCTTCCTACATTTTATTTACTAGCGTGTGTTGTTTGTTTCTCGAAGTTGACCATAGGAATTTCTTCGCGGAGCTTGTCACTCGTTTACAATAGCTCTCCCACATCATTCACGTAGAATGCAAGGTTTATCTCCAGAGCATCTGGATGGTTCACAAACCTTACCTTCAGCTACACCTGAGGGCTCTCTTGAATCAACTGAATCTCTAGAACCTTTTCGAATTACCAATACTAGAGAGGAATTTCGAATTCGCTGTGGTGAACAACCTTTTGTGCAATTAAATTCTTCCGGGGAATTAGTTGTTACTTCTTCTAGATCACCCCTTGGGAATTTTCCCAGTGTCGAAGGCCAAGATCCTTTTTGGTATGCAGGTGATTTCCATAGGACTCTTTTTAGTCCTGGTTCACCTGTGGTCTCCAAAATCAACCCTCCAGTGTTTTCTGAGACAGAGACTGTACCAGTGAATACCACTTATCACTTTACTCTCCCTGCTGAGATGGGCCATCTCGCGAACACTATGAGTGTCCCAACTGGGTTCACTACAACTGGTCTTCCTCCTATAAATACCGAGTGAACGCCCAATGTCACTCTGACACTACCACCCGACTACCATGCGTTGAATTCTTTGTTGAATTATTCCAATCCAACACCTCCGCAAACACCTTATGGTACTCCTGGTGGTCCTTCTTTTCATGGAAACCCTATTCCCAATTTTATTCCCACACTCCCTCAATTTCCTTCTGGAAATCCTAATCCTTGTGGCACTATTATGTCCGTTGCACCAAACTTGCAAATTCTCGTTGGTGGACAAGGTGGTACAATTCAATTTCCTCTTACCAGACACAATCCAATTACTACGCAACCTACGATTAGCACACAACTTCCGGTTGGAACTCCACCTATGATAGGGGGACCAACCCCACCTTTTGCACAAAATATACCTCCTTCTTTGGCCCAGTATTGGACTCAGATGCTACAAAATCTTCCTCAAATGATTGGGGGGAAACAACCTACCCCTGCTATAGGCCAACCATATCTAGGTATACCTAATCCTATTTGGGGTCAGGATCAGAATTCTCAAGCTCAGGTCCCTACTCAAACTCAAGGTTACAATTCTTGGAACTACTATCCTCTCCAACCACCACCGAATCAGTCGGGATCTTCCCACTATGGGCAGACTGCATACGATCCTACTGGTTTGCCGATAGGGATTCCACCCCAAAGTTACCAATATCCACAGGTGAATCGACAGTTACCTTTTCTTGCTACTTTGGATTTGCGAGATTTGTCTAGGATTCTAAATGATCTTATTTGTCACTCTCCCCAATGGCCTGCTATTCCATCCAAGCTTCCATCAGACATTCCTAAATTGAACGAAAAAGTGGGAGAGGACCCGAACAATCACATTATGAATTTTCACTTATGGTGTTCATCCAACTCATTGATGGATGACTCTATTCGTTCACGTCTTTTTCAACGAACCCTTACTAGTTCTGCTACGAAGTGGTATATTGAATTGCCACGAGGTTTCTTCTCTAATTTCAACACCCTAGCTATGGATTTTCTTACAAATTACCAGTTACCAATCCGTTATGATACTGGGACTGAGATTTTGATTTCCTTCAAATAGACTAAAGGCACTCATATATCGGATCATATCCATGAGTGGCAAAGGAGACGACGTCTCATTAAACTTGAACTCACTGATCAGTTACTGGAAGAATGATTTACGAAATACTTTGTGAACAAAATCGGTAAAGACATTGCCATGGGTGGCATTGTTACGGAGGAGCGGGATATAAGTCGTGCTCAATATCTTGATCTCTTTTATTCACAAATGGGAACACTTTACGATTTTCTACTTGAATTACCTCGTCCTGGTACTTCCATCACTTCAACTACTCCCACTGCCTCACATGCAGTTGACGGTGTGATTGGTACTGCCCAAGCCCACTCACATTCTGTTTCAAATACAACCTCTAAATCTACTTCTTCTAATGTTCAAAATGCTCCATCTCCTGCCACTCCCACTGGAAAAACTTTTGAGGTCAATGCTGTCCAATCTACCTCAACTAGTAAAAACAAATATAAAAACGGGAGAGGCAAGAATAAGGAGGGAAAAAATAATAATCAAACAGAGCAAACTAAAACCCCTCCTGTTGAATATTGGGATAAGCGCAAAACACGATACCCTTGTCTTATCTATGGTGACGATCACTATACAAAGGATTGTTCATGATGTGTTGAGGTCACTAAGTTCCTTCACGGAACACCCAAACCATCTACACCGACAGTCTTGTACCAACCCTTCCCGTCTCAACAACAAGCTCAGTTGGTCATTCATGAACAACCATATACTTCTACAACATCATATGTGTTGATGTGTACTGGTGATTCTAAGCAAAACAACGTTGCACTCATAACTAGAGCCAAGGATTATTCTCTGTATAAGAAGAAGGTTGACGATTTACCTCCTGCTTTGGTACAACCCTCTCCACTGACTCCACCTACAAACGGTCCTCTCCATCTCGAACGATCGAGCCTTGATACAGTTCTGCGACCCCCCCCCTAAGGGTGTTGTTCGGAAATCGACTTTCAATCCTCATGCTCGTGTAGCCCAGAACTACAACATTGTTGAAGATCTGGCCCAGGCACCTTCAACGATGTCAGCCCTTGAAGTCCTTCAGTCTTGTCCTACACAACGGAAGGCACTGTTGAAAGCTATAGGTGGAATTGACCCAACCGATATGAATTTAATATTCTTTGACTTGGAAGATCATATTCCTTGGTTACCCCCTCAACTCACGTTCCAGATATAAGTTGTGTCTCTGACAAGAATATTTTCCGAACTATTATCGATGAGGGTGCCTCAACGTGTGTAATGTCTTTTTATTTTTGGAAAGCCATTGGCTCTCCTCCCTTAAATGAATCGCAAAATACTCTTAAAGCCTTCAATGGATATGGTTTTAAGCCTTATGGTGTTCTTCCTTCGTTGCCCATTACACTAGAAGGTAAGACAATCCAAGTTGAAGTGGAAGTCTTCGATGCTCCCCTTGATTATAATCTTCTGCTTGGTCGTAGCTAGATCGATTCCATGCGTGCTGTTGTGTCAACACTTTTCCGTGTAATACATTTTCCTCATCAAGGAAAGGTTGTTACTATTGACCAGCTTGCCTTCTTCAATTCCGATACTCATACTAGAAACGTGTCATTTATAGCTAAAACCCTGCCGGGTTACGAGAATGTCGGTGTAGGCCTTTTAAAAGACTATTCGTTAATGGGAACTTTCCCCATTCCCTCGCCCAATGTTCCATGCCCATCAGTTGCTTCTATCAACATGATCTCCACCATACATCATGAACTTCTTGTGTCTTCCAACCCTTGGATAGTCCCTGACCCTAGAGATCATACTCGTTTCGACGATGTTATGCTATTAAGTCCGGTTGAGTCTTCTTATCAGGCCATTCAATCGGCAACACCTTCTACCCCCTCTCTTGATGAGTTGTCTCCCGATCCTTTCCGTGTTATCTTTCCCACTGACGAGATGATCATGTCCATCATGGAGGACACCCCTTGGGATGATGGGAATCATCATTCCATACTCTTTTTGGCACCACACAATCTTGAGAATTACCATCGGATTCCGACTTCGTTGCCCTGTGTTGTCATCTTTCCCGTTCCTGTGGTCTCAATTTATCCCTTTACGACAGGGGGCATTGATTTCATGACCTATCACCCTCACTCGGCTGGGGGGCATGGTTACATTACTGTAGCCATGGATTACTTTACGAAATGGGCAGAGGTGAGGCTGACATTTGACAACACTGGTTTCCCTTTAAGTGAACCCAGGAATGGGTTGTACTTGAAGAAGTACTATGCATAAATAATTTGTGCACAAGTACGTGTATTTTATGTATCATACTTTGTGTGTGTTACTTTAGTTTGCTTTTGACGTTATCTGGTCTCTGCCCTTATGTGACGTTGTGTTTGATTGCAATATGTCAGAGTCTTCGCTACCCTATATTGGCTTCGCTGATGGTGCTAGCCATAGTACTCAGAACCTAGCTTCCGCTGTGTGGGAAATCTATGCCCCAACAAACGAACTTATATTTTTACAAGGTGTATATCTTGGTTGTGCAACCAACAACATTGCAAAGTATAGCGCCGTTATTGAATTATTGGTTGATGCTATCTCACTTAGAATTCGTCATTTGGTTGTGCGACTTGATTCGCAACTTGCAGTACTACAGTTAAGTAATATCTACTCTATTCGAAGTCCTACTTTGTTATGGGTGTATTTGCGAATTCGCCTCTTGGAACGTTATTTTGATCGCATTGAATATCAGTATATTCCTAGATGTCTTAATACATTAACAGATGCATTGGCTAATTATGTATTGGACAAACATTTGAACCATTTATAAATTAAACACATCAAAATTTACACATTATAAAGTAAATCGGTAGAAACCATCTATATATATAATGATCAAAAGAGTTTTTACAAAAAGTTTGTCCGAAAACCAAAATATCAAAATTTGAAGCTTATAGCTTCTACAAAATGACGTCATGGATGACGTTCATGGTAACACATGACTTCCCTAACAACCCTATGATGCAGTCGACTCATAGCTGTTGATACCCCTACAGTGTGACGGTGATCGCGTCGTGGAACCTCTTCCAGAGTCATATCTGGAATGTCTGTTGTCAGGCCCTCTAAATTCTGTTCCACCACCTGATAATCTTCGGCATACTGTGGTGCTGCTCCTACTACCTCTGCTCATTGTTGGATAGGAGAGGTGCCAGGAGGTCTATACGGTCCAACATCTTTGTTATCAACAAACATTTTGTGTTAGTCTTCGGATAAACATATAAAACAAAAACATTTGAATATGATAAAAATTCAAAAACATTTAAAAAAAGAAAAAATGCGTGTACTTCTTGCTAAGGTCACCCCACTGAGCGTCCTTGGGCAATGCCAAATATGGATCTCCTCGGAAATCCAAACCAGAATAAGCATAATCATCGACCATCAACATCTCGTTTAGAATCCAGTCAAAGAAAATATCGTCATACTTGACGATTGGTCCTGCAATGTGTCGGGCCATGAGCTGACACCATCTCAACATCCTTGGATCCCTAGGACCCGACAAGTTCCACTCAACCTGTATTCTAAATACGGGGACCCTCTCAAGGAAGAAGGACACTAACAAAGATCCATACCCAAATTGTTTCAATTCACCTTGCCTGCATTTGGTTAATCACTTTTTGATACTACGAAGCACAGCATCTGCCCAGTTGAATACTTGAGGTTCAGTACACTCGATGACGTACTGGAAGTAGCTCTGTAATGCCATATGAGGAGCAAAACTCCTAGCCATCCAAGCTATAGTAAAAAGGATAGTGTGGAGGGTCAAGTCTTGTACCCCCCAGATAGCCACTTTTCCTTTTTTCCTCTCAGCCTCAGGTACACAGTATTGATTGCAGTACTCACTCATCTTTAGCCCACCACCTCTACTACCGGTCAGGCTGACATAATACCCGCATCTGGACAATCCAGTCAAAAAGTATATGTCCTCAATGTCTATGGACAGTGTGTGAGCTCCTACATTGAAAACCTGTTGATCTGGGTCCTACATACGGACCAGATACTCTAGTAGTCTGACTTGGGCCCTCATGCCCGGGATGCGAAAGTATTTTAAGAGCCCACAATATCTCAATATAGCTATGGTGGGAGGATGATTCTCGCCCATTTCATTATCCTCTTCATGTTACCTTTCATTCCACTCAAGCACCATATTGCTGGTCAAATATCTGCACAAGGAACATAAAAGGAGGATTAATAACTTTTTCATGCTTTAGAGTTTTTTCATTTGGTTAAAAATTTAAAAAAAAATTGGGTTCTGCGGTTCTCGCAGGTGCCCCATTAGCACAGTGTGAGAACCCCATACGTGTATTAAATCTCACCTACGAGAACACATCATTCTCGCAGGCCCCGTATGGGCTGCCTGCGAGAATGCCTACGTGCATGTAGGGTTCAAAAAACAACTCGAAACTTAAAAATTAACCAATGAAATCAAAAATTTAAACCATGAAAATGTCAAGGATGAAGAGCTTACCTTAATGTTGCAGACGGCTCATTGAATGGTCTCTTGTAGCTCCCGCAAATTGACACCAAACTCAGAGGGTAAAAAGGGGGTTTTGGAGCTCAATAGTGGAAATGTAAAATGATGTGGTAAAAAGACTTTTAACTCATTTTATTTACTTTTACTATATCATTTTGGGTTTTTATGATTATTTATTGATTAAACCTAATCCCTAATGTTATGTTGAGTGTCTTTCTTGCAGGTGTGATGATTTTGATTATTCAATACAGGGTTATGGACATATTTTTATTCATTATGGCGTATTTTTTTATTGTTTTTTATGGTTTTTACATAAAACCTCGAGCATCATTTTTGTCCGTTCTTGTGCTCGTAAAAAACATGAGAACGTGGTCGAGCATACTTTTATCACTTTTTCGAGCTCAAAAAGGTTATACGAAAAAGGAACCCCCTGGAGTCCTCTTTAAGCTCTTTTCAGACTCTCTAAACATGAAAAGATCGCCGAGCGACCTTGCTGTTTTCACTCTCGATAAAGTATTTGAAGTACGCATCTGGTGAGCGATAATTTCTCTCTTTTTTGGTCTCGTCTAGACTATTTTACAAAAAAGGAACTGAGAGAGTTCTCTTTTAAGTGTTTTTCCAAACTCTATAATCTTGAAAAACCTTCGAGTTTACAGACCTGTGATGGGACCGAACCACTCCTTCTTAGGGTTCGTTAAATATACTCTGAGGGACTCATCCGAAGGATGAACTTATATCAACAAGCATATGTTATCCTCCTCAAGCTTGCGTAAAAATAAAGAGGTACTTGCCAGAAATGGTGGGAGAAAATTTGGGAAAGGGATATGTTTCATTTTCGTATTGATTGGCAGTAAGTGTCACTCTTGAACATGACAACCCCTATTCATCATTTGAAGTTGGTTTGGGAAATCCATTTGTCTCTATTTTTACAAGGTCATTCCATGTGTCATATTTGAATCAATGCTACTAAATCATTGGTCATGTCATTCATATGTTCAAGAGAAGTCCATATGAAACCTATATTGAGTCGGCCATCTACTGTTATCCATTCTCTCTGTGTCGGCCTTCCCTGTGTCTAGTCCAAATTGCAACATGCTCTGTTTCACCTTCAAACTCTGTTACTCATTTCGTGTCATTGATGGGGGATACATAAAGGCCCTCCTATGACGAGTTTTGTTCCATCGACTTCAGCTCATTATCTGGAATCACGACTTAGAAATTAGTTAGTACCTTGGAGCTTGCATGCCTCAATGGCAAGTTTCCTCACTTTTGACAGTGGGTTTACATCATTGACCCCTGATCGAAAGATTTTGTCGGATGTTCGACATCAACTCATTTATTCACACTCGATGGATTTTACTATGGTACCTTGGGAGTCATTGACATCAATGGTGATTTCCCTCACACTTGTTAACGGTTTCATCAATGACCGGTAATCAAGTGGTTTCTACCATGTTCGACTTCAACACATGTAATCGCATGGTTAGATTCGTACTTTGAGTGACGAGATTGAAGACCCTGGATATTATCTTTGTGATCTAGGTTGTGATGGAGTATGTATAATTTGCGACACATAGATCCACTATGTATGTTTCGTCGCTATGTAGTCTTGATTTGAAATTTCTCGCATAGATCCACAGTGTATTCAGGTGGCTATGCTATATTTTGACGGCATGGATCCAGAGTGTATGATTGGTGGCCATGACCTTTGTCTATAATGTCATCAGTCTGTGATATGAGTATGGGAATGCCTACCTGAAAATTGATATACATGATTTTCTGCAGGTGCCAAGTTGTTCGCAGGTTTCCAATTAGATCTGCTCCTGCTTCTTGACACACACATGCAACTTACAAAGCATATCGGTTGTCATTGGTTCCAACCTCATACTTTGGGGGGCATTCTTTTACCCATGATTTTGGTCATCATGATGATGTATTGATGATGGTGTATTCAAGCTCTTCATTAGAACTTTTTCCTTAGAAAAGTTACCTTCATCTCTTTCTAGAAATCACATTTTTGAGGAATGTTCGTAGGTTGATAGTATATTTTCCTGCAAGAATGCATGATTCTCGCAGGCTTCTTTAAGCCAGGGTGCAAGAAGTTCGCACTGTGTTGTATGACTATGGTTTGAACTCTTTCTAAAGAAGGGAAAAAGATGAATTCTCGAAGCATCTAGAAGGGAATCTTCTAGAAGGATGAGATGGCATTCGAATGGTTATCCTAGTACTGGATTCCCTAATATTTTGGGATCATTCTTATCCAAGTAACCAATTCATTATCTCCTATATATTGAGGGAGCTCTCATGGAAAAGGTTAGAAGCAAACAAGGTTAAGTGAGACATTGGAGAAGTGGTGAAAGAATGTGTGAAGGACTGAAGCTATAGTAGCTAGGGAACTCCATCAAGTTTATCAAAGGTGGTTGATCTTCTTCATGCAAGTGAGCAAGTGTGTGTGTCAGAACTAAGGGCCATCGAAAGGAAGTTTGCAACATCAAGGATCAGGTTGTAATCTTTACTTTCCATCAATATGATACAGTAATGTGTCCCTTTCCCATAAAGTTAGTTCCACTTTATTGTACAACTCCTTGATCATATACATAGATTGACTATTGAATAGATTGTGCTTTCTTCACTTCAATTGGTTTTTATTGTTTTGATCTTGACTGTACAAGAGCACTAGAGCAAAGCAGGAGAAACAAAGACCAAAGGAAGCAATCATAAGGTATGCTCTTTAATCGTTCCTCCTAGTACATTCAATAGTTAAAATCTAGGGAAAGAGTATCATTCTATCTTGCTTTGTTCTAGATCTAGGTGGATCTAGGGAGATCGGTTTGTGTCTGCACTTACGGATTTATCCAATAACATCAAGGATAGCATAAATCTTACACCCCTTGCGCATACTCTTTGGTAAATGTAAGAAAGAGACGAACCTCAGGAAAACTCCTTAGTTCCGTCCTGCAATCACACGTCTTTGTCCTTCGTCATCAACCAAGCTCAGCCATTTCGTCTTACAGTTGAGTATCGCCTCATGTGATTCCAACCAATCCATACTGATCGCGACATCATAAGATCCTAATATCGTGACGTACAAGTTGAACCTTGTGACAAACTCTCCCAGGTTAAGGTCATAGCCCGTAACGTTTCCTCCAACCTTCTGTTTGGATGCTGAAGCCATCTCTACGAAGCTAAACTCATTTTGATCGATTTCCTTCACCTTAATCCTTTTTAGCACTGTACCAGAGATGAAACTCTTAGTAGGACTGGTATATATCAAAACACTAAGGGTCTGGTCAGCGATGGTACCTATCATCTCAAGCACAGTCAACTGGTGCTCTACCTGGTGGTTATTCACCACTGCATGAATCCAATGGGCCTTGCCCATATCTCCCACTGTAGTGGGTCCAGCTGATCTGGACACTTTGGTCCTTTCCACAGGACAGTCGAGTTGGTAGTGTGGTTGCCCACACGTCCAACACTCCTTCTTTGGCCCAGTAGTCCTGGTATCCGAAGTAGAAGATGATGGCCCACTGGCCTAGAACTATGGTCTGTTCTGCTGAATAGGCCTAAACTTCTATTGTTGTGGGTGACGCTGATGCTGATGATGTGGTCCCTGATAAGGTGTCCACTACTTAGGCAGCGGTCGCCGGGGTGTAGTGAACGTGGATCCCCTCAGGAAGCCACGATATCCCGGTGTATGTCTCACGCATGTTTGATGCTACGGTGTTCTAGATGAACCCTGCTCTGCTGGTCTTGCTGGAGTCCTCGTCTGACCCCCATTGATAAGCTCCTCCTCTACTATGAGGGCCTTCTAGATGGTATCGTGCAAGGTTTGAGGTATCAAAATCTGAACCTTTTCACTCAGGCTTCTGTTAAGGCCGAACACGAACTGGTTGACCTTAAGTTTCTCTGTGTTAAGGCGTGGAGCATACCAGAGCAGCTCCATAAAACGTGCCTCGTACTCGGGCACTGTATGACCTCCCTATCATAACTTGTTGAACTCATTGAGCTGATGCTCAATGAATTCCTCTGAAAGGTACCTTTCTCGGAACTATTCCTCGAACAGTTCCCATGACATGTCTTCAACGGCCATGTTCAACTGTGGTAGGAGTGTCTTCCACCATAGAAGGGCGCTCCCCTTCAATTGAAAGACTGCCATGCGGACCTTCATGTTCGAGGTATAATCGTGAAGTGTGAAGCACATAGCCATGTTCTCCAACCATGCCTCGATGGATGCAATGTTTGGGGCACCAAAGAACTAGGGAAAGTTTCCTTCTCGAGTTCTCGGTGAATGCTACGAGTAACGACCAGTGCATGCGACAGAACCTCAGTGGGTGCCAACGCCCTGGCATCGTCTCTTTCCAATTGGCTGATTAGTGCCTCAGACATGCGTTGAAAATACCTCATCATCCCGACAATGTTGCCAACTGATATCTTCTCCTATCCGAGAACCTGCTCGCCTCCCTGGGGGTTAGACCCCTCAGGTGCAGATGCTACTAGAGGTGTCGCACCTCCTCCCCTAACACCTCGTCGTCTGCCTGCACGACGTCCTCTAACCATGATTACCTGCATGCACACAATCAACTCATTTAGCAATAGTATAATCAAATCATGTCATGTCAATGAAAGCCATAGTGAATCCCAAGTCGTGGGTCGAACCTGGCTCTGATACCATATGTAACGATCCTCCTCGTTACGACGACACACCTCTTATAACAGGTGCAATTTTTTTTTGTGTTTTCAAAAGTCTGTGCACGTGTGTACAAGGGAAACAACACATTCAACTCTACGTCGCCACCTGATGACGAACAAGATGCAAACCACGACAACCACTTCAAGATGACATAAGACACACTATAAGAACTGTATGCATATACTGACAAACAATTGACTATAAAAAGACTGACTTCCCGCCCGTCCTACCCTGCAATGCTTAGGACCTCCAAGAAACATAAGCAACACTCAAGCCCAGGTTCCCATCAATTTTAACCATTTAAGGTCTTAGGGCTGGCAACTATTCTGAGGAACATGGAGGTGTCTACATCCCGCCCGACTCCATCCAGACCAACTAAATATGCTAAATCGACAACAACAAGATGATCTTGCACGATAAGGTTCTATGAAACAACATGCATCACATGAATTGCTACGTTGCAAGAGCAATTGGTTACTAAATCCAAATGGAATGACATAAGAGCATGCGCAAGGAAACTAACTTTATTTAAATTCAAGAAGCAAGGTAGTCACCTACTTTACTCAAGGTGCGGAATTAATCAGTCATTAATTCAACTGTAGCTATATACAATGATTCATAGCAAGTATCGACTAAATCATGGAGCAAGGAAATCAGTTACATCTGTCTCACCCCTCTACCATTTCAGGGAGCATACATTCTGTTATTGCCAAACAATTTGCTCATTCCTGCGCCTCTCTTAAAGGCATGCGAGTAACAATTTGCAATTTGATTTAAACTAGGTGAAATACACTATATTAATCAAAATAACTATATGGTTTGTGACTTAAATACCATTTATGATGAGTTTTCACTATCTATTAAACAAATAAAACAAACACTGAGGATTCCAAGATTCCATTGCATTTAGGAAGCCTATACATATATCCTTAAAATTTATTGTAATTTACACTACAGAATGTCTCTCTCTCTCTCTATATATATATTAAATAAATTACACTATGTAAATATATATTGAACAACTTGATGAACATTGAGGATTCCTTTTCATTCACCAATCCTATACATATCTCTTTGAATTGATAGTAATTTACACTACAAAAACCAATCAAGAAGGTCAAGGTCTTTTAATTGAAATTACATGTGTCATAATTATAGTAGTATTTCTTGGAATTGGGCTTTACTATTATCCTAAGTAATCCAATTTCAATATATAATGGTCCATATTCAATGGTTCACAAATTCATTAAGAATAATAAATAACATGACAATTTTATTACAGTAGCATTACACATCCCCATTAGACTAACAATCTATTACAGTACCGTGCATTGACATTCTATTACATTCAATAACATTTCATTGCATTTACATTACATTACATTACATCTAGTTACATTGATCATTACCCTAAACAATATAACATTAACCTTTACACGACCTGAACATTTCATAAGAAATAACAACAAATCACCTCCTTGAAAAACACAAGGCACTAGCACTTGGCATTAAAACTACATCACACTGTCCTCCACATTTATTGTTGTCAGGTTTGCTAAGGAAAACGTTCAAGAACTAATTTCATACCAGTAACAGATCTTGTTCACACTAAAACAACAAAACTAATTAACCACGACGATTTCTATATCTCTATATATATTTATATACTCTTCTTAATTTCCAATTAATTTCTCCTTTTGTTGTTAGTGGAATAGGCATAATGAAGTTATAAATCTAATAGAGGTGAATTAAATCGTAGAGAGGAATTGGTACTTTAAATTAGGTAGAAACGGATCTACTATTACAATGTGGCCCTCGTTACTTGCTGCATTCAATTAACGGCTGCATACATGGATAACGAGAAATCTGGACGTAATTGACTGATAAATTCAACATGTTGGAAGCTCGCTATTTACAGATTTAAACTTAGTTATATACATAGGCACAAGTGCCTTTAAAATTTATGTGAAAATAGAAACAATTCTATTGATTCAATAATCACCCAACTATATACATACGGTTATACATAGTTATATACAGTTATATATATACGCTCAGGGTCGAATTTAGGTAGTTTTTAATTGTTTTTTTTTTTTATTTCAGCTGCAGAGGCCAAGAAGGAAATTTTCCAGCACAAGCGCCCTTACCCCCAACACCGATTGAAATTGTCCAGAATGACTCCCACCGAAATCAAACAACACGAAAATGCCAGAACGAAATTCTTCAACTTATCTTAAGATAAAAATGACAGAATGAAAAATGCCATAACAAAGGGCCAGATCGAATGCCAGATCAACTGATCTTAAGATAAAAAAAATGTCAAACGAAAAATACCAGAATGAAGGGCCAGGTCGAAACGCCAGATCAACTGATCTTAGGATAAAAAAAATGCCAAACAAAAAATGCCAGAACAAAGGACCAGATCAAAACGTCAGATCAACTGATCTTAGGATAAAAAAAATGCCAAACGAAAAATACCAGAACGAATCCCCTAATTCATAGTTTTAACTCCAAAATATAAATGCAAAAGAAAAAAAAAACCTTCGGGAATGTATAACCCAAGCTGAAGGAAGAGGCTACTGTTGATATGCCTAAATAAAACGGTTGCAGAGGTCCAAAAATGCCCCAATAAGAGACATGTTGAAGACAAAACTAAAAAACAGGGTAAGAGATGATCAACGAGAACCAAGCCTATAAATTCATAGGCGACGCTCAGGACGCGCGTAGATAAACTGTCAAGGAAGGGTTCCAAAATGCAGGGTGTAAGCTCCCTTCTAATTTCAAGATGAAGCTAGGGAAAAGTAAGAGAAAACACCCTGCATTGGTGAAGAGATCGACCAACCATGCAAGTTTAAAAGTTCGACGACGCATAAAAAGTAGAGTAAGTTTATCCATCCATGCATAAAAATGCAAGGTTAAATTATCCAACAATACATAAAAGGCGGAGTAAATAAATAAAATTAGCTATTCAACCATTTACACTAATATACCGATCGTAGCATGAGTCATAGTGCATTTTATTCTACCAAATTAAAAATTCATACATTTCTCTTATCGCTTGCTCCGGGTGTCATCCGTGTGCTCTGTGCCAATCCTGCTCGCCGAATGTCAAGACCTCACTGGTACCTCCCATCCAATCGCTAGGGATACTCTGCTTCCCCCTTAGCCCCCCGAGCCGTAAAGGAGCCACACACTGTCTCGGTGCTACGTCTAGCTCCCAGCTGGCCTCGCAAAGCCGATCTACCACTCCTATCCGAACTGGAAAATCCCAACTCTCCACAAGTAATCATCCAAGTCAAAAATATGGCAGTGTAACTTTAAGCTAACAGTCGATGCCCTTCTTCCTCATCTTCCCTTTCTTTTATAGAGTTTTTCCAACCTCCAACTTTCCCTAAATCACATTTAAATTAAGTTTTAATAAAAATATTCTAAATATTCTCCTTTGCACTAGTGACGTCCATCCCCCTCTTTCCTCCAATAATTATTTTCTTTAAATTTATTGATTGTCTCAATTCCCTCACCCACCTAGAGTTTCTCCTAAATTTACTCCTAGGTGTTCCTAGATTCCCTTACAAGTTTAAATACTTTCCCTAAAATGAAGTTGATAAATTAGCTCATTTTAGAAGGTTCTTAATTGCAGATTCCTTACTATGTTGACCTCACTTTTTACCATAAGTTCTCTTCTTTCCTTTATTATGTTTCCTCCATTCCTTAGTTTCCTAATTTTTATTATTCCCTTCTTTCCCCTTTTTATTAGAGCCAAAATGGCAGTTGTGCTATTTAATCTTTTCCTTTTGTTATTAAATTAATATCTTTTTACACTTCCGCAACTTAAATAATTTATTTCTTCTTTACAATTTAAAACCATGGATTTTAATTAAATTATTACTCTCTTCATTTTACCCCAAAAATTTATGAAGACTAAAACTATCACTTAAGTGGGTTTTTGTTTAAATTTTTATTTTTATTTTTATAGGATCTTTTTCTTAAGGTTAAACAAAATTTTACCCTAGAGAAGTTTTAGACTTAGGTTTAGATTCTGAACTGGGCAACAATTATTTAGGGAAGTTGTTTTAAGGATTTATTAAGGTGTTAAATGTCTTAGGGCCATCTAGGTTTGTTCCTTCCTCAACATCAATGCGACGCGCCCTTCAGGACACATGATGTGCTCCAAGGGTGCCACTCGCCTCGGTTGTTTATTTTGTGCAACGTGCCCTTCAAGATACACCACATGCTCCAAGGGTGCCACTCACTAACCTGTGTTTCTTTCACTTGATGTGCCCTTAAGTGTGCACCACGTGCTCCAAGGGTTTCACTCGCCAACTTGATTGATTGGTAGACATCTGTAACCCCTGGAGTCAACACTCCACCAGGTGAACCTGTGGGAGACTAAGGGCTCTAATGAATAAGGCCCCCGCCTTATTGAGCACCCCTTAGAATCATCATGAGTGACTGTCGCAATCTTCCCTCACGTCATTGTGGATCCTCATGAACTAGGTAATCGTTAACCTACAGTTCGAGCCATAGTGGGAGTGCTAGTAGGCTGTGGCAGGGCTGTTGTCCACACCTCTCCCTGAACCTCTCTAGAAATCGTGTGTGGCCCCTTCACTCCATATGTGAGTCTGGTTGGCAAGCTATCGTCAGCCCACATCATCAACAGTCATGTCAGAACATGTCCACATCAATCATCAAATCAATGAATATCACAGTAAATAAATCAACCGAAATAGCACACTCCCTGACTCAATCCGGAGTCCAAGGGGTTCCATCGATGCCTCTACATCCGGAAGGTCCAAAAACCCTACACACTCAGTAAAATTGAGTCAATAGCACCTGTCTATGTCAAGGAAGTAAAACATCATGTAATCTATCATAACGCATCGTAATCAAGGTCAAGAGTTTTAATATCGTAAAAGTCCAGATCACTTGCGAGAAAGTGTCCTCAAAGAATAAGTTTTCTCTGTGCGCCAGAGCGGGATGTCACATACACTCCCTCTTGGTCTAAACTTCATCCTAAATTTTCATAGTATAAATGTTGAAAGAAATGTATCCCAGTATCATAAGTCTATCTATCAAACAAAAATGGAAACTGCTAGCGCATATCATATGCGTCCTCCCAGGTCGTCGAGTGCAGACTATAACTGTCCCACTGGACCTTAACCTGATCTACCGTTAGACGTCGTAGCTTTCGAACATGATGATCCAATATGCAGACCGACTCATCCGCGAGCGCTCCCTCGTCTAATACCTGCAAGGAACTCATGTCAATCACATGCGTAGGATCACTAATATAATGTCTCAAAACATATACATGAAAAACATCATCCATATGCCTCAAAGACTCAGGCAAGGCTATTCGATAGGCCATGGGCCTCTTTCTCTCCACAATGTCGAAAGGTCCCACAAACCTAGGAGAGAGTTTATCTCCCTTTCCAAACTTGATCGAACTCTTATGTGGTTTAACTCGCAAGAAGACTCGATCGTCGACCTCGTAACTATGGTCGACTCGATGTGCATCGACATAACTCTTATGTCAATCCTGTGCTTCTTTAATCCTTTGTCTTATGGTTTTCATTTGCTCTTCCATTTCTTGGATCGCTTCTGGTCCCACCAGGACCCTATCTTCAAGCCGATCCTAACTCAAGGGCATCCAACACGGTCGCCCGTAAAGAAACTCGAAACGCGCCATCTTAATAGTGCTCTCGTAACTGTTGTTGTAAGCGAACTCTACTGGTGGCAAGAATTCTTCCCAACGCTTTTGTTGGTTCATCACGTACATGCGCACCATGTCTTACAAGGTTTGGTTCATTCATTATGTCTGCCCATCAGTCTCCGGGTGGTAAACAATACTGAACTTAAGATGGGTTCCCAAGGCCTCTTGGAAACTTCTCCAAAATCGTCTAGTAAACACCGATCCTTGATCGGATATAATCTTCTTAGGCACACCATGCAGCCTCACAATATCACTAATGAAAACTCTCTCTATGTCAAGTGCCTGATACGTCGTATGCGCAGGAATAAAGTGAGAACTCTTCGTGAGAGTGTCTACTACCAAAAAAATCGAGTCATGTCTCCTTGCCGTTAGTGACAACCCAACAATAAAATCCATCGAAATAACCTCCCATTTCGATTTCGGGATGGCATGTGGTTGAAGTAATCTTGTTGGGTGTCTATGTTCATCCTTTACCTACAAACACTCTAGACATTTGGCCACATAGTTTACTATGTCAACCTCCATTCCCTTCCAAAAGAATAAGGGTTTAAGGTCTGCCCTCATCTTCGTGACTCCCGGGTGAGCCACATAGACTGCTCTATGAGCCTCGCTCAGGATCAACATCCTCAACTCGTCATTTGGCAGTACGTAAATCCAAATTTTAAACCTCAATAAACCATCGCTATCAAATGAATATCCCCCATATCATGGTACCATCATTGTGTTTTGTCCGATAAAACCCTTGACCTCTTTGTACCAGTCATCGTCACGCTGTAAAGTGAGAATCTTCTCACGTAGATTTGTCTGAAGAGGCAACACCAAAAAGACCCATGGCCTCCGACTCAAAGCATCTGCCACTCGGTTCACTGTTCCCTTTACGTAAGTAATCTTGAAGTCATACTTGCTAATCAATTCTGACCAATGTCATTGTCGTGCGTTCAGGTCGCTTTGCGTAAAAATGTGTTGTAGTCCATAATGATTAGTTTTTAGTTCAAATTTTTGTCCAACAAGGTAGTGTCTCCAAACCTTCAAGGCATATACAATGGCTAATAACTCCAAATCATGTGTTGCATAGTTTTCCTCATGCCTTCTCAGTTTCCTTGAAATGTAAGCAATCACTCCTCTGTCTTGCATCAAGACCCCGCCTAAACCTTCCTTGGATGCGTCAGTGCATACCAAGAAGTCTGCGTCCATGTCAGGGACCTTTAGTATCAGGGTTGTGGTCAACAACTATTTAATCCTTCGAAATGATTCCGTGCATTTCTCGGTCCAAACAAACTTCTTGTTTTTCTTCTACAATTCCGTGATCGGATTTTCTATCTTCGTAAATCCCTCGACAAATCGTCGATAGTATCTTGCTAAACCCATAAAACTACACACTTCTGTGACATTCATTGGCGCAGGCAATTCCATAATAGCCTCAAACTTTGCTGGATCCACAACGATGCCTTCACCGGAGATGACATTCCCTAAGTAGTGAATCCTCGATTGATAAAAAGAGCATTTGGAAAACTTCCCATACAGTTTGTGCTCTCGTAAACACTGTAGTACCAAGCGTAAGTGCTCGTCATGCTCCTCCTTCATCCGAGAGTAGATCAAAATATCGTCAATGAATACTTGGATGAACTTGTCCAAGTACTCACGAAACACCCCATTCATCAAACTCATAAATACCCCTGGGGCATTTTTCAGTCCAAATGGTAAAATAGTAAACTTGTAATGTTCAAATCTCGTCTTAAAGGCGGTCTTAGGGATGTCATCCTCCTTGATCCGCAACTGGTGTTACCCCGATCGCAAATCGATCTTGGAGAACACCATCTCACCCTTCATTTGATCAAACAGATCATCAATTCTTGGTAAGGGATATTGATTCTTGATGGTAGACTTGTTCAGTTGATGATAGTCAATGCAAAGCCTCCATGATCCATCCTTCTTCCAAATGAAAATAACAGGTGCACCCCACGGTGACACACTAGGATGTATCAGTCCCAGGTCCAACAACTCCTTCAGTTGCATTTTCAACTCTTGCAACTCTGTCGTCGACATACGATACGACATTCTTTCTATCGGTTCAATCCCCGGTTTAAGGTCTATGGTAAAATCCAATTCCCTTTTCGGCGGCATCCCCGGTAACTCCTCTCGAAATATGTCCACAAACTCCTTCACCACCGGAAGGTGTTCTAGACCTTCCGCCACTCCCTTTTCATTTAGAGAAAGGATTGCATAAAGCTTGCACCCCTTGCAAATACTCTTTCGTAACTGTAAGAAAGAGACGAACCTCAGGGAAACTCCCTAATTTCGTCCTAAAATCACACGTCTTTGTCCTTTGTCATCAACCAAGCTCAACTGTTTCATCTTACAGTTGAGTATCACCTCATATGATTCCAACCAATCAATACGGATCACGAAGTCATAAGATCCTAAGATTGTGACGTAAAAATTGACCCTCGTGACAAACTCTCCCAGGTTAAGGGCACAACCCGTAACCTTTCCTCCAACCTTCTGTTTGGCTCCTGAAGCCATCTCTACGAAGCTAAACTCATTCTGATCGACTGCCTTCACCTTAATCCTTTTTAGCAGTTCACTAGAGATGAAAATCTCAGCAGCACCGGGATCTATCAAAACAATAAGGGTCTGGTCAGCGATGGTACCTGTCGTCTCGAGCACAGTCAATTGGTGCTCTGCCTGGTGGTTATTCACTATTGCATGAATTCGATGGGCCTTGCGCATATCTCCCACTATAGTGGGTCCAACTGATCTGGACACTTTGGTCCTTTCCACAAGACAGTCGCGCTAGTAGTGTGGCTCCCCACATGTCCAACACCCCTTCTTCGGCCCAGTAGTCCTGGTATCCGAAGTAGAAGATGATGGCCCACTAGCCTGGAACCTTGGTTTGTTCTGCTGAACAGGCCTAAATTGCTGCTGCTGCGGGTGACGCTGATGTTGATGCTGTGGTCCCCGATAAGTTGTCTGCTACTGAGGCGACGGTCACCAGGGTGTAGTGAAAGTGGATCCCCTCTGGAAGCCACGATATCCCAGCGTATGTCTCACATGTGTCTAATGCTATGATGTTCCAGATGAACCCTGCCCTGTTGGTCTCGCTGGAGTCCTAGTTTGACCCCCATTAATAAGCTCCTCCTCTACTATGAGGGCCTTCTGGATGGCATCGTGCAAGGTTTGAGGCATCAAAATCCTAACCTTTGCATGCAGGCTTCCATTAAGGCCGAACACGAACTGGTTGACCTTGAGTTTCTCTGTGTTAAGGTGTGAAGAATACTAGAGCAGCTCCATAAAACATGCCTCGTACTCGAGCACCGTGCGACCTCCCTATCGTAATGCTTTGAATTCATTGAGTTGACGCTCAATGAATTCCTCTAAAAGGTACCTCTCTCGGAACTATTCCTTGAAAATTTCCCATGACACGTCTTCAACGGCCATGTTCAGCTATGGTAGAATTGTCTTTCACCATAGAAGGGAGCTCCCCTTCAGTTGAAAGACCGCCATGCAGACCTTCATGTTGGAGGTATAATCGCGAAGTGAGAAGCACATCGCCATGTTCTCCAACCATGCCTCAGCGGTTGCACCATCCAGGGCACCAAAGAACTTGGGAAATTTTACCTTCTTGAGTTCTCAGTTAATTCTATGAGTAACGACCAGTGCATGCAGTGGAACCTCAGTGGGTGCCGACGCCCTAGACTCATCTCTGTCCAATCGGCTGATCAATGCCTCAGACATGTGCTGAAAATACCTCATCATCCCGACAACGTCGCCAACTACTATCTTCTCCTATCTGAGAACCTGCTCGCCTCCCTGGGGGTTAGACCCCTCAGGCGTAGATGCTACTAGAGGCATCGTGCCTCCTCCCCTAGCACCTCGTCGTCTGCCTCCATGGCGTTCTCTAACCATGATTACCTGCATGCACATAATCAACTCATTTAGCAACAGTATAATAAAATCATGTCATGTCAATGAAATTCGTAGCGAATCCCAAGTCGTGGGTCAAACCTAGCTCTGATACCATATGTAACGATCCTCCTCATTACAATGACACACCTTTTATAACAACTGCAATTTTTTTTTGTCTTTTTAAAATTTTATGCGCGTGTGTACAAGGGAAACAACACATTCGACTTTGCGTCACCACTTGACGACGAACAAGATGAAAACCACGAAAACCAATTCAAGATGACATAAGACACACCACAAGAACTGTATGCATTTAATGACCAACAATCGACTATAAAAAGAATAACTTCCGGCCCGTCCTACCCTGCAATGGTTAGGACCTCCAAAACACATAAGCAATGCTCAAGCCGAGGTTCCCATTGATTTAAACCATTTAAGGTCTCAAGGTTGGCGACTGTTCTGAGGAACATGGAGGTGTCTACATCCCACCCGACTCCATCCAAACCAACTAAATATGCTAAATCGACAACAACAAGACGATCATGCACGATAAGGTTCTATGAAACAACACGCATCACATGAATTGCTACATTGCAATAGAAATTGGTTACTAAATCCAAAGAGAATGGCATAAGCGCGTGTGCAAGGAAACTAACTTTATTTAAATTCAAGAAGCAAGGTAGTCACCTACTTTACTCAAGGTGTGGAATTAATCAGTCATTAATTCAACTATAGCTATATACCATGATGCACAACAAGTATCGACTAAATCATGGAGCAAGGAAATCAGTTACATCTGTCTCACCCCTCTACCATTTCAGGGAGCATACATTTTGTTATTGCCAAACAATTTGATCGTTCTTGTGCCTCTCAAGGCATGCAAGTAACAATTTGCAATTTGATTTAAACTAGGTGAAATACACTATAGTAATAAAAATAACTATATGGTTTGTGACTTAAATACCATTTATGATGAGTTTGCACTATCTATTAAATAAATAAAACAAACACTGAGGATTCCAAGATTCCATTGCATTCAGGAAGCCTATACATATATCCTTGAAATTTATTGTAATTTGCACTACATAATGTCTCTCTTTATATATCTATTAAATAAATTACACTATGTAAATATCTATTGAACAAGTTGATCAACATTGAGGATTCCTTTGCATTCACCAAGGCTATACATATTTCTTTGAATTGATAGTAATTTACACTACAAAAACCAATCAAGAAGGTCAAGGTCTTTTAATTGAAATTACATGTGTCATAATTATAGTAGTATTTCTTGGAATTGGGCTTTACTATTATCCTAAGTAATCCAATTTCAATATATAATGCTCCATATTCAATGGTTCACAAATTCATTAAGAATAATAAATAACATGACAATTTTATTACAGTAGCATTACGCATCCCCATTAGACTAACAATCTGTTACAGTATTGTGCATTGACATTCTGTTACATTCAGTAACATTTCATTGCATTTAAATTACATTACATTACATCTTGTTACATTGATCATTACCCTAAACAATATAACATTAACCTTTACACGACCTGAACATTTCATAAGCAATAACATCAAATCACCTCCTTGAAAAACACAGGTCACTAGCTCTTGGCATTAAAACTACATCACGCTGTCCTCTACATTTATTGCTGTCAGGTTTGCTAAGGAAAATGGTCAAGAACTAATTTCATACTAGTAAAAGATCTTGTGCAAACAAAAACAACAAAACTAATTAACCACAACGATTTCTATATCTCTCTATATATTTATATCCTCTTCTTAATTTCCAATTAATTTCTCCTTTTGTTGTTAGTGGAATAGGTAGAATTGAGTTATAAATCTAACAGAGGTGAATTAAATCGCAGAGAGGAATTGGTACTTTAAATTAGGTAGAAACGGATATACTATTACAACATGGCCCTTGTTACTTGCTTCATTCAATTAACGACTACATACATGGATCATGAGAAATCTGGACGTAATTGACTGATAAATTCAACATGTTGGAAGCTCGCTATTTACATATTTAAACTTAGTTATATACATAGGTGCAAGTGCCTTTAAAATTTATGTGAAAATAGAAACGATTATGTTGATTCAATAATCACCCAACTATATACATATGGTTATACATAGTTATATACAGTTATATATATATATATATATATATATATATATGCTTAGGGTCGAATTTAGGTAGTTTTTGTTTGTTATTTTGTTATTTCAGCTGCATAGGCCAAGAAGGAAATTTGCCAGGAAAATCTCCCTTACCCCCAACACCAATTGAAATTGTCCAAAATGACTCCCACCGAAATCAAACACCACGAAAATGCCAGAACGAAACTCTTCAACTGATCTTCAGATAAAAATGCAAGAATGAAGGGCTAGATCGAACGCCAGATCAACTCATCTTAAGAATGAAGGGCCAAGTCAAAAGTCCAGATCAACTGATCTTAGGATAAAAAAATGGCAAATGAAAAATGCCAGAACAAAGGGCTAGGTCGAAATGCCAGATCAACTGATCTTAGGATAAAAAAAATGCCAAATGAAAAATGCCAGAACGAATCCCCTAATTCATAATTTTAACACCAAAATATAAATGCGAAAGAAAAAAAAAACCTCTGGGAATGTACAAGCCAAGATGGAGGAAGAGGCTACGGTTGATATTCCTAAATAGAACGGTTGCAGAGGTCCAAAAACGCCCCAAGAAGAGACATGTTGAAGACAAAACAAAAAAATAGGGTAAGAGATGATCAACGGGAACCAAGCCTATAATTGCAGAGGTGATGCTCAGGATGCGCGTAGATAAACTGTCAAGGAAGGGTTCCAAAATGCAGGGTGTAGGCTCCCTTCTAAGTCCAAGATGAAGCTAGGGAAAAGTAAGGGAAAACACCCTGCATTGGCAAAGAGATCGACCAACAATGCAAGTTTAAAAGCTCGATGATGCATAAAAAGAATAGTAAGTTTATCCATCCATGCATAAAAATGCAAGGTTAAATTATCCAACAATACATAAAAGGCAGACTAAATAAATAAAATTAGCTATTCAACCATTTACACCGATATATCGATCCCAGCATGAGTCGTACTGCATTTTATTCTACCAAATTAAAAATTCATACCTTTGCCTTATCGCTTGCTCCGGGTGTTTTCCACACGCTTCATGCCAATCCCGCTCGTCGACCATCGAGACCTCACTAGTACCTCCCAGCCAATCGCTAGGGGTACTCTGCTTCCCCCTTAGCCCCCCGAGCTGCAAAGGGGCCACACACTGTCCAAATGGTACATCTAGCTCCCATCTCGCCTCGCAAGGCTGAGCTACCACTCATATCTGAGCTGGAAAATCCCAACTCTCCACAAGTAATCAGTCAAGTCACAAATCCGGCAGTGTAACGTTATGCTAACAACCGATCCCCTTTTTCCTCATCTTCCCTTTCTTTTATACAGTTTTTCCAACCTCCAACTTTCCCTAAATCACATTTAAATTAAGTTTTAATAAAAATATTCTAAATATTCTCCTTCGCACTAGAGTCGTCCATCCCCCTCTTTCCTCCAATAATTATTTTCTTTAAATTTATTAATTGTCTCAATTCCCTCACCCACCTAGAATTGCTCCTAAGTTTACTCCTAGGTGTTCCTAGATTCCCTTACAGGTTTAAATACTTTCCCTAAAATGCAGTTGCTAGATTAGTTCATTTTAGAAGGTTCTTAATTGCAGATTCCTTACTATGTTGACCTCGCTTTTTACCATAAGTTCCCTTCTTTCCTTTATTATGTTTCCTCCATTCCTAAGTTTCCTAATTTTTATTATTCCCTTCTTTCCCCTTTTTATTAGAGCCAAAATGGCAGTTGCGCTATTTACTCTTTTCCTTTTATTATTAAATTAATATATTTTTACACCTCCATAACTTAAATAATTTATTTCTTCTTTTCAATTTAAAACCATGGATTTTAATTAAATTATTACTTTCTTCATTTTACCCCAAAAATTTATGAAGACTAAAACTATTACTTAAGTGGGTTTTTGTTTAAATTTTTATTTTTATTTTTATAGAGTCTTTTTCTTAAGGTTAAACAAAATTTTACCCTAGAGAAGTTTTAGACTTAGGTTTAGATTCTGAACTGGGCGACAATTATTTAGGGAAGTCATTTTAAGAATTCATTAAGGTGTTAAATGTCTTAGGGCCATCTAGATTTGTTCCTTCCTCAACATTAATGCGACGTGCCCTTTAGGACGCACCACGTGCTCCAAGGGTGCCACTCGCCTCGGTTGTTTCTTTTGCGCAACGTGCCCTTCAGGATGCACCACATGCTCCAAGGGTGCCACTCGCTAACTTATGTTTCTTTCACGCGACGTGCCCTTCAGGATGCACCACGTGCTCCAAGGGTGCCACTTGCCAATTTGACTGATTGGTAGACATCTATAACCCCTGGAGTCAACACTCCGCCAGGTGAACTTGTGGGATACTAAGGGATTTAAGGAATAAGGCCCCCGCCTGATTGCGTGCCCCTTCGAATCATCGTGAGTGACTATCGCAATCTACCCTCACGACATCGTGGATCCTCTCAAACTAGGTAATCGTTAACCTACA
Source organism: Picea engelmannii (assembly GCA_009831015.1). NCBI lineage: Eukaryota > Viridiplantae > Streptophyta > Pinopsida > Pinales > Pinaceae > Picea > Picea engelmannii. The sequence goes on along the minus strand of ML778602.1, from coordinate 161,783 downwards.
GTTCGAGCCACGACGGGAGTGCTAGTAGGCTGTGGCAGGGATGCTATCCACACCTCTCCCTCAACCTCTCTGGAAATCGTATGTGGCCCCTTTACTCCATATGTGAGTTTGTTCAACAAGCTATCATCAGCCTGCATCATCAACAATCATGTCAGAACATGTGCACATCAATCATCAAATCAATTAATATCACAATAAATAAATCAACCCAAATAGCACACTCCCTGACTCAATCCAGAGTCCAAGGGGTTCCATCGATGCCTCTACATCCTGAAGGTCCAAAACCCTGCACACTCAATAAAACTGAGTCAATAGAACCTGTCTATGTCAAGGCATTAAAACATCATGTAATCTATCATAACGCATCATAATCAAGGTCAATATTTTTAATATCGTAAAAGTCCAGATCACTTGGGAGCAAGTGTCCTCAAAGAATAAGTTTTCTCTGTGCTCCAGAGCGGGATGTCACTGGTTCTACCCAAATGAAATGCCAATCAATAATATGGTTAGGATCATGTACATACTTTTTCATCAAAGAGGCATGAAATAGATTATGCACATTCATAGAAGCAGGAAATTCCAGCACGTATGGAATTGTCCCTATTGTGTCCAATATTTCAAGTGGACCAAAAAATATGGCTATTATCTTTGTACAACTACCCAACTTCACAGAGCTCTTCCTGGGCTTCAATTTCAAAAGTGCATGCTCTCCCACATTAAACTATCTTGTTGTCATGTTTTTATTTGCATAAAGTTTCTATCTATCTTGTGCTTCCTTCAAATTATTCTTAATTCTAACCATTTGGTAATCCACATCCTTGAGAAATTATTTCCCAAGTACCACTCTATCAGTTGGTTATCCCAACTGACTAGAGTATCATATTTCCTACCATACAAATCTTCAAAGGGGATCATTTTCAATGAAGATTTATACCCATTATTATATAAAAACTCAAACAAATTCAAGTAATCCTCCCACTTAGATGGATTTTCTATCACATACATTCTTAAAATTTCCTTAACAACTTGGTAGACTCTTTCTATGTGCCCATCTGAATATGGATGGTATGTTGTGAAATTTTTTATTTTTGCACCAAATCCCTTGAATAATCTCCTCCAAAAGTTTGAAGTGAACTTTTTATCTCTATCTAACACAATTTCCTTAGGTATTCCATGCAACCTAGAAATATCCCTCATGTAAATTTATGCAATATTAGTTGTTTTATGTGTCATTTTTATAGGGAAAAAATGAGAGGCCTTTGTCAATTTTTCAGCAACTACCATTATTGAATCATTTTTCCTTGTTGTCCTCGGAAATTTAGTTATTAAATCAATGGTCACCACTTCCCATTTCTCCTCTGGAATTGGTAATGGTTGTAACAAAGAAATTGGTTGTCTATGCTCATCCTCCACTCTTTGGAATTCCATACATCTGACGATGTATTCAACAACATCTTTCTTCATTCTTGGCCAAACGAATTGGCTTCTCACTCCTGTAATTGTTTTCTGGTAACCGATATGCCTGACATACAAAATATTATTCATTTCTTTTAGTACCAAATTCCTAAGTTCTCTAGAACTAGGAACATAAATTATATTTTTATGCATAAGTAATCCATCTTCCTTAATCTCATATCCTCTGATTTTTTGTAGTACATTTTTCTATTGTAATGTTTCTTTTACCTAGAGGTAATGTCGATCTGTAAAAACAACATATAAAATTATACTCCTCAAATATGATTGATGCATAATAATTGTTGTAGCACACATGATATGTCATGTTGTAGCACACATGATATGTATTATTCAACTGTGTGCATCAACAACTTTGTTTTATTTTCTTTTGATATGCTTGATGTCAAAAAAATATTCACTTAAAAAATTCTAACCATATTGTCCACCTAATATTCAAGTTGTTTTTTCAAAAAGATATTGCAGAGAACTATGGTTTATTCTTAATTCAAATATATTTCTTATGAGATAATGCCTCTACATATTCAATGCATGAACAATGGAAGAAAGTTCCAAGTCATGTGTGGCATAGTTCCTCTCATTTTATTTAATAGTTTTGGATTGATAAGCAATGAAATGCCCATTTTGAGTGAGGAATCAACCAATTCCTTCCTTGCATGCATCTGTACATACCACAAAATTTTCATTTGGGTCATAAATATTTAAAATAGGTGCACTAATAATTAATTATTTCAACAAGTGAAAGTTCTCTTCACACTTAGTTGGCCATTCAAATCTAATTCCCTTATTTTGTGAAGAAGTGATGGGATGATCAATCTTATAGAACCTCGTTATAAATATTATGTAGTAACCAACTAATCCCATTAAATATATGACTTATGAAACATCATTGGGTGTTTTCCATCATCTAATGGCTTCAATCTTGTTTGGATCCACTGTTATAACTTATTCTGGAATCTGAAATAATGTGTCCCAAGTAATAGATTTTTTCTTGGTAAAAATAACACTTACTAATCTTGTTGTACATTGATTTTCCCTCAACACTTGAATAATACATAAATCACTTAAATCACTAAAATAAATAATACATCATTTATAATGAATAATTCAAAATCCTGTAAGAAGAGAATCTTTGGTAAAAAGATAAGGAGTAGGTGAAGGAAGTGGACCTTTAGAGCCCCCTTCCCCTTCTTCATCATCATCATCATTTTATTTTGAATAAAGTACACATTCTTCTCATTGAATGAATTCATGTAATAAGTCTGAGCATAATCTGCCTTTATTAAAATTGGATGTTAAGTTCAAGTTTCCAACCTATGAAGGAGAATTGAATGATGAGAAATTGGAAAATTGGATCAAGAAGATAGAGGTGTATTTCATGGTTAAAACAAATATGGATTAGGCTAAAAATATAAAGTTATTTTCTCTTCGAACGAGCGGAACTACCTTAATATGGTGGTAGAGTAAGATGCAAGTTGATCTACTTCAAAAGGGTAAAGTAATATATTCTTCGGATAAGTTTAACAATTATATCAAAAAACAATTCTATCGACTGGAACATTCACAGACGACAGTGATCGAGTGGCAAACTTATGAGACATGGTAAAGGATAGAATATTCATGAATATACACATGAACTAAAAATTAAGGCATTTCCCCTCAGAAAATTTGTGTACACTCATGAAACTCTTCTAAAGTACATTGGTGGAATGCACTCATATCTTTTCACAATATTATATTTTTTATATATACTAACATTGATAAGGTGCCAGTACAAGCTACACATATAGAGGCTAGTAAGGGTAAGCATGCAAGTCAATATAAGATTCCATTAAAGTTTGAGAAGAAACCAAAGGTAAGTGGAAGAGTAAAAAATTATCCATGGTGGAGAAAGTTGATGGAAGACCGACATGTTCCCACTATAAGAGAAAGGGATGTGAGGAATCCCAGTGTTGGAAGTTGCATAAACAACTATGACCGAAGAAATTAAAGGATAAAGGGAAGAAACAAACTATTGCATCATCTCATTAGGATGTACGGTCATATTATGGAGACAAATACAATATCATGGCCATAGGAAGAAAATATATATCAACTATCAATTCAAATTATTCATTCCAATATGCCAATACGGAAAGTGATATTGATCAACAAAAAAGGAGTGATATTTTTATGTTAGAGTTATAGTCAAGAATACAAAGGTAGAAACTTTATTTGATAGTAGATCTCAAGTTAATGTAATATCTAAACCAATTATTAATAAGTTGGGATTGAAGATGAAACCTCATAAAAAATGATATCCATTACGTTGGGTGTGTGATGATACTAATTTTCAAGTGATGAAAAAGTGTAACATCGGGTTTCCAATTACAACTCAGTTCTTTGACAAGGTCAAGTTATATTTTGTGCCTCTTGACATTTGCAAAATTGTCTTGGGTAGTACATATCTATTTGAAAATAAGGATGTGTTCTATCGAGAAGAAAACATATATCACCTTCCTATGGATGGTATTGAATATAGTTTCAGATCTCATCGCATCAAAACTAATGTTTATTTGGTGAGCACAAGGAAAATGAAGAGATTCATGAGCGAAAATAAATATTTTGTTCTCAAAATAGTGAAATAGAAAAGAGAATATATAAAATATGATTTAGCGGGTTATGATCGAAATTTTAAGCAAGAATAGATCAACATCATATCAAACTATGATGACTTATTTCAGAAACCCACACATTTGCTTCCTAAAAGAGAGGTTGAACATGAAATATTTTTATAGTAATATGCTACTCTTCTAGACATTGGAATGTATAGGTAATCAGTGGTTGAGAATGCCAAAATAAAGAAGAAATTTCATGAGCTTCTCTCTAAAGGAATCATCATACCAATATCCTCTTCGTGTGGATCTCCTATTGTATTAGTTACAAAGAAAGATGGCATGTGGCGAATGTGTACTGATTTTCAATCCCCAAACAAGATTATGGTAAAGAACTGTTATCCTCTTCCCATAAAATATGTTCTATTAGATAAGTTAAAGAATGTTGCATACTTCACTAAGTTGGACTTGCAAAGTGGTTACCATGAGATCATAATTACAAAAGGCGACATATGGAAAAATGATTTCAATACTAAGAAGAGATTGCTCGAATGGTTGGTTATGCCATTTGGGTTATGTAACGCACCAACAAATTTTATGAGAGTGATGAATGATGTGTTCAAACCCTACATATATTCTTTTGTTATTGTCTATTTAGAAACCATGTTGATCTTTATTCAAATATGTGAGGATCATATAAGGCATGTTGAGACAGTCTTTGAACTCTCGAAGAAAAATAAGTTTTATATCAAGTTATATAAATGTGAATTTGGAAAAAATTCTCTCGTATATTTGGGTTACATTGTAGGGAATGGTCAGTTGAAGATAGATCCTCTAAAAGTAGAAGTTATTGTGAAATGGCTCAAGAAAACTATTTTCACCGAAGTCAGGAGTTTCTTAGGAGAAATACAGTACTACAGGAAACTTGTTATTAATTTCTCATACATAGTAACACCTCTACATGCATTAACAAGTGCTAAACAAGTCTTTCAATTGGAAAGCAAGTAGTATAAATCCTTCAAGGAAATGAAGGAAAAGATAAGCACCACACTAGTTCTGGCATTTCTAGATCTACAACAACCATTTGAGGTTCAAACCAATGGAAGCGGATGTTCCATGGGTATAGTCTTGATGCAAAGAGGTAAACCTATATGTTTTCATTTTGAGACTTTCACTCAAGCTGTGATTAACTATCCTACATGTGATAAGGAAATGTATGCATTGATACAATGTGTAAATAAATGTAATCATTACTTAATGGGAAAGGATACAATCATTCATATAGATCATCAACCATTACAATATTTGCAATCACAGACCAAGCTATAATAGTCATGGAATTTTAGGTGGATGGGATTTTTACAAAAGTTTCATCTAGTAATCAAGTATAAGAAGTGTATTCATAAAAAGGTTGTAGATATGTTATCAAGACCAATAATTAATGAATCCATAATACTCAAGTATAACCATTTAGCACATGAAATCTATGAAAAACAATATGTTTGTGGTGATGATTTTAAAGAAGTATATGACTCATTAACTCACTAAAATCAATATTCAAACTATTATATGCATGACAGTTTATTATATCATTTTGGAAAACTATGTATCCCAAAAGATGAAAGGGTAAATTTAACTAGAGAATCTCATACATGTCTCATCTATGGTCATTTCGGGGTTGGTAAGACAATAGTACAGTTACAATGGTAATGTGATTGGCCTCAAATGAATGATATAGTTTCAAAGTATATCAAAGGGTGTGTCATGTGTTCCATAATTAAATTTAGAAAGAAAAATTTGGGATTATATACACCACTTTCGGTACCTTCACAACCATGGGAAAGTGTCTTCATGGACTTTGTAGGGGGTTTTCCAATGTCAGGGATAGCTCATGATTATCTATATGTTGTGCTTGAAAGATTCAACAAGATCTGTATTCTAATTACATGCATGAAACAAGTCACAATTGAATAGACAACAAAGATGTTCTTCTCTAATGTATGCGTTCATTTTGAAATTCATACATCTATTATATCATATTGAGACTCTCTCATTTTGATAATTTTTTTATCTTGTTTATGGAATATAATAGACACTAAGTTGAAGAAGAGCATGACTTTTAATCCACATAAAGATGGAAAAACAAAGGTGGTGAACAAAACAATGGTACATCTACTTCGAGGATACTGCAACAAGCATCCTAAATTATGGGATGAAAAATTACCTTATACCCAACATGCTTATAATCATGCCATGCATTCGTCTACTCAGAAAACACCCTTTGAAGTATGTTTGGGGTACTTGCCTAAATCACCTATGAAATTTTTTTTTGGTGAAACCAATCAAGAATATGGAAAGGATGATACAAATAAAGCTAAAAGGTTCATTCAAAAGATCACAGTTACATCAAGCCATACAATAATAATTGGAGAAGAGAAAAGCCAAGTATAAGGAAAGGCATGACATACATTAGGTTGATGATCAATTTGAATTTGGTGATCAAGTATGGATACATATCATCAAAGATAGAATGAAAGGTGAATGTAAAAATCTAAGGCCAATTTGATGTGGTCCATTCAATACCTTAGAGAATATTGGTACTAATTCCTTTAGTTTATATCTACAAGCCTACATGAAAATGTATTCAATGGTAAATGTTGAGAATTTAAAGCTTTATGAGCCTCCTATGATTATGGATGAACATGAAAGTATTCAAGTTCAACCAATTGATTATTTTTCTCCAGACTATTTGGACGAGCTACACGAAGATGTCATTCTCGACAAAATGATCAAAACTTCACACATAGGTGATGTGGAATATCTTTGAGTTGGTCTTAAATGGGTAAAACCAATTAAATTGCAATGGATGGAGATCGAAATGGTGAGGGAACTGTAACCTCACTTATTTTTTGAAGAAATATTTGGAGGCCCAAAATTATTCCTATGGGGAGGAATGATACAGGAGGATTTGAGAACGCTCACACAGGTCCAGAAAGATTCAAAACATTCACATAGGTCCAAATGGTTCATAAATGGTCAAAATTAAAATGCTTCAAATCATCCCAAAAATGCCATAATTATGTAGAGATTAGAGATAGATTTCCAACAACATAAATTTCACCTTAAACAAAGTTTGTATGAAAAGGTGATGAGCGTTCAAAGTTCCAGTCAAACCTAGAAAAAAGGTCAAAGGTAAAAGTACAAGGGAAAATAAAGGGGTGACATGTGTCACCAATGCAAGGATGAAATGTGGCACCTAAATATTGACAAATTATTGGGAAAGGTACAATCCAACTATAGGTTGACAAGTGGACGAGTTATATTATGGCATGTGGCATCGAAGATCCAATGAGAGGCTAAAACATGGTAGCCTCCCATTGGCCTCTATGATCATGGTTCATTAAAATATTTGGGAGTCGATGGCGTTCGAACCCGTGATCTCCCAAAATTCACAAAGCCCTATTACCATTGCATCATGTGTTTGGTTCTTACCACTATATGGCATATATTTTATTTAAGTTTCTAATAAGTTCCATATGGGTGGCCAAAGGATCGAGGGATGAATCCCTCGACCCTTGGTCCTTGGTATTGATATATACCATACCACCAACATATATTGATGGAAGGGGATCATCACATATTTTGTGTGGGAGTTATATAACTATGTATATCTATCTATCTATATATCTATCTATATATCTATATATATATATATATATATATATATATATATATATATATATATATATATATATATATATATATATGTTACAAAAATTAAAACAAATTCTACGGGAATATGGCAGTCAGTGGGAATGGAACCCCCGACCAACCAAATATAACAAAGACTTAAAAAACCTCCACTAACCAAAAATCCATGTATGTGCTTTGCTAAAAAAAAACCAATGAATTTTCAATTAAGTGGATTTGTGGGGTAGCATGATGTGTGCATTTGGTTATGAACTAACCAAACAATATTTACAATGTATGCCACAAATCTAGGGACTTGGTTAGAAGGGGTGCCCTATTTAATGGCACACACCCCAAGAAAGAAGACACATAATTTATGCAGAGAATTTCCTTGTAATGTGTGCCAAAGGTACCAGGCATATGAGGTAACACCGTAAAGCATGTCAAGGCGTACCTTGATGGAATTATAAGTATTTTATATCAATTTTTCATGTTTTTCACCAGTAATTTAATTGTGCACTCTGTTTCTTCATTTGACAAACATGTAAAAGGGTCATTGTAAAACACAAAAAATTGATCCTTAATCTAAGAAGTCTATATTGGATGTGGACTTGGAGTGGTAGCCCAAATCGGGTGAAATCCATTTTCTCCAACTTTTGTACATGATTATATTATTTTTATTCATTTCAAGTTCAATTATTTTGAAGTCATATATCATTAAAGTGGATTTGGTTAGATAAGTATTTCAAATGTAATTTGAAAAATTGTCAAGCGATCATTTTATTTTTAAGATCAAGTAGATGTTTATGTGTATTTAAAATTAATAGGATCTAAGGATTTTTCAAATCACTTATTCTTATAATGGGAGGCTAAGTTATTTGCAATATAAATGACACTCTAGCTATCACATTACAACTTGATATTCACCTGCTGCTTTCATAATTCCTCCATAAAAATCTGTAGCCAAATCATCTCTTTACTAGCCTCTGTAGTAGTAACATATTTTTCTTTCACTGTTTAAAGTGAAACAACATTTTGTAGTTTCAAAATACAGCTTATTTTTGTTCCACCTACAATGAAAACATACCGTTTAGTTCTGCTCATGATATCTTTACCACCTTCCATATTTGAATCAACATATCCCAGTAGAATAGTGGCTAAACCTCCAAAACATACTGCATGAGTACTAGTACTTCTAAAATACCTTAGAATTCACTTTACTACCTCCAAATGTTGTTTACCTGGATTGTTCATATGCCTTCTCACAAATCCCACTACATGTGAAATATATAGTCTTGTGCACACCATCACATACATCAAGATACCAACTTCTGATGAATAAGGGACCTTGGACATGTATTCTATGTGTTTCTCTCTCTTGGGACACATTTTCTTGGTTAATTTTAAATGGATGGTGAAAGGTGTGCTAATTGGTTTTGCATTCTGCATTTGAAACCTCTCCAACACCTTCTCTATGTACTCACCCTAGGACAATGTCTATTTGTGATTTTCCATTTCTTTTATTATTATCATACCAAGGATTTTCTTTGCAACACCCAGATCCTTCAACACAAATGAATTATATTATTTCTTCTTGAGAACATTTATATCCTACATGTTATACCATACAATAAGCATGTCATCTACATACAATATAAATATAATATAGCTTCCATTTTCTAGCCTCTTAAAATAAACGCATTGATCAGAATGAACTCTAATATAACCTTGTTCTATCATAAACCTGCCAAACTTCAAATACCACTTCCTTGGAGATTTCTTTAGGAAATAAAAGAACTTCTTCAACTTGCATACCCAATTATCATTCCCTTTCACCTCATACCCCTGTGGTTTTTGCATATAAATCTCTTCATCCAAATCCCCATGCAGAAAACCAATTTTTACATCTATTTGTTCAAGATGAAAATCTTCTACTGCCACAAGACTTAAGATGGTCCTAACTGAAGTCATTTTAACAACAAGAGAAAAAATGTCATCAAAATATATACCTTTCTTCTTTGCAAACCCTTTTACAACAATTCTAGCCTTGTACCACGTTTTTCCTCCATGTTCTTCCTGCAACCTATAAACCAAATTATTTTGTAATGCTATTTTTCCTGCAGGAAATTGAACATAGTCCCAAGTTTATTTATTTACCAAGGAATCTATTTCCTCTTTCATTCCTTTCTCCCACTTATTTTTAGTGTCTACCTGCAATGCCTCTTCACAAATTTCCGGTTCACCAGAATCAACCAACAATAAATAATACAGTGAAGGAGAGTATCATTCATGGGGTCTACTTAACTTGGTAGGTATTCTCAAAACACTTGCAGGAGTTTGAGGTGCCTATTGCTCTTGTTATTTTACATTTTGATTTTTTGGTACCTTTCGAGTTTCTTTTTCAGTTATATCATCAAGCATTGTGTATTCTAGTTTTCCTTTTTCTCATGTCTTTCCCTGCAACTGATATTTTTAAATTAACTTCTCATTGCATATAAAATATCTACTCTTGATAATTTTTTGATTTTCATAATCCCATAAGGGATAACCAAAATCATTAACATTGTATCCAATAAAGGTACACTTCTTGGATTTTGTTTCCATCTTTGTTCTATTTTCTTTATCAATATTGACAGATTCTTCACAATCAAAATTCTTCATAAATGAATAGTTTAACTTTTTACCTGTCCATGCCTCATGTTGAATGCCAGCATCCAAGAAACTTGAAGGCCCTTTTTTTATTAGTTAAACAACAATATCTACAACATATTCCTAGAACTATAAGTGAAATCCATCATGTAGTCTCATACTCCTTGCATGTTCCATGATTGTAATGTTCATCCTTTCTAACACACTATTTTCTTTTGGTGTTCCTAGAAAAGTCTTCTCTTTACGAATCACATGGTATGAACAATAATATTGAAACTCCTTACTGTAGTACTCACTTTCATTGTCGTATTTGAGACACTTCAAACTTTTTCATATCTCATTCTCAACCAAATCTTTCCATTTCTTAAAAGTGTCAAAAACATCATATGTTTGTTGAATGGAATAAACCCAAGCTTTTCTAGTTGCATCGTCAATAAAACTAACACAATAACGATATACAACAAGATATTATACATGAGTTAGTCCCCATAAATATGTATGTAGAAGCTCTAATTTTTCACTCTTATTTTCCTTTCAGACTTTAAAAAATATGACTCCCTTATGTTTTCCATAAACATAGTGCTCACATAAATCAAATCAATTTGTTTGAGATCTAGAAACAAATTCCTTTTGTGAAGTATCTTCATTTGTTTCTTACTCATGTGTCCAATCCTATGATTCCATAATGATTTATCCACTCTTGTAGAAGCTAAAGAGATAGAATAGTCAACATCACCAGTACAAAAATACAATGTATCTACCTTCTCTCCTTTTTCTATCACTAGTGTTCCTTTAGTGACATTTTATGCCTTATATGTAAATGTATATATACAACCTTCACTTTCCAACTACCCTATTGAAATTATATTTTTTTTTAGATATGGAACATGTATTACCTCTTTCAACATCCATTGATTTCCATTATTTTTCTTTATTTGTACCTCACCCATTCCAACAATTTTAGATGGTGCATCATCACCCAAATGAACCTATCCAAAATAACCTTGAACATAATATTGAAAATGTTTCTTATTGGGAGTGGTGTGAAATGAAGCCCCTAAATATACTACCCAAGAATCAATAATATTATCTAAATAAATAATTGAAGAACTTTGTAACACATCACTTGCTACATTTACTTCCTAATTTTTCACTTGTTTTCCATCTGTTTGTTTCTTTGTATCTTTGAAGTCTTTCTTCAGATGTCCTTTCTTCCAATAATTCTAGCACTCTATCTTTCCCGTTATTTGTTTGGATCTTCCCTTCCTAGAATTCCTATAGTTCTATGCACTCTTTTCTCTTTCCTTTTGTCTTCCCCTATTCTCCACGATCAATGAATTACCTTAGGTCTCACCTATTTTTTTCCCTCACATTTCCTCGCTAAGGATAACACCAATAACATTATTGAATTTCATAGTGTTTTAATGAGAGACACAGTTACTTACAACCATGACCAAGTCATTCTAGATTTCTAGCAATGAGAACAAGATTATAAGATCCCTAACCTCATCATCAAATAACACTTTAAAAAAATTACCTGATTGGAAATAATATTTAATTAACTTAAACAATCTGCAACATGCCCATCTTTTGAAATCTTCATATTAAATAATTACTTCATTAGAAATACCTTGTTAGAGGCAAATGGTTTTTCATATAGTATATACAGTGCCTTAATCATAGCATTCATTGTTTTTTATTTCAAAATATTGAAATCCATTAATGCTACTAGGCATAGCCATATTATTCTTGGTTCCTTTATGTCACAAACCTCCCATTCTTCATCCTTCATGGCCATCAAATTCTTTGCTATTTTTCCCAATGCTAGGAATACATACTTCTAACATAATAATATTCCATTGCATCTTCCATACCTAGTAGTTTTGGCCGTTAATATTCTCTACCTTAAAATTTTGATCATCCGCCATTGCTCCCACTCGAAATAGGAACCCTATTTTGTAATGAGTTACCTTTGGCTCTAATTCTAGTTGTTAGAAAATACAAGATCACTGAGCAATAAAATAAAAACAAATGTCGAAACAAAACACAGAAGATACACAATACAATAGAGACACAAATATACGTGGTTCACCTAGTGTGGGCTACATCAACTAAAGAAATTTCCAGGTCCTTCTTTTTTATTATCTAGCAAATGAGGGGATACAACCTACAACACACCTGATGTAACTTCCTCTTATTTCTCTCACAATATCCTCTCTCAAAATAAAATATTAGCTCTACTACACACAAAACCATAATACAAATACTCATAAAAGAGGGTTTCCTTCGATGGAAAAAAAACCCTATCATAACTTCTATTGTAAGATCTTCGACCTTATAATGAATGGTCCATATTGGCTACAAAATTACAATATTTTAATTGAATAAAAAAAACCATCCCCCTCAAGGCTGGGGGGGGGGGGGAATAATTATGTATTCTATAGTCTCTTTGACATGCATATGAATTAGGATGATAATCAGGCTCCAGAACCAAAATTTCATACAATTGACAACCTTTCCCGAAACATCCTTTTAGTTGTAACAATGAAATATACCTTATAGAAATGGGTCTTGAATTTCCTTTCACAATACTATGTTTTACTTCTTCATCAAGGCATGAAAATGTGTTGTTATGATAGTCTAGGACACCATTATGGTTTTCTATACAATCCATTCTAATTAAAATTCCATAACATTTTAATGGGAAGATAATCATATAAAATATTGTATCTACTCCATTCATAATTATTGGGAAACTTTTAATATGCTCATTGATCCTTCTCCTAGTTTCAATGGCTAGCTAAACCAAAACTGATTTTTCAAGCTTACTTTTCTCCAAATGTAATATATCCACTATTTTAGGATGAATGTAATAATGGATGGTTCCCAAATCAATTAATCTTGAAATTATTGGATTAATTTTCTCACCTTCCACCTCAATCATATAGGATTGGCACTCTACCTGCAGATCTTCTAGGGATGCATATATTATGTGTATATATTCTATTGTTGTAGCCTCTTGCATGTTGTGATTTGTCTTCACTTTGTATTTTTTGTGAGGGAAGTGTTTGTACATGTGATCTTCTTCACATCCCCAATATTATATTGGTAGTATTCCCATTTTTCCCAAGGATTCTTATCTCCTGGATTCATCCTTAGAAGACTGATCTTGTTCATTTTTGTTTGGGATATTTTTGGTGAAAGGAGGTTTGAATCCTTTATGTTTATGATTCGAATTCTCCTTCTTATTATCCTTACAATATTTCTATCAAGAATATATACCCTTTCCATGTTCATACATGTACTTATCATTCATTATGGTTTCTAGCAAAGTTTTAGGTTCATCACATTGAATCCTCTCTTTATACAAGGATGATGTTGGCACAGGGTATTTGGGGGAAATGCACAACAATTTTAGAATATAGTAATAATTGAGACCATAATAGGAGCATGTTCCAATAGATAAGGAAAAGAAGAATGCCAGAAGGAAGGAAACGAAGTGTATTGGACAATAAGGAAAAGTAGTGTGAGGAAGAGGAAAGTAAAATGTATAAAGAAGGACAACACGAAAAGGAAACGATTGGATTGTGGAACAACCACGCGCAGGAGGTTACAATGTGGAAAAAATTAATCCACTTAGATTTAGGGTTTCAGGTTTTGATGTAAAGAGTTTTTACCCATGTTTGTAGTATAAATATATATTGTAATATATGAGGAGATCCAACTTTTTGTGTGTGTTATGAGTCACAGTTACTAGTCATTAGCTTTAGTTGAGACCTATGGACCTAATATTGAGTCATAGTTATGGATTATAACTAAAATTCAGGTCGCAATATGTGGATCTTGGTACGACACTAGTCAACCTAACATACACATATATATTTTTGATGTAATGCACAGAACGTAGTAACTTAATGAATATGAATAAAAAATAAGATAATTCCATAACTTTGTGGACACCTCCCATAAAGGGTGAACCATGATAAAATATTGTTTCTTTGTGTGAAATGATTCTTTTATGTGTTTCAATGTTTATGATGAATGAATGAATGAATCTACTAGTAGTAAAATGCAACATGCAGTAGATTAGACATGATATTTACAAAAACATGAATGTTGATGAATGAATATGGTAATAAAATGGTAAATATGATGAATATTGAAGTAGAAAAGGTATGCCTAACATCCACATGAGAAATCTACCTTCCATGACTACAAACATATATTTCATACCATCACTTATAAGCCATCTTGGGTGAGACTTAGTTGTTCACTCTGTGCGCATTGTTTCCTTCTGGTCTCCAGAAGGGCTGATGGTTTGTAAGGTATTTTTGGAAACCTAAGGTAGAACCTAGGTCAAGCCATACATCCAACAAATGGTTTTGTTTCCAGTTGGAAATCAGAATATCGATTTGAAATGGATTTGATGAGAAGGACAGTGAAGAGAATGCAACATGGTAAAAGGGGATGTCCAATCCATGGAATCAAACTAAACAAGAGATTGAAATATGGTTGGAAACAAAACAACTAGATTTTTCACAGAAAGTTAATATAATATCCAGGTATACACCGCGTAGGTATTTGGAATGGTATGTGTTTACTGATCTTCATGAGGCATTTTTATTTTATTTTCCATAGTTGTTGCAAGAGTGAATATTGAGATTGAAGGATAATCACCCAACTAATCATATAATATCTATAGAGTGGACTAGTAATAATATTGTGAATATAGAAAGAGTCAATAATAAATTCATGTAGACAGTGGATATAGGACTAGACAATATTATTGTAGGACTTATTATTTAATTTTCAGTCAATACTGCAAATTCATATACTATTACAGAGGAGGATTTTTTGAAGGGGTCAAGAGGAATTTATATCATATCACTTTACATGTTGATCAAGAATTTATTGCATGATAAATGCATGATGACAGTGGATTCAGACAAGTAAATCACTCTACACATACTGGGGGAACTAGGGGAAGCACTAAGGAATATATGATAAACAAAGAGGGATCTGGAGAGAGTCCATAAGAAGGAATCAATGGACCCCATTATGATGGATGAGGAACATACCAGGGAGATATTGGATAGAGGATGAGTGACACACAACATATGACCCTAACAGTGTAAGATAAATGGTAAGAAGAGGGAAGTAGTTGCGAGGGAGGGCTTGGATAGTGACGAGAAAGAGGAAGAGGATCTTTGTGATATGAGGCATATTGAGGAAATCCTACGCACCACATATGAGATGAAAACTAGAGGTCAAGGGTATGACGTAGAACAAGGGTCTCTATTCCAGATTCAAATTAGTGTGGAAATCACAGCCCCATGTGCAAGTAATACATATGAAGAATAATAATCTTTTAGACAACCAACAATTAGTGGAAAAAGGATTTTAGTAGGATGAGGGTCTGGTGGAAATTCAAGTGGAAGTATAAATTCAACTAGTAGTAGTCAATTATCTAAACCACATGAAGGTGTTAGTACAACAAAATTTACAATGGCATGAGAGTATACAATTATTCGGTTACCGTTGTTTCATGGAGAAGGTTCAAAGGACCAAGAGAAGAAATTTTTTATTTGTGAGAATATTTGGACAGCTAAGGAGATCATAGATGAGGATACAAAAGTAGAGCAACTTACAATTACATTTAGAGACTGGGAACTTGAATGATATATGAGCCTTATAGTAAACAATCCACAAGGAGTTCCTACAACCATCGTAGATGTTAAGAAGGAATTAATCAATGAGTTTCAACGACCGAGTTTAGAGGATTAGCTATTGAATTAGATGATAGAAATCAAATAAAGGTCAGGTGAGTCATTCTGGGAGATTGATCATAATTTTAATATATTGAAAGGTAAGTTTAAGTATCCTAACACAAATATGAAACATACACACTTATTTGTTAATTCATCATTGCCACATTTGAAATATCCCTTGAGGCAACATAACTTCCAAACTGAGGTTGAGGTTATACAAGGAGTCAGGGATGATTTTAAGGATGAAAAATTATTTTAAAAAGTAGAAACCTGAGTGAATCTTACAAATCCTTCATATGCCAAGTATAAATGTTTGACGATATTTTTATAAAAATATTCAAATTTCTAAGGATTTTATATAGATTGTATAAAATTTTGGCGATTTTTAAGGTAAAATAATTTTATCCTATAGAATTTGGGTGAATCATTTTTAGAATAACAAATCTTTTTTTTGGAAAAACAATGGAAAATTTACCCATGAGCGAACTTTATTCCATAAAATCATCCTTGCAAGGAGCCTTCCAATTAGAGGAGAATCAATATAAACATACAGATACAATTGTGCAAGAGTTGAGAGCATATCTTAAGAACCTAACATTTCATTTGAATAAGAACAAAGGTAAGGATAAGAGAGAAGTTGTCTGTTGCACGTTATGTAGAACAAAAGGTCACCATAAGAATGAGTTCCCAACGTTTGCACAATATTTGGGAGAAGGAATGAAAAATCCTTTACCCATAGAAGGACCATGGTGTGAAATACGTAGAACATGTTTACATGATCCCTAGCATTGTCCCATGATGAAAACATATCAAACAATACCCAAGAGTGCATTTTTCAACTTCTGCAAGTCTATAGGACCTAAAGAAAAGGATCATAGAACCTTGGAAATGATGAAGTAAATGCCCTCAGATACTTATAGGGTGCAAGATGAACTAATGAAAAGATAAACTACGCAGTAATTTATGGTGCCACTGCAGTATAATAATGCATAACAATTTGTAGAGCCACTGCAGTATAATAATACACAGACACAATATATTCAGGTACCAGGATATAATACACCACACAGAGACAATCAAGGAAACAAAGGATGCTTCAGAGGAGGAGGTCATGGAGGAATATTATTCGGAGGAGGTAGAGGACTAGTAACCTATCAAAATTGTCAAAACATTGGACATTAGGCAAGGGATTGTCCACATCTTCCAGTGACATGCATGTAGTTTTGCATAGCAGAACATGATACCGAAGATTGTCTTACACTTTTGAGAAAGATAGAGGAAAATATGAATTAGAATAACCAGAATGTTCAATCGATTATTTTGGAAACTAGAGAAGATGATGGGAAGAAGATCAATATAGTTACTAGAATTGGAACCAATATAGGAGAAGACATAGCAAAGAATAATTATGATCAACACTAGTGGGTCGAAAATAATACAACACCTGAACAACAATTTGATGCGCGGAAAGAAAAGGAGACATTTAAGGAGGACAAACAAGAAATTTTGAAAGAGAATATTGTGTGTACTTCAGATACAAATCCAAAATATGATTTATGAATATATGATATGCCCCATCTATTTGATCAGACTAGTAGAGATCGACCTTCAAAAAGAGTAATCTAAGAATTTTTGGGGTCTTGTGTGAAGCTGATGAATGATAAAAACCCTTCACAACTATTATAAAGTCTATTATAAAATTGCAATTATGGGGAAGAGATGAAACTAGAGAAGAATATTGTCAATCAGGTTCGTAAGAAGAGAAGAAAAAGTAGGGATTTTAGGTTGAATGAAAATATTGGATATTTTAACATGGGGCACATCATACTAGATTTGGGGTCTAAAGTAAATGTTTTATCTAAAAAGACATGGGAAGTTATGGGGAAACCTACATTGGGGTAGTCATCTATTTAATTGATTCTAGAGAATCAGCATAGAGTGGTACTAATTGGTATATTGAAGGGCATACCAGTGGATTTGTATGGTGTGTGCACTATGGAAGACTTTGAAGTGATTGATATAGTGGATAAAACTACACCCTATACATAATTGTTGGTATTGGATTGGAAATTGTATAATGAGACTATGATCAACGTGAAAACTAAGAAAATTATTTTTGAATCAGAAGAATATAGAGTTATAGAACCCTTATAACCTTCATAAGGTGGGAGATATGTGGAACCTGTGAAAGATAACTTTATTATAGAAGAAATAAACCAATTGTATAGAAATATCACACGCGAAGAAGATTAGATTAACCCAACATCAGATGGAATGCTTAGCTAGAGAAGAAATAGTTATTGTGCTTCAGATTCAAAGAAAGTGATCCATATGGATATCGGTGGCCACCTACCATTTCCAACTAGCTAAAAACAGTTTTCCGACAATTTTGGCAATTTACTATTTTTAGCAGTTTTAACATCCGGGGCCATTTTGAGGGCCTAAATGAAGGCTTTTTAGGATCCAGCTCCTCAATGATAGCCTAAGGAATGATTGAGCCCACAAAATGAATCTCCTTGATGATACCTTTCCAACGAGAGATCATATGCAAAAGTTACAACACCGGGAAGTTGATGTACTAACTTACCCAAATGGGGCCCACATGACTTTTGGCGCTTCATCTCCTAGGGTTAGGTTTTTTGATGTCTAGGGTTTTTGACATTCTTTTTTATTGTAAAAAGGCCTTCAGAGCCTCATTTTAATATTATTTTTGTGAATGAATGCAACTGTCACATCTCTTCTCAGAGATAAGACGCCACCATTCCAGCAAGCTTGTTTCTACTGCATTTTATAGTTTCAACTTATTTCGTTATTGAATAGAAAATAAATTTTACTGTATCTCTATTATTTTGTGTTAAGCACCTGTTAATAATCTGTATTCATTTCGTGTTGTTCTTAAAATATAGATCAGTGGTATCAGAGAGGTCTTCTTCTTTTCGTCTTAATGCATCTCCCCAATGAGGTCGGAGTACAAAGAGTTGGGTCTCGAGCAGGTTTCTCTTAAGGACAGAATCTCTCCCACGTCCAAGCCACCTCTCATGGTAGGAGAAAATAAATATGACGGGACATGATATCCTTTCAAACTATTGATTGAGGAATCCCTCATGCAATAGAGGAACGAGATGATGGATAGTTTTGCGAAAATCCTTCGACGACTACCAACAGGCAACGCATCTTCCTCGAACGGAGGCGTCGCCACCTTCAAGGTACAAGTAAACTTCTATATTCCTATATTTGAAGGTCAGACAGACATAGATGTTGTAGACAAGTGGTTGAATCTACTGGAATGGTATTTTTATGTCCATAAGTTTTTGAATAGAGAAAAGATTACCTTTGCGCTCCTTAAAGTCGTTCCCCATGTCAAAGATTGGTGGGAAACTTTCTGTGAGCAAAAGGAAATAGAGGAAACCTCATTATTTTAAGTCACAACCACCTGGAAATCCTTCATGGATTATACTAAGGAACAATACTACCCTGTTGGAAGTTATGATGACCTGTATACCAAATGGACCACACTATAGCAAGAAAGAGACCAAGCAGTGCCAGATTTCACAAATATCTTCCATACCTTGCGCACCAAGATGGGTATCAAAGATTCAGAAAGACATTTGGTGCTCAAGTATCATGGTGCTCTGCATAGATACATCCATACCAAAATAGAATTTCTGGACATCTCATCCTTGGGCACGACCTACTGATATGGAATCAAAATCGAGCAGAAGCTCAAACAAAAGACACGACAATTTGGGCCTGGGAACCCCTCACAATATAATCTAGGAAAGGGCAGCCCCAACCCATAGAACAAAGGATAGAGAAAAGGGGGATAGTATGAGGACTACTAGTCCAAGCCATAAGCAAATAAGGACACCGGAAAGACAAAGAAATATACTGGGAAGTGGTGTGACTTCCATAAGAGTCGTTGGCATAACACTCCTGACTACCGCTCAAAACATTCACTGGTGGCCGAAGTGAAATACTTTGAATTAGATGTGGATTCTGACTCTGAGCAAGAACCAGAAAGGGGAAGATGACTAATTGATGTAGAACCCAGTGCCACCATTTCTACCAACAATCTCCAGCCTGGTGAACCAGACGAGCTAGAAGAAGGAGAGCACCTCTTGCATTCACAAATGTGGGTAAAAGGCACCCCACTGCACTTCATCGTTAATAGCGGTAGCTATAAGAACCTAATCTCAGCATAGGTTGTCAAGCGGCTTGCCCTACCAACAACATCGCACCCACAACCCTACACCATTAGATGGCTCCACCAAGGAAGTGATCTCTGCATCAGCCAACAGTGTCGATTGCCATACAACATCAAGCCCTTCAAAGACGAGGTATTGTGTGATGTTTCTCCTCTCGAAGTTTGTTATGTTATTTTGGGACAACCTTATTTATGGAAATGTCATGATGTATATGAGTCTAGGCTTCATAGTGTTATTATTACTTTGAACAAAAAATTGAATAGGATACTCGACGCAGTCCCACCTAGTGTTATTTCATTTATCTCTGCTAAGCAATGTAGGAAGGTCATCTCTCAGATGAGGAAGTTTTTATTATTTGTGATTCACTCTCGGAATAAGTGAAAGATCACAGCCACATCCATGGTCTCTGCTGTCGACCTCTCCACAAAGTAGAAGCAGGTAGATAAGGTCTTGTAGGAATACTCAGATATCTTCTCCTCACCTACAGGGGTACCTCTGCACTGCCAGGTCAAGCACCCCATCGATTTGACCCCCGATGCACCGCTTCCCAATGGGTTAGTCTATCGTTGCTCTTTATTAGAGAATGAGGATATCAAGTGAAATATCCAAAAAAAATTCCAAAAGGGGCACATCCGCCCTAGATCATCACCTTCCGGGAGCCCAATCGTGTTGGTATAGAAGAAATATGGAACCTGGTGACTCAGTATTTAGTATTGGTCTCTGAATAAAATCACAGTCAGAAACTAGTACCCAATTCCCCAAATCGACGACCTCCTTTATCAACTCATGGGGGCCAAATAATTCACTAAGATTGATTTGAAGTTTGGCTACCACCAAGTCCCGATAGAACAGACATATGTATGGAAGACTGCCTTCAAGTAAAAGGAAGGCCTTTCTGAATAGTTGGTCATGCCCTTTGGTTTGACAAATTCCCCAGCCACTTTCATGAGGATGATGGACGATATGCTGTGACCATTCACCAATATTTTTGTAGTGGTGTATCTGGATGACATTTTAATTTACAACAATACTTGGGTCTAACACTTGCATCATATTCAACAGGTTCTGCACACCCTGTGATAGCACAAGCTATACACCAACTTGGAAAAATTCTCCTTCAACATGGACTGGGTCCATTACCTAGGCTACATCATTGATCACCATGGAATAAATGTGGATCTAGCCAAGATCCAAGTCAACTGTGACTGGCCAACCCCAACAACACTCACTGAGCTTCAAAGCTTCTTAGGCCTTGCCAATTTCTACTGCAGGTTCGTGTTGAGATTCTCCCATATTGCATGGGCCCTCATCCAAATAAACAAGGTTGATGGTAAGTCGAAGTTTTCATGGGGTCGGTCCCAACAACAAGCATTCAATTATTTGAAGAAGCACTTGTGCTCAGCCCCAATACTTTCACTACCATACTTGCAACATCCCTTTCAGATCGAGATAGATGCTTCAGACTATGACGTGGGAACCATTCACACTCAGCGCAACCACCCCATGGCCTATCATAGTGAGACAATGTTAGATATTGTCTGTAAGTAACCTACTTACGACAAATAAATGTACTCCATTGTGAAAGCCTGCCGCTAGTGGAGACAGTCATCCACACTGATTATAAGCCATTGCAGTTCATGAAAACATAGGGAAAATTGCAGAATGACCACCATCAAAAGTGGTCCACATACTTCCAGCAATTCCACCTTAACGTCAAGTATAAAATAGGAAGCACCAATCGTGTTGTTGATTGCCTGAGCAAACTGCTAGTCACAACACTCACCATGGTGATAGACTCTTACGGCCATGAGACATCTAGATGGCCACAAATCTATGAGATAGACCCTGACATCGCCACCACCTACAAAATGTTGGGTGCAAACGTAGTTGTCGATAATTTCCATCTTCAAGATGGGTTGTTGTGTCATCTAGGAAATATCTATGTTCCATCAATTGAGTGAGTGAAGATGATCTGGGAAGCCCACTACAGTCAGGTGGCAGGACACTTCGATGTTGAAAAGACAGTGGCGATGCTACAGAAACATTTCTACTGGCCGAAACTTCGACAGGAGCTCAACAAGTATATCAGGTTCTGTAGTGCCTATGCTATTGCCAAACTAACCACTAAGAAATAGGGCATGTACACCCCTCTTCCTACTGCTGAAAGGAAATGGGAATCCATCTCAATGGACTACATGTCGGGCCTCCCATCCACCAAGTAGGGAAATGGCTGTGTTTTTTTGGTTGTTGATCACTTTTCTAAGATGGAAATTGTGGTTGCCTGCAAGAAGAGCATCACAATAGAGGCCACTGCCAAGCTCTTCTTTGAACAAGTCTGGGTACATTTTGGAATCCCAAAAACCATTGTCTCATATCAGGACAATCAATTTCTCAACACATCCTGGTCAAGCCTCTAGTCAGTGCTAGACACCAAGCTCACCAAATCCATGACCTTCCACCCCAAGACAGATGGCCAAACTAAGGTTGTAAATTGAATGATTGTTCATATATTTCACATTTATAATTCAAAGAACCCTCACAAATGGGATGAGATCCTTCCCTATGTCTAGCATAGCTACACTCAAGCCCTACATAGCTAAACCGACCACAGTCCCTTTCAGGTGGGGTTGGGATTCCAGCCATTGGGTCCCATAGATGTTGCACTTCCCCTTGTTCTCACCTTGACCGACTCATCTCTTGCTCCAACTGAAGTTGAAAAAGCCACTCGGTTCATTGAGAGGATCCCACACATTTGTAAACAATTTTATGATATCCTACAAAAGTCCAATGAAAAGTATAAACAACACCATGATCAACATTGAGTGCCACATAAGTTTCAGGTGGGTGACAAAGTTTGGTTGCAGTTGTAGAAAGAACGCCTTACAGGAACCCATAGGAATCTTCATCCACTCTGTTATGGGCCATACACTATCACCAAGTCCATGAGGGATAATTCTTTTGAGCTCAACATTCCTCCTTTATTTGGCCTACACCCATTGTTCAATGTGGATCTCCTTCGCCCTTATTTCCTACCATTATGAGACACCTTAGAATTAGTTGAACAACTCACAACAACATACCTCAACCCAGACTACATACAAAAGGAATCCAATGATAATATTGTTGACACACAAATCAAGGGAACGTGACAACAAAGGATCCATCTTTATCGAGTCATCAAATAAGGGCAACTCTTGCACCAAGGTAAGTGGCTCACCCAGGGCCAAATTCAGCAGAAATTTCCTCATAATACGAGGGAACTCAACCCAATGGAGACCATTGATTCATAAGGAG
This sequence comes from Picea engelmannii, assembly GCA_009831015.1. Taxonomy (NCBI): domain Eukaryota; kingdom Viridiplantae; phylum Streptophyta; class Pinopsida; order Pinales; family Pinaceae; genus Picea; species Picea engelmannii. Next base: position 138,110 of record ML778602.1, on the reverse strand, counting down.
GGATTATTGATCTAAATGGATATCAGTGGCCACCTGCCTTTTCCAACTAGCTCAAAACAGTTTTCTGACAATTTTGGCAATTGACTATTTTTAGCAGTTTTAATTTCCAGGACCATTATGAGGGCCTAAATGAAGGTTTTTCAGGACAGATCTCCTCAATGATACCTGAATGAATTATTGATCCCAAAAAATGAATCTCCTTGATGATACCTTTCCAACAGGATATCACGCGCCTAAAAAGGAGATCGTATGCAAAAGTTACGACCTCGGGAAGTTGATGTACTAACTTACCCAAATGGGGCCCACATGACTTTTGGAACTTCATGTCCTAGGGTTAGGTTTTTGGATGTCTACGGTTTTTGTAATTATTGTTTATTGTAGAAATGCCTTCAAATCCGCATTGTAATATTTTTCTTGTGAATACACGCAACCGTCCCATCTCTTCTCAAAGATAATCTGCCACCATTCCAACAAGCTTGTTTCCCCTGCATTTTACAGTTTTAGCTTATTTTGTTATTGAATAGAAAAATAGTTTTATTGTATCTCTGCCATTTTTTGTTAAGAACTTGTTAATAACCTATATTCATTTCATTCTGATCTTAAAATCCATATCAGTGGTATCAGAGTGGTGTTCTCCTTGTCATTTTAATGCATGTCCCCAACGAGGTCGGAGTTCTAGGACTTGGGTCTCGAGTTGGTTTCTCTTGAGGATAAAAGCTCTTGCACGCCCAAGTGACCTCTCATGGCATGCGAAAATAAATATGACAGGATAGTAGATCCTTTCAAACTGTTGATTGAGGAATCCCTCACACAACAGAGGAATGAGTTGATGGATAGTTTCACGCAAATCCTTCGGCCACTACCAATAGGCGACGCATCTTCTTCGAACGGAGGCGCTGCCCCCTTCAAGGTACAAATAAACTTCAATATTCCTATATTTGAAGGTCAGATAGACATAGATGTTGTAGACAAGTGGTTGAATATACTAGATGGGTATTTTTTTGTCCATAACTTTTCAAATAGAGAAAAGATTACTTATGCACTCCTCAAAGATGTTCTCCATGTCAAAGATTGGTGGGAAACTTTCTGTGAGAAAAAGTAAACAGAGGAAACCTCATTATTTTCAGTCACATCCACTTGGGAATCCTTCAGGGATGCTATTAGGGAAAAATACTACCTTGTCGAAAGTTATGATGACATGTATACCAAATGGACCACACTACGGCAAGAAAGAGACAGAGCTTTTCCAGATTTCACATATATCTTCCATATCTTGCTCACCAAGATGGGTATCAAATATTTGGAGTGAAATATGGTTCTCAAGTATCACAGTTCTCTGCATAGATACATCCAGACTGAAATCGAATTTCTGTACATCTCATCCTTGGGCACGACCTACCGATATGGTGTCAAAATCGAGAAGAAGCTCAAACAAAAGACATCGCAATTTGGGCATGGTAAATCCTCACAAAAAAAGATAGGAAAGACTGGCCCCAACCCACAGAAAAAAAGACAGAGAAAAGGCGGACAAAATCAGGACTACCATTCCAAGCCGCAAGAAAAGAAGGACACCGGAAAGACAAAGAAAGATACCGAGAAGTGGTGCAACTTCAATAAGAGCCCTTGGCATAACACTATTGGTTGCCGCTCAAAATAGTCACTGATGGCCGAAGTGAAAGCCTCTGAATCAGATGCAGATTCTGACTCTAAGAGAGAACCATAAAAGGGAAGATGAATCTTTAACATGGAACCCCGTGCCACCATTGCTACCACCAAGCTCTAGCCTGGTAAACCAGACGAGCCAGAAGAAGGAGAGCACCTCTTCCATTCACAGATGTGTGTAAAAGGAACCCCACTATACTTCATCATTGATAGAGGTAGACAACAACACCACACCCACAACCTTACACCAATGGATGGCTCTGCCAAGGAAGCGATCTCCTTGTCAGCCAACAGTGTTGATTGTCGTACGACATCAAGCCCTTCAAAGATGAGGTATTGTGTGATGTTTCTCCTCTCAAATTTTGTGATGTTCTTTTGGGCCAACCTTATTTATGGAAACGTCATGTTGTATATGAGTCTAGGCCTTGTAGTGTTATTATTACTTTTAACAGGAAATTGTATAGGATACCCAACACAGTCCCACCTAGTGTTATTTCCTTTATCTCTGCTAGGCAATGCAAGAAGGTCATCTCTCAGACGAGGAAGTTTGTCTTCTTTGTGATTTTCTCTAAGAATAAGTGAAAGATCACACCCACATCTAGGGTCTCTGTGGCCAATCTCTCCAAACAGTAGAAGCAAGCAGATAAGTTCATGGAGGAATACTCAAATATCTTCTCCTCACCTACAGGGGTACCTCTACACTGAGAGGTCAAGCACCTCATTGATTTGACCCCCAACACATCGCTGCCCAATGGGCCATTCTATCGTCACTCATTTTTAGAGAATGAGGATATCAAGCAACAGATCCCAGAACTTCTTCGAAAGGGGAACATCCACCCCATCTTATCACCTTGCGGAAGCCCAATCGTGCTAGTACAGAAAAAATATGGAACCTGGAGACTCTGTATTGATTACCGGGCTCTGAATAAAATCACATTCAGAAACCGGTACCCGATTCCCCAAATCAACGACCTCCTTGATCAACTCACGAGGGCCAAATACTTCAATAAGATTGATCTGAAGTCTTGCTACCAGCAAGTGCCGATAGAACAGACATGTGTATGGAAGACCACCTTCAAGTCAAAGGAAGGATTTTATGAATGGTTGGTCATGCCCTTTGGTTTGAAAAATGCCCCGAACACTTTCATTATGATGATGGATTATATCCTGCGACCATTCATCAATAATTTTGTAGTGATGTATCTGGACGACATTCTAATTTACAACAAGACTTGGGCTGAACACTTGCATCATATTCAACAAGTTTTGCACACCCTACGGTAGCACAAGCTATACGCCAACTTGGAAAAATTCTCCTTTGGCATGGACCAGGTCCATTACCTGGGCTACATCATTTATCAACATGGCGTACATGTGGATCTGTCCAAGATCCAAGTCATTCGTGATTGTCCAACCCCAACAACACTCACTGAGCTTCAGAGCTTCTTAGGCCTTGCCAATTCCTACCGCAGGTTCGTGTTGGGATTATCCCATATTGCATGGGCCCTCGGCCAAATAAATAGGGGTGGTGGTAAGGCAAATCTTGCGTGGGGTTGGTCCCAACAACACGCATTCAATGATTTGCAGCATTGCTTATGCTCAGCCCCAATACTTTCACTACTAGACCTCTAACATCCCTTTGAGATCGAGACAGATGCTTCAGACTATGCCATGGGCGCCATTCTCACTCAGCATGGCCACCCCATGGCCTATCATAGTGAGACAATATCATATATTGTCCATAAGTACCCTATTTACGATAAAGAAATGTACTCCATTGTGCAAGCCTGCCGCCAGTGGATACATTAGAGTCTTGGGAAGGAGACAGTCATCCACACTGATCATAAGCCATTGGATTTCATGCAAACATAGAGAAAATTGCAGAAAGACCACCATCAAAACTGTTGCACATACTTGCAGCAATTCCACCTCAACATCAAGTATAAAATAGGAAGCACCAATCCCATCGTTGATTGCCTGAGTAGGCCACCAGTCGTGACACTCACCACGGTGCTAAACTCTTGCGACCATGAGACATATGGATGGCCGCAACTTTATGAGACAGGCCCTGACTTCGCCACAACCTACAAAATGTTGGGTGCAAACGCAATTGTCAATAATTTACATCTTCAGGATGGGTTGGTGTGTCGTCTATGTTAATGCTCTGTAAATTCCTAGAGGTTGTCACGAGAGAATAAATCTACGAGAGGTAACTTTATCCAACCACTTTGAAACTGGAATCTAGCCCTTCCAGCTTCGGAGAGGGATCTCTCTGTATGATTTAGATATGTTTTAACTTTAAGATATTAGGCTAGTTATACAAAATAACATTGACTGGTTTGTTGTTTTTGTTGAGTTGGTTGAAGGGGCTTTACGCATCCATTGGGATATGGGGTCTTTGTTATGAAGATAAAAATCTAAACCAAAAACAAAAGATTCTTTTCACAGGGAAAGATAATGCATTCGTTGGATTCTTTTAGTGGTAAAATAATGAATAACAGAAAGGATGAGAATATCAATTAAAGTAAAGAAGCATTTAAGAATTTCTTCACTGTAATATCAGAAGATAAACATTAAAATCTTTCAAAGTCTGAAACAGGGTATACAAAGATAAATTTTGCAACATGCTTTACTTTTAAAAGATTTAGATTAGAAAACAATATGACAACTGAGCAAGAAAACATTCAACATAGAAAAGAAAACATCACCAATGAATAACACGTGAGAATCCTGTGAAAACGTCTCTTTGTATTAATGGAAGATCTCTTGATAAAAATTACAGCCTTGTAGCTTGCAGGGCATAAAGATCAACCCTTAGTACTTCAAAGTTTGAAGTATTTATAATAAAAAATTACATATGACCCTGACATTAAAGATGAGGATGTGGCAAATCTAAATTTAGCTAACTAACTTAACAAGATACAAATAATTAGGAAACTGCTTGATGATGTGTTGAAACTTCATGTTGATTTCTGGGGTGAACCATTGGTGAGGCCTATGCACGACCTTGTCTAATTGGATAGATGACTAGGCTTGGACACCTCATTGACTACTCGATCAGATTGCAAAGCTCTTCCCATCGAAGGTGACTGGGAACGCTGACTTTGAGCAATCTTCGGTATACTTCATCTATCTTTGTGTACTTGGAAAAAGTTGGCTTGATCATGAAAATGTACCAGATCTCATGTTGTATACTAATGTCTAACTATAAATCATCTAAGAATTCCTTGCCCATGATACTGCCTTGTATTCCTGAGAATTTTGAGTTATCCTTAGCCACAGTGGCTAGTTTCTTTTTGTAATTGGCAAGCATCATTAACTTGTCATTTATAACTCTCATACCAGGAAGGCCTTTCTTCTGCAAATCTTCTATCTCACTGAAAAATCTTTTCACTCCTGCATCCATGGTCTGGACCTTTTCCTTCAGCTATAGCATCAGTCCTCTCTTGGTCAGTACCCTCTTGACCTCAAGGATGGTCTCTGTCCTATATTCAATCTTCAACTCCTCTAGCTCCTCTCTGGTTTTGGAATTTAGAAATTTGATGATCTCAACAGCTTCTATGGGCATCTCTCCCAGTTCTGCTCTTATCTTCTCGATAGCCTGCTGAATTATTTCCACCAAATTGTTTTGCTCAAACATGATTTGTATCATCGGCCATATTTCATTCATGGACTTGGTTATGTCCATCTAGACACTTTCTTTGACCTCAGCCAGTGTTTTTCCTGCCACTATTTACTTCTGAAGTTGCTGCAATTCATGTTTGAGCTGGTCTGATGTTTGTTTTTCCTTGGAGTAGCTAGTTTGGTAAGAAGACTTGAGTTCCTGAGGGTTCACAATCTCCTTTTTGAGTCTTCTAATCTCTGTCTCTTGCAAATTCATCTCTTCCATGGATTTAACCAGTTCGACTATTTTCTCCAGAGCTGTCAGTGGAGTTGCCGAGGGAATTTCTTCTACAGATGCTATGCTCACTCTTGTGAGTGGAATTTCACTCAGTGGAATGACCTCCATGGGCTTTGACTGCTCCTTCTCTTTCACTAATTTTTCCAATTCTGCTTCCATCTCCTTCAACTGTGCATTCTGCTCCATGATGAGCTTGAGCATCTCATCCTTCTCCCCTTCTGTCTCCGCTGTTTCTTTTTCCTGTGAATCTTCTGTTGGAGGAAGTTTCAACTATTTCCTTAGAGATGCTATATCAACATTTTTCTTTCTGAGCATCTCCTCAACTGCTTTCACATTCGAGGGATCATATCCGATCTTGAGGACCAATTCCTCCAACATCTTAATCATGTTATCCTTGGCAAAGGATGATATTTTTTCTAACTTTAGCTGCGTCTGGAAATTGTTCAGAGATACTTGTAACTTGGAGGCAGCAGTGGAAGCATGTGCCAATGTGGAGAAAACCATTTCTCTAGTTTGCCTCTGCAGATCCATCTGATTAGTTGGATGCACATCTTTAGTCTGAAATTTGAATGTTTCCCTTTTGTAATCGATGATTACCTTCAGGTTTGGCACCTGTGATTGCAGAAATGCCATGTGCATTCTACCCTTCTCAGTGTCGAATGCAGAAAATAGTGGATGTTTCCTTCTAGAACTGAGCATACATGCTTTTGGTCAGCGTATGATTTTTCTTTTTTATCAAATTGTACTTAAAAATACTCAATTTCGGTCCTATTTTGCTTGGTTGGTTGGCTGGTGGAGTATCTATAGGCTTCTTGGGAAACACTCTGGTCATGATTTGTTTGTTGCTTGTACTAAGAATCATCATATCAACCTCCATAGTTTTAGTGGATTGAATTCCCTTTTCACTAGACGCGTCGGGTGCCTGACTAGTTTTTGGCCTCTTGGTATGTAGCTGGAACTCTTTGGATGATACTTTAGTGACGGAAGGTGAAATTTCATTCCTGGGCCTTTTCTCCTTGGGAGCCTGTGGTGTAGTCATCTGTGAGATAGTGACCGAAAGGTCCTGCTGTTCTATCTCAAACATAGTATTTGGCTCCCATTCTGTCTAGTTGGCGAACTTATCTATCTCAAGCTTGGATGTGTGGACATATGGGATATTTTTCTTCTTTACTCTCATCTCTAAAATTATTCTGCAGGGGTCATAGTTCCATATGAAGATAACAAAAAAATTCATCTCCTTTAACAATCTATCTACTTCCTCCCCAGTGCCTCGACTATTACAGATGAAAGCCTCAATCTTCCCTTTGATCCTAAGCTGTTGTTTCTTTTTCAGAGACAAAAAATGTATGTCATCTGAATTGATCATTTGTCTTATGTATTCCAGGGAAAATATCCTCACAGGCAAATACTTGGGCAACTTGTATGGAGCCAATTCGCACCCATACACTCTGATCTCTGTGTGGTCCTAGTAGAGGTACTAGTCTCCCATTTTTGCAAGATCCGAGAGGTGTAGGATCCTCTGAATTTCCTCATTTATTCTTGGCTTAGGTCTTCCACTGATCATGATCACCACGAAATGGTAGAACTGCTCGATAAATTGTTTGAACCTGAATTATGTAGAGTTTTGTCTGAGCAGTGAAGTCCACGCTGTCACCGCCTGTGGCCTTCCATTCTTCTCCATATTCTGCATTGGAAAGGATAATTTATCCGCTTGAAATAATAGGAACATGTAATCCGGTATTGAGGAATACTAAAACATACCTTCTATGGAGAAATTTGAGAATTTCTCATGAATTTTGTCTTCCAGGAAGGCGGTTTAGTCAAACTAAGTGGTGGGTTTCTCATCTATGGAGAATATGGACAGAAAACCCAATATGGGTTCATCCACCCACTGATCCAAAAAATACCCGAGGAGGGCACAGAGCAATGAGATGACCTGGTTTCCATTCACTGAGAACAAGGATGAAGGATATGGGGGATTTGTAGTGGGGAGATGAGCAGCCTATGGGAGAAAAAGCTCGAAAATCTAAGCTCTTTGGGGGAAAGATAATTTCTGATACAGTTCTGTGATAATTTCAAGATTGAAGAGTGAGACGGATTCATCTCTAAGTATCTGGATCATCTGGTCAATGGTTTTAGGTGTAATAAGGAAAACAATTTCTCCTGATGAAGAAACTACGACTCTCTGGTCAGGAAGGTAATGAGCTTGGCATTTGAGGGTGAATTCAGGGAAATGGTGAACCCGGGGTAAAAGATACAAGGGAAGGTTTGAATCTTAGAGCCCAATTTCATCGCTCTAGTCAAGGAAAACCTCTTTGAGCCATGACTGCAAGTTTGTGAACTCAAACTTGCTTTTGGTGTCTGCAATTAAATGGTCTTTTCCAGCAAGATGGATCTTGTCGAGGTTGACAGGGGGTGGGAGGAAAGGATTTTCCTCAGCTTCATGTTTTTTATTTTGGCGCCATTGCTGTTAAAATACCTGCAAATCAAACAATTATTAGTGGGGATGATGTTGTCTTTGGACAATTGACTGTAACGGAGAGGAAAACGGGGAAAAAATTCTCTGGTGTGACAACAAGGTGAATGATGAGGAAAAGAAGGGTGAAGGTAGATTTTGAGCAAACAGATACCCGCTGGGCACGGGAGATAGATCAATAGGTTAATGGATAGGTTAGCCAATAATAAATGGCCAACGGGTCGTTTAGAGCATGAGATGGAAGGTGACAATGGTTGAAGAATACGGTTGGGCGATGTGGTGGGAGTTGATTGGGGAGTAACCATGGTGAGGGGACTTGTAAAGGGTGAAAAAGGGGGAATGAATTGATAAAGTAATGAGACGTGGCCTCTAGGGGAAAAATGTGGGTAATGATGTCATGGGGTGACAGGGTATGTCAGACTGCAGGAGGCGGTGGGATTCAAAACCAATGGATTCCTGCCACGTAGAGGTAAGGGGCCCTCTAGAAAACAAACCATTATGCCCCCCCTCCCCCTTCGTTAAAGACAAACTGATCAAGGGGGTCCGAAAAACAATATGAGTCGTCCATCAGCGCGCCTGCTCTTGGACCATATATCTGTATGCGTTATTTAACCAACATTCCGGACCCCCCCCCCCAACCGTTAAATGAAGAATGATCATGGGCACCTGTAATCCAATCTAAGCCATGGATCT
>ML778602.1:66163-102756 GCA_009831015.1 Picea engelmannii | reverse complement strand
TCATACTTCAGCTAAGTATAATCAAAATAATTAATTAAGAACTTGTAATCAATTAAGGTTATATAATAATTAATTATAATTTAGCTAATGTTTAGGATTATTTATGAAATTATTCACAGTAATAAGAAAAGGGTCATTACACCTACCAACTTCGGAGAGGGATCTCTCTGTATTATTTAGATATGTTTTAGCTTTAAGATATTAGGCTAGTTATACAAAATAAGATTGACTGGTTTGTTGTTTTTGTTGAGTTGGCTGAAGGGGCTTTATGCATCCATTAGGCTATGGGGTCTCTATTATGAAAATAAAAATCTAAACCAGAAACAAAAGATTCTTTTCAGAAGGAAAGATAATGAATTCGTTGGATTGTTTTAGCGGTAAAATGATGAATAGAAGAAAATATGAGAATATCAATTAAAGTAAAGAAGCATTTAAGAATTTCTTCACTGTAATATCAAAAGATAAACATTCAAATCTTTCAAAGTCTGAAACAGGGTATACAAAGATATATCCTGCAACATGCATTACTTTTAAAAGATTTAGATTAGAAAACAATATGACAACTGAGAAAGAAAACATTCAACATAGAAAAGAAAACATCACCAATGAATAACACGTGAGAATCCTTTGAAAACGTCTCTTTGTATTAATGGAAGATCTCTTGATAAAAATTACAGCCTTGTAGCTTGCAAGGCATAATATCAACCCTCAATACTTCAAAGTTTGAAGTATTTATAATAAAAAATTATATACGACCTTTTCATTAAAGATCAGGACATGGACAATCTAAATTTAGCTAACTAACTTAACACGATATACAAATTTAGGAAACTGTTTGATGATGTGTTGAAACTTCATGTTGATTTTTGGGGTGAACCGTTGGTGAGGCCTCTGCACGACCTCATCTGACTGGATAGATGACAAGGCTTGGACACCTCATCAACTACTCAATTAGATTGCAAAGCTCTTCCCATCGAAGGTGACTGGGAATGTTGAATTTGAGCAATCTTCGGTATACTTCATCCATCTCTATGTACTTGGAAAAAGTTGGCTTGATGATGAAAATGTATCGGATCTCATGTTGTAGGCTAATGTCTAACCGTAAAGAATCTAAGAATGCCTTGCCCATGATACTACCTTGTATTCTTGAGAAGTTTGAGCTATCCTTAGCCACAGTGGCTAGTTTCTTTTTGTAATCGGCAAGAATCATTAACTTGTCATTTATAACTCTCATACCAGGAAGGCCTTTCTTCTGCAAAGCTTCTATCTTGCTGAAAAATCTTTGCACTCCTATGTCCATAGTTTGGACCTTTTCCTCCAGCTATAGCATCAGTCCTCTCTTTGCTAGGATCCTCTTGACCTCAAGGATGGTCTTTTTCCTATGTTCAATCTTCAACTCCTCTAGCTCCTCTCCGGTTTTGGAATTCATAAATTTGATGATCTCAATAGCTTTTGTGGGCATCTCCCCCAGTTCTGCTCTTATATTCTCAATAGTCTGTTGAATTTTTTGCACCAGCTCATTTTGTTCAAACATGATTTGTATCATCAGACATATTTCATTCATGGACTTGGTGATGTCCATCAAGACACTTTCTTTGACCTCAGCAAGTATTTTTCCTGCCACTGTTTGCTTCTGAAGCTGCTGCAATTCGTGTTTGTGTTGGTCTGATGTTTGTTTTTCCTTGGAGTAGCTAGTTTGGTAAGAAGACTTGTGTTCCTGATGGTTCTCAATCTCCTTTTTGAGTCTGCTAATCTTTGTCTCTTGCAGATTCATCTCTTCCATGGATTTATCCAGTTCTAATGTTTTCTCCAGAGTTGTCAATGGAGTTGTTGAGGGAATTTTTTCTACAGACATTGTGCTCACTCCTGTGAGTGGAACTGCGCTGAGTGGAATTAACTCCATGGACTTTGACTACTCCTTCTCTTTCACTAATTTTTCCCATTCCACTTCCATCTCCTTCAACTGTGCATTTTGCTCCATGATGAGATTGAGCATCTCATCCTTCTCCCCTTCTGTCTCCACTATTTCTTTTTGCCTGTGAATCTTCTGTTGGACGCAGTTTCAATTGTTTCCTCAAAGATGCTATATTGAAATTTTTCTTTTTGAGCATCTCCTCGACTACCTTCACGTTTGAGGGATCATATCCGATCTTGAGGATAAATTCCTCCAACATCTTAGTCCTATTATCCTTGGCAAAGGATGATATTTTTTCTAACTTCAGCTACATCTGGACATTGTTCAAAGATACTTGTAACTTGGAGGTAGCAGTGGAAGCATGTGCCAATGTGGAGAAAACCATTTCTCTAGTTTGCCTCTGCAGATCCATCTGATCAGTTGGATGCACATCTTTAGTCTGAAATTCGAATGTTTCCCTGTTGTAATTGGTGATTACCTTCAGGTCTGGCACCTATGCTTGCAGAAACACCATGTGCATTCTACCCTTCTCAGTGTTGAATGCAGACAGCAGTCAGTGTTGTGGAGTGGATGTTTCCTTTGAGAACTGAGCATATGTGTTGCTGGTCAGCGACTCATTTTTCTTCTTTATCAAATCATACTTCTAAAAAATACTCAATTTTGGTCCTATTTTTGTCAGTTGGTTGGTTGGTGGAGTATTTGTAGGCTTCTTGGGAAACACTGTGGTCATGATTTGTTTGTTTCTTGTACTAAGGAATGACCGATCAACCTCTATAGTTGCAGTGGATTGAATTCCCTTTTCACCAGCCGTGTTAGGTGCCTGACTAGTTTTTGTCCTCTTGGTATGTAGTTGGAACTCTTCGAATGATACTTCAATGACAAAAGGTGAAATGTACTTCCTGGGTCTTTTCTCCTTGGGAGCCTGTGGTGTAGTCATCTGTGAGATAGTGACCGAAAGGTCCTAATGTTCTGTCTAAAACAGAGTATTTGGCTCCCATTCTGTCTGGTTGGTGAACTTCTCTATCTCAGGACTGGATGTGTGGACATATGGGATACTTTTATTCTTAACTCTCATCTTTGAAATTATCCCACAGGGGTCATAGTGCCATATGAAGCTAGAAAAAACGTCATCTCCTTTAACAGTCTATCTGCTTCCTCCCCGGTGCCTCGACTATTGCAGATGGAAGACCCAATCTGCCCTTCAATCCTAAGCTGTTGTTTCTTTTTCAGAGACACACAATGTATGTCATCTAAGTTGATCATTTGTCTTATGTATTCCAGGGAAAATATCCTCACGGGAAAATACTTGGGCAACTTGTATGGAGGCAATTCACACCTATACACTCTAATCTCTGTGTGGTCCTGGTAGAGGTACCAGTCTCCCATTTTTGCAAGATCTGAGAGGAGTAGGATCCTCTGAATTTCCTCCTTTATTATCGACTCAGGTTTTCCACTGAGCATGCTCACCATGGGATGGTAGAACTGCTCGATAAATTGTTTGAAGTTGAATTATGTAGAGTTGTGTCTGAGCAGCGAACTCCATGCTGTTAGCACCTGTGGCCTTCCATGCTTGTCCATCTTCTACATCGAAAAGAAGAATTTGTCCACTTGAAAGAATAGGAACATGTAAGCCAGTATTGAGGAATACCAGAACATGCCTTCTGTGGAAAAATTTGAAAATTTCTCATGAATGTTGTCTGCCAGGAAGGCACTGTAGTCAAACTGAGTGGTGGGTTTCTCATCTATGGAGAAGATGGATAGAAAACCCAATATGGGTTCATCCACCCACTGATCCAAAAAATCCCGAGGAGGGAGCAGAGTGACGAGATGACCTGGTTTCCCTTCTCTAAGAACAGGGATGAAGGATACAAGGGATTTATAGTGGGGAGCTGAGCGGCCTGTGGGAGAAAAAGCTAGAAAATCTGAGCTCTTTGGGGGAAAGATAATTTCTTATATAGTTCTATGATAATTTCAGTATTGAACACTGAGATGAATTTAGCTCCGGGTATCTGCATCATCTGGTCAATGGTTTCAGGTGTAATGAGGAAAATAATTTCTCCTGATGAAGAAACTACGGCTATCTAGTCAGGAAGGTAATGAACTTGGCATTTGAGGGCGAATTCGGGGAAATGGTGAACCTAGGGGAAAAGATATAGGGGAAGGTTTGACTCCTAGAGCCTAATTTCTTCACTTTGGTCAAGGAAAAACTCGTTGAGACATGACTGCAAGTCAATGAAGTTGAACCCACATTTGGTGTCTACAATTAAATGGTCTTTGTCGGCCAGATGGATCCTGTCAAGGTCAACAGGGTGCGGGAGGAAAGGATTTTCCTCATCTTTTATTCTTTTTTATTTTGCGCCATCGCCGTAAAAATACCTGCAAATCAAACAATCGTTAGTGGGTATGATGGTGTCTTTGGACAGTGGACTGTAACGAAGAGGAAAACGAGGAAAAGATTATCTGGTGCGGCGACAGGGTGAATGATGAGGGAAAGAAGGGTGAAGGTAGATTTTGAAAAAATGGATACCCGTTGGGCGTGGGAGACAGGTCAACAAGTTAACAGATAGGTTATCCAATAGTAAATGGCCAATGGGTCATTTAGAGCATGAGATGGTAGGTTACAATGAGAGAAGAATACAGTTGGGTGATGTGGTGGGAGTTGATTGGGGAGTAACCATGGTGAGGGGACTTGTAAAGGGTGAACAAGGGGGAATGAACTGACAGAGTAATGAGACGTGACCTCTAGGGGAAAAACAAGGGTAATGACATCATGGGGTGACAGGGTATGTCAGACCATGGGCGGTTGTGGGATTCAAAACCAATGGATTCCTGCCATGTAGAGATAAGGTGCCTTCCAGAAAACAACCCATCCCTGACCCCCCCCTGCTCCATTAAAGATAGATCGGTCAAGGGGGTCTGAAAAACAATATGTGTTGTCCATTAGTGCACTTTCTCTTGGACTGTAGATTTGTGCGCGCTATTTAACCAAAATTCCAGACCCCCCCCCACCATGAAAGGCATAACGATTGGGGGGGGCCAGAATCCAATCTAAGTCATGGATCTGAGCACGAACATCTGATTCATTTGTATATGCACCTTTTTTATTTCCAATTCCGAACCCCCCCCCCCNGAATGCTCGGGGGGTTCTGGAAATTCCTGTCAACCATAGATATGGGGACCCTCTCTCCAGCCGTTCATCTATGCGTTGTGCTTAACTATGAGTGTGAAGGAATATGTGCTCCGAAAAACTTAGGATAAGTGCATATTGTGGGTTTTCCCAAGCTTTTCCATGTTTTTATCACCAAGGGTTTAGACATCAAACCTTTTACACCTCAAAGATATGGTTCAACATTGATCATCATGCTTGTTTTATTGAGATAAAGCAAACTACCCTATTCTCTAACCTAATTACCTATGAAAATTAGTCTAGATTAAACTGTTCGACTAATAAATTACTCTATCCTTCGGTTATCTGACCAAGATTAGGCAGTTTGGTCAGATTTATTCACTAACTAACCTAAATCACTTGGATAAGATTAAACAGTTTATCCAAAGTTATTCACTACTCCTATCAACATCAATTTAAAAGAACTTGGCCATGCTTGAACGGTATTGACCAAATCATTGTTATTGAATGGGGCTCTATTGCATCTCTTTTATGCCCTCTTTTATTCTTTTTCTTTTTCTTTTCTTTTCTCAAATTATTTGCAGAATGGACAATCATTTGACAAACAAAAACACTTAAATAGATAACATTTCAGTCACCAGTTGATCCTATAAATTATAGGGTTATAACAGTCTAGACCATATTTGTGTTCCATCAAGTGAGCGAGTGAAGATGATCTAGGAAGCCCACTACAATCGGGTGGAAGGACAATTCAACATCAAAAATACAGTGGCGATGCTACATAAACATTTCTACAGGCCTAAACTTCAACAAGAGGTTAACAAGTATATCAGGTCTTATAGTGCCTACTCTATTGCCAAACCGACCACTAAGAAACACAGCCTGTACACCCCTCTTCCTACTCCTGACAAGCCATGGGAATCCATATCAATGGACTACATGTTGGGCCTCCCATCCACCAAGCAGGGAAATGACTGTGTTTTTTTGGTTGTTGATCTCTTTTCTAAGATGGTGATACTGGTTGCCTACAAGAAGAGCATCCTAGCAGAGGCCACTGCCAAGCTCTTCTTTGAATGAGTCTGGGTACATTTTGGAATCCCACAAAACATTGTCTCAGATCGGGACAGTCGATTTCTCAACACATTCTGGTCGAGCCTCTGGTCACTACTAGACACCAAGCTCACCAAATCCATGACCTTCCACCCCCAGATAGATGGCCAAACCGAGGTTGTAAATCGAATGATTGTGCATATCCTTCACATGTATAATTCAAAGCACCCTTGCACATGGGATGAGAGCCATCCCTATGTCCAACATAGATACAATTGAGAACTCCATAGCTCAACCAACCACAGTCCCTTTCAGGTGGAGCTGGGATTCCAACCATTGGGTCCAATAGATGTTACACTTCCCCTTGCAGTCACCTCCACCGAATCATCTCCTACTCCAAATGAAGATGAAAAAGCCACTCGGTTCATTGAGAGGATCTAGAACATCCGCCAATAGGTTAAAGACATCCAACAGAAGTCAAATGAAAAGTACAAATAGTGCCATGATCAACATCGGGTGCCACATAAGTTTCAGGTGGGGGATAAAGTTTGCTTGCACTTGAATAAAAAACGCCTTACAAGACCCCATCAAAAGATTTTCCCACTCCTTTATGGGCCATATACTATCACCAAGGGCATGGGGGATAATTATTTTTTAGCTCAACATTCCTCCTTTCCTTGGCCTGCACCCAGTGTTCAATGTGGATCTCCTTCACCCTTATTTCCCACCATTATTGGACACCTCAGAAGTAGTAGAACAGCCGACACCAACAAATATCAACCCTAACTGCATACAATAGGCATACAATAATCATATTTTGGACACACATATCAAGGGCACTCGACAACAAAGGATCCATCTTTATCAAGTCATCAAAGCAAGGCAACTCCTCCACCATGGCAAGTGGCTCACCAGGGGCCAAATTTAGCAGAAATTTCCTCATATGATGGGGTACCTCAAAGCAATGGATACCATTTCTTCTTAAGGAGGATGTATTGATCCATATGGATATCAGTGGCCACCCACCTTTTCCAGCTAGATCAAAACAATTTTCTGAAAATTTTAGCAATTTACTACTTTTAGCAGTTTTAACTTCTGGGGCAATTTTGAGGGCCTAAATGAGGGTTTTTTGGGATCAATCTCCTTAATGATATCATAAGGAATTATTGAGCACCCAAAATGAATCTCCTCGATGATACCTTTCCAATGAGTTATCACACGTCTAAAATGGAGATCCTATGCGAAAGTTACGACCCCCGGATGTTGATGTACTAACTTACCCAAATGGGGCCCACATGAATTTTGGCGCTTCATCTCCGAGGGTTAGGTTTTTGGATGTATATGGTTTTTTGAAATCTTGTTTATTGTAAGAATTCCTTTAGAGCCTCATTTTAATCTTCTTCTTGCGAATGTGCATATCCATCACATCTCTTCTCAGAGATAAGCCGCCACAATTCCAGCAAGCTTGTGCCTGCTACATTTTACAATTTCAGCTTATTTCGTTATTGAATAGAAAACCCGTTTTATTGTATCTCTGTTATTTTTTTTTAAGAAACTATTAATAATATTTATTCATTTTGTTCCTCTCTTAAAATATGGATTAGTGGTATCAGAGCGGTCTGCTCCTTGTAATCTTAATGCATGTCACCAATGAGGTCGGAGTACAGAGAGTTGGGTCTCGAGCTAGTTTCTCTTGAGGATAAAATATCTCAAACGAACAAGCGACCTCTCATGGCAGGAGAAAAAAAATATGATGGGACAGGAGATCCTTTCAAACTATTGATTCAGGAAGCCCTCATGCAACAGAGGAAGGAGATGATGGATAGTTTCATGCAAATTCTTTGGCGACTACCAACAGGCGACACATCTTCTTTGAACGGAGGCACCGCCCCCTTCAATGTACAAATAAACTTCGATATTCCTATATTTGAAGGTCATATAGACACCCATGTTGTAGGCAAGTGGTTGAATCCACTAGAAGGGTATTTTTTTTCCATAACTTTTCGAATAGAGAAATGATTACTTTTGTGCTCCTCAAAGTCGTTCCCCATGTCAAAGATTGGTGGGAAAATTTCTGTGAGAAAAAGGAAACAGAGGAAACCTCATTATTTTCAGTCACAGTGACCTGGGAACCCTTCAGGGATTTTATTAAGGAACAATACTACCATGTCGTAATTTTTGATGACCTGTATACCAAATGGACCACATTGCGGCAAGAAATAGACCAAGGAGTGCCAGATTTCACAAATATCTTCCATACCTTGCACACCAAGATGGGTATCAAATATTTGGAGTGGCATATGGTGCTCGAGTATCATGGTGCTCTGCATATATACATCCATACAGAAATGTAATTTCTGGACATCTCATCCTTGGGTGCGGCCTACCTATATGTCGTCAAAATCGAGCAGAAGCTCAAACAAAAGACGCGGAAATTTGGGCCTAGGAACCCGTCAAAAAAAAATCCAGGAAAGGGCAGCCCTAAACCACAGAACAAAGGACAGAGAAAATATTGATAGTATCAGGACTACCAATCCAAGACGCAAGCAAAGGACACCGGAAAGAAAAACAAAGATACCGGGAAGTGGTGTGACTTCCATAAGAGTGCTTGGCATAACACTGTTGACTGCCACTCAAAATAGTCGTCGGTGGCCAAAGTGAAAGCCTCTTAATTAGATGTATATTCTGACTCTGAGCCAAAACCAGAAAGGGGAATACGGATCATTGTTGTGGAACCCAGTGCCACCATTCCTACCACCAAGCTCCAACCTGGTGAACTAAATGATCTAGAAGAAGGAAAGTGCCTCTTCCATTCGGATATTTGGGTAAAAGGCACCCCATTTCACTTCATCGTTGATGGCGGTAGCCAGAAGAACATCATCTGAGAAGAGTTGATCAAGCAGTTGGCCCTACCAACAATGCCACACCCACAACCCTACACCATTGGATCGCTCCGCCAAGGAAGTGATTTCCGAGTCAGCCAAAAGTGTCGATTGTCATACGAAATCAAGCCCTTCAAAGACGAGGTATTGTGTAATGTTTCTCCTCTCAAATTTGTGATTTTATTTTGGGACAACCTTATTTATGGAAATTTCATGATGTATATCAGTCTATGCCTCATAGTGTTATTATTACTTTCAACAGTACATTGTACCGGATACCCGAGGCAGTCCCACCTAGTGCTATTTCCTTGATCTCTACTAAGAAATATAGGAAGGTCATGTCTTAGATGGGGAAGTTTTTCTTCTTCATGATTCTCTCTCAAAATAAGAGAAATATCATATCCACATCCAGGGTCTCTACGACCAACCTCTCCACACAAAAGAAACAAGTAGATAAGGTTGTGGAGAAATACTCGGATATCTTCTCCTCACCTACAGGGGTACCTCTACACTGCTAGGTCAAGAAACCCATCGATCTGACCACTGGCACACCACTGCCTGATGGGACATTCTATCATTGCTATTTGTTAGAGAATGAGGAGATCAAGTGATAGATCCAAGAACTTTTCCACAAGGGGCACATCTGTTCTAGCTCATCACCTTGCGGGAGCCCAATCATGCTGGTATAGAAGAAAGATGGAGCCTGGAGACTCTATATTGATTAACGGGCTCTGAATAAAATCTCATTCAGAAACTGGTACCCGATTCCCTGAATCGACGACCTCCTTGATCAACTCACAGGGGCCAAATACTTTAGTAATATTGATCTGAATTCTGGCTACCACCAGGTCTCGATAGAATAGACAGATGTATGGAAGACCTCCTTCAAGTCAAAGGAAGGCCTTTATGAATGGTTGGTCATTCCCTTTGGTTTGAAAATGCCCTGACCACTTTCATGAGGATGATGGACAATATCCTACAACCATTCACCAATACTTTTGTAGTGGTGTATTCAGACGACATTCTAATTTACAACAAGACTCAGGCTGAACACTTGTGGCATATTCAACAGGTTCTTCACACCCTATGGCAACACAAGCTATATGCCAACTTGGAAAAATTATTCTTTGGCATGGATCGGGTCCATTAACAAGGCTACATCATTGATCAACATGTTGTACATGTGGATCTAGTCAAGATCCAAGTCATCTGTGGTTGCCCATCCCCAACAACACTCATTGAGCTTCAGAGATTCTTGAGCCTTGCCAATCTCTACCGCAGGCTTGTGTTGGGATTCTCCCATATTGCATGGGCTCTCAGCCAAATAAATAAGGGTGGCAGTAAGGCGAAGTTTATGTGGGGTCAGTACCAACAACATGCATTCGATTATTTGAAGCAATGCTTATGTTCAACCCCAATACTTTCACTACCAGACCTGCAACATCCCTTTGAGATCAATATAAATTCTTCAGAATATTCCGTGGGCGCCGTTCTCACTCAGCATGGCCACCCCGTGGCCTATCATATTGAGACACTATCATATATTTTCCATAAGTACCCTACTTACGAAAAATAAATGTACTCCATTGTGAAAGCCTACCGCTAGTGGAGACATTACATTCTTAGGAAGGATACATTCAACGACACTAATCATAAGCCATTTCAGTTCATGCAGACACGGGGAAAATTGCAGAATGACCACCATCAAAAGTGGTCCACATACTTGCAGAAATTCCACCTCAACATCAAGTACAAAACAAGAAGCCCCAATCGCATCGTTGATTTCCTGAGAAGACCACCAGTTGTGGCACTTACCACAGTCCTAGACTCTTTCCACCATGAGACAATTCGATGGCCACAACTCTATTAGATAGACCCTGACTTTCCAAGAACCTGCCAAATGTTGGGTGCAAACGCAGTTGTCGATAATTTCCATTTTCAATATGAGTTGTTGTGTCATCTGGATTGTGCTCCTTAGTAATAGTTGAAGGCATGATTGAGCCCCCAAAATGAATCTCCTTGATGATACCTTTCCAATAGGCTATCACATGCCTAAAACGAAGATCATATGCAAAAGTTACGACCTCATGAAGTTGATGTACTAACTTATCCAAATGGGGCCCACATGACTTTTAGCGCTTCATCTCCTAGTGTTAGGTTTTTGGATGTCTAGGGTTTTTGGCATTCTTGTTTATTTTAAAATGCCTTCACATGCTCATTGTAATATTCTTCTTGTGAATGCGTGTAGTCGTAACATCTCTTCTCAGAAAAAATACATCACCATTCCAGCAAGCTTGTTTCAGCTGCATTTTATAGTTTCAGCCTATTTTGTTATTGAATAGAAAACCCGTTTTACTATATCTCTGTTATTTTGTGTTAAAAACCTATTAATAATATTTATTCATTTAATTATTCTCTTAAAATCCATATCAGTGGTATTAGAGCGTTCTTCTCCTTGTCATATTAATGTATGTCCCCAACAAGGTCAGAGTACAAAGAGTTGGGTCTCGAGTTGGTTTCTCTTGAGGAAAAAATCTCTCGCACGCCCAAGCAACATCTCATGGCAGGAGAAAAGAAAGATGACAGGACAAGAGATCCTTTCAAACTATTGATTGAGGAAGCCCTCATGCAACAGAGGAATAATATGATGGATAGTTTCACGCAAATCCTTCGACGACTATCCTTGATGGTACCTGATTCCTTGAATCGATGCCCTCCTTGATCAACTCACAGTGGCCAAATACTTCACTAAGATTGATTTGAATTCTGGCTACCACCAAGTCCTGATAGAACAAACAGATGTATGGAAGACCGCCTTCAAGTCAAAGGAAGGCCTTTCTAAATGGTTGGTCATGGCCTTTGGTTTGAAAAATGCCCCGACCAATTTCATGAGGATGATGGAGGATATCCTGTGACCATTCACCAATAATTTTGTAGTGGTGTATCTGGAAGACATTCTAATTTACAACAAGACTTGGGTCAAACACTTATAGTATATTTAGTAGGTTCTTCACACCCTGCGGTAGCACAAGCTATACGCCAACTTGGAAAAATTCTCCTTCGACATGGACCGGGTCCATTACCTGGGATACATCATTGATCATCATGGTGTACATGTGGATCTATCCATGATCCAAGTCATCCATGACTAGCCAGCCCCAACAACACTCACTGAGCTTCGAATCTTCTTGGGCCTTGCCAATTTCCACTGCAAGTTCGTGTTGGGATTAGCCCATATTGCATGGGCCCTCAACCAAATAAACAAGGGTGGTGGTAAGGAAAAGTTTGCGTGGGGTTGGTCCCAACAACAAGCATTTGATGATTTGAAGCAACAGTTGTTGTCAGTCATAGTACTTTCACTACTATACCTGCAACATCCCTTTGAGATTGGGACAGATGCTTCGGAGTATGTCATGGGTGTTGTTCCCACTTAGCATGGCCACCCTGTGGCCTATCATAGTGAGACACTGTCAAATACTATCCATAAGTACCCTACTTATGACAAAGAAATGTACTCCATTATGCAAGCTTGCCGCAGGTGGAGACATTACATTCTCGGGAAGGAGACAATCATCCAAACTGATCATAATTCATTGCAGTTCATGCAGACAAAGGGAAAATTGCAGAATGATTTCCATCAAAAGTGGTCCACATACTTGCAGCAATTCCACCTCAACATCAAGTATAAAATAGGAAGCATTAATCATGTTGTTGATTTCCCAGGAAGTCTTCCAGTCACAGCACTCACCACGGTGCTAGACACTTGCATCCATGAGACATCTAGATGGCTGCAACTCTATGAGACAAACCTTGACTTCTCCACCACCTACCAAATGTTGGGTGAAAAAAAAGTTGTCGATAATTTCCATCTTTAGGATGGGTTGTTGTGTCGTATGGGCCATATCTGTGTTCCATCAAGTGAGAAAGTGAAGATGATCTGGGAAGCCCACTACAGTCAGGTGGCAGGACACTTTGGCGTCGAAAACACATTGGTGATGCTATAGAAACTTTTCTATTGGATGAAACTTCAATGGAAGGTCAACAAGTATATCAAGTCCTGCATTGCCTGCATTATTTCCAAACCGACCACTAAGAAACAGGGCATGTAAACCCCTCTTCCTACTCTGGATAGGCCATGGTAATCCATCTCAATGGACTACATGTCGGGCCTCCCATCCACCAAGAGGGGAAATGACTGTTTTTTTTTTGTTGTTGATCGCTTTTCTAAGATGGTGATTATGGTTTCTTGCAAGAAGAGCATCATAGCAGAGGCCACTGCCGATATCTTATTTGAACAAGTCTGGGTACATTTTGGAATCCCACAAACCATTGTCTTAGATCAGCACAGTCAATTTCTCAACACATTCTGGTCGAGCATCTGGTCACTACTAGACACCAAGCTCACCAAATCCATGGCCTTCGACCCCCAAACACATGGTCAACCAAGGTTGTAAATTGAATGATTATGCATATACTTCTCATGTATAATTCAAAGCACCCTCGCACATGGGATGAGAGCCTTCCCTATGTCCAACATAGATACAATTGAGCCCTTCATATCTCAACCGACCATAGTCCCTTACAGTTGGGGTTGCGATTCCAACCATTGGGTCCCATAGATGTTGCACTTCCCCTTGTAGTCACCTCGACCAACTCATATCCTTCTCCAATTGAAGCTGACAAAGACACCCAGTTCATTGAGAGGATCCAACACATCCACCAATAGGTTCAGGATATCCTAGAGAAGTCCAATGACAAGTACAAACAACGCCATGATCAACATCGAGTGCCACATAAGTTTTAGGTGGGAGACAAAGTTTGGTTACACTTATAGAAAGAACGCCTTACACCCCATTGGAAGATTCTCTCACTCTTTTATGGGCCATACACTATCACCAAGACCATGGGGGATAATTGTTTTGAGCTCAACATTCCTCCTTTCCTTGTCCTGCACCCAATGTTCAATGTGGATCTTCTTCGCCCTTATTTCCCACCATTATTGGACACCTTAGAAGTAGCAGAACAACTGACACCAACAGAGCTCAACCCCCACTACATACAACAGGGATCCAATAATCATATTGTGGACACATAGATCAAGGGTACTCGACAACAAAGAATCCATCTTTATCAAGTCGTCAAAGCAGGGCAGCTCTTGCACCAAGGCAAGTGGCTCACTCGGGGCCAAATTTAGCAAAAATTTCATCATTTGATGGGGGAATGAAATGCAATGGATACCATTTATTCCTAATAAATTAGGATTGATCCATATGGATATTTTTTTCCACCCACCTTTTCCAACTGGCTCAAATCCGTTTTCTGACAATTTTAGCAATTTACTATTTTTAGCAGTTTTAACATTCGGGGCCATTTTGAGGGTCTAAATGAATGTTTTTCAGGATCAATCTCCTCAAGGATATCTAAAGGCATTATTGAGCCCCTAAAAATGAATCTCCTTGATGATACCTTTCCAATGGGATATCACACGCCTAAAATGGATATCATATGCAAAAGTTACGACCCTGGGAAGTTGATCTAGTAACTTACCCAAACAAGGCACACATGACTTTTGGCGCTTCATCTCCTAGGGTTAGATTTTTGGATGTCTAGGGTTTTTGGCATTCTTTTTTATTGTAAAAATGCCTTCAGAGCCTCATTATAATCTTCTTCTTGCAAATGCGTGCAGTCATCACATCTCTTCTCAGAGATAAGCCGCCACCATTCTAGCAAGCTTGTTTCCACTGCATTTTACAATTTCAACTTATTTTGTTATTGAATAGAAAACCAATTTTACTGTATCTCTATTATTTTGTGTTAATAACTTGTTAATAATATGTATTCATTTCGTTCTTCTCTTAAAATTCAGATCAATGGTATTAGAGCAGTATGCTCCTTGTCGTCTTATTGCATGTCCCCAACGAGGTTGGAGTACAAAGAGTTGGGTCTCGATTTGGTTTCTCTTGAGGACAGAAGCTCTCGCATGCCCAAGTGACCTCTCATGGTAGGAGAAAAGAAATATGATGGGACAAGAGATTCTTTCAAACTTTTGATTGAGGAATCCCTCATGCAACAAAGGAACAAGATGATGGATAGTTTCGCGCAAATCCTTCGGTGACTACCAACAGGAGATGCATCTTCTTTAAACGGAGGCACCACCCCCTTAAAGGTACAAATAAACTTCTATATTCCTATATTTAAAGGTCATATAGATGAATATTCTATAGACAAGTGGTTGAATCTACTAGAAGGATATTTTTTTGTTCATAACTTTTCGAATAGAGAAAAAATTACTGTTGCGCTCCTCAAATTCGTTCACCATGTCAAAGATTGGTGGGGAACTTTCTGTGAGAGAAAGGAAATAGAGGAAACCTCATTATTTTCATTCATGATGACCTGGGAATTCTTCAGGGATGTTATTAAGGAACAATAATACCCTGTCGAAAGTTATGACGACCTGTAAACCAAATGGACCACACTGCAGCAAGAAAGAGACCAAGCAGTGCCAGATTTCACAAATATCTTCCATACCTTGCGCACCAAGCTGGGTATCAAATATTCAGGGTGACATCTATTTCTCAAGTATCATGTTTCTCTACATATATACATCAATATTGAAGTGGAATTTCTGGACATCTCATCCTTGGGCGCGACCTAGCGATATGCCGCCAAGATCGAGCATTATCTCAAACAAAAGTTGTGACAATTTGGGCCTTCGAATCCCTCACAACAAAATCCAGGAAAGGGCGGCCCCAATGCATAGAAAAAAGGATTGAGAAAATATAGACAGTATCAGGACTACTAGTCCAAGATGCAAGAAAATATGGACATCAGAAAGACAAAGAAAGATATTGGGAAGTGGTGCGACTTCAATAAGATCCCTTGGCATAACACTACTGACTGTCGTTGGTGCTCGAAGTGAAAGCCTCTAAATCAGATGCAGATTTTGAATATGATATAGAACCAAAAAGGGGAAGATGGATCATTGACGTGGAACCCAGTGCCACCGTTGCTACAACCAAGCTCCAACCTGGTGAACTAGATGAGCCAAAATAAGGAGAGCACCTCTTCCACTCACAGATGTGGTTAAAAGGCACCCTGTTGCACCTCATCATTGATAGTGGTAGCCAGAAGAACCTCATCTCAATGGACATCATCAAGCGGCTGGCCCAACCAACAATGGCGAACCCACAACCCTACAACATTAGATGGCTCTGCCAAGGAAGCGATCTCTACGTCATCCAACAGTGTTGACTGGCATATGGCATTAGGCCCTTCAAAGACAAGGTATTGTGTGATGTTTCTCCTCTCGAAGTTTCTGATGTTATTTTGGGCCAACCTTATTTATGGAAATGTCATGATGTATATGATTCTAAGCCTCCTAGTGTTATTATTACTTTGAACAGGAAATTGTACAGGATACCTGAGGCAATCCCACCTAGTGTTATTTCATTGATCTCTGTTAAGCAATGCAGGAAGGTCATCTCTCAGACAGGGAAGTTTGTATTCTTCATGATTCGCTCTTAGAATAAGTGAAAGATCACAACCACATCTAGGGTCTTTGCGGCTGACCTCTCCACACAGCAGAAGCAAGTAAATAAGGTCATGGAGGAATACTTAGATGTCTTCTCCTCAGCTATAGGGGTACCTCTGCACTACCAAGTCAAGCACCCCTTCAATCTAACCCCCGATGCATCACTGCCTAATGGGCTAGTCTATCATTTCTCTTTGTTAGAGAATGAGGAGATCAAGCGATAGATCCAAGAAATTCTCCACAAGGGGCACATCCACCCCATCTCATCACCTTGCGAGAGCCCAATTGTGTTGGTATAGAAGAAATATGGAGCCTGGTGACTCTGTATTGATTACTGAGGTTTGAATAAAATCACAGTAAAAAACTGGTACCTAATTCCCCAAATCGATGACCTCCTTTATCAAATCACAGGGGCCAAATACTTTAGTAAGATTGATCTGAAGTCTGGATACCACTAGGTCTCGATAGAATAGACAAATGTATGGAATACCGCATTCAAGTCAAAGGAAGGCCTTTTTGAATGGTTGGTCATGCCCTTTGGTTTGAAAAATGCCCCGAACACTTTCATGAGGATGATGGATGATATCTTGTGACCATTCACCAATAATTTTGCAGTGGTGTATCTAGACAACATTCTAATTTACAACAAGACTTGGGTCGAACACTTGCAACATATTTAGCAGGTTCTTCACACCCTGCAACAGCACAAGCTATATGCCAACATGGAAAAATACTCCTTCGGCATGGACTGGGTCCATTACCTGGGATACATCATTGATCAACATGGTGTACATGTGGATCTATCCAAGATACAAGTCATTCCTGACTGGACAGCCCAAACAATACTCACTGAAATTTGAAGATTCTTGGGCCTTATCAATTTATACCACACATTCGTGTCGGGATTTTCCCATATTGCATGGGCCCTCGACCAAATAAACAGGGGTGGTGGTAAGGCGAAGTTTATCTGGGGTCAGTCTGAACAACAAGCGTTCGATGATTTGAAGTTGCGGTTGTGCTCAGCCCCAGTACATTCACTACCGGACTTGCAACATCCCTTTGAGATTGAGATAGATGCTTTAGAGTATGTCGTGGGCATCATTTCCACTCAGCCTGGCCACCCCTTGGTCTATCATACTGAGACACTGTCAAATACTATCCATAAGTACCCTACTTATGACAAAGAAATGTACTCCATTGTGCAAGCCTGCCGCAAGTGGATACATTACAATCTTGGGAAGGAGACAGTCATCCAAACTGATCATAATCCATTGCAGTTCATGCAAACACAAGGAAAATTGTAGAATGACCTCCATCAAAAGTGGTCCACATACTTGCAAAAATTCCACCTCAACATCATGTATAAAATAGGAAGCACTATTCGTGTCGCTGATTGCCTGAGAAGACTGCCAGTTGTGGCACTCATCACGGTGCTAGACTCTTATGTCCCTGAGACATATGGATGGCCACAACTCTATGAGACAGACCCTGACTTTGCCACCACCTACCAAATGTTGGGTGCAAATGTAGTTGTTGATAATTTCCATCTTTAGGATGGGTTTTTGTCTGGTCTGGGCCATATCTCTGTTCCATCAAGTGAGAGAGAAAAGATGATCTAGGAATCCCACTACAGTGGGGTGGAAGGACACTTCGGTGTCAAAAATATAGTGGCAATGCTACAAAAATATTTTTACTGGATGAAACTTCGATAGGAGGTCACCATGTATATCAGGTCCCATAGTGCCTGCGCTATTGCCAAACTGACCACTAAGAATAGGGCATGTAAAACCCTCCTCCTACTCTTAACAGGCCATGGGAATCCGTCTCAATGGAATACATGTTGGGCCTTCCATTCACCAAGTGGGGAAATGACTATGTTTTTTGATGCAGGAGCATCCCTCACGTCAAGCGAGCCAACGTGGAAGCGGAAGACAGCCGGAAGACATCCAGTGCAAGTTTTAAATTTTCCCTTGAAGTTGATGTGCCAAATATAAATGAGATCATTTAATGAAGGAGCCTTGGTAAAATGTAATCAGACCTTGAGCACCTCGCTCTCGTCTGAAAGTAGACAGAGTCATTTATAGTAGTAAATGTAAGTAGGTCTAATTGAATATTAGATTAGACAGTCGTAGAAGAAAGAGGGAGAACGGATATAGAAACCCTCAATGTATATTGTAACATAGTTCAGGAAGAGTTAGAAGGATCGAGAGCATAGGGAGAAACATAGAACTGTAGAAGAACACCCATGTATAGATCTTGAATTAATAGAAGAAGTTGATTCAGATTCATGGCTATTGTGTTATTCTCTGTGTATGTGTGTTAAATGCTATGCTCATGATTATTTACTTCCTGTTATGCATTTGCTATTATGTTGTGTGTATGATTTCATGTGTTGAGATTGAAATTTGAAGAGAAGTAGAATGATTTACAACTGTTTCTCTATCTGAGAAAGGATTCCTGCAAGGAGTGCGTTGACAGAATGATCAGATAGTTAACTCTTGTTCTCACTCACGCAGGAGTGAAATTGGGCTATACAATCCATGCAAGGAGTGGACAGGCTAAGGAGAGTCTCAGTCATGAAACTGAGCAAAGTATTGAAGGATTGCTGTTGCAGGCATGCGCAAAGTCAAAAGAAATCAACAGTTAGAAGAGTTCGAGGATCGCTGCAAGGAGTGCCTACAAGAGTCTTCATGGAGACTCAGAATTATGTGAAGCTCAAGAGAGATAAGGCTTCCAAGTTCATTGAAGAGAAGCATTGGAACTTCATTCCGTAGAGTGCGTAAATTAGGTATTGCACAGTTGCGCCACAGGGAACCAAAGTCCAGAGAGGAACACTTAATTATTTTAAAAGAAATCTCCAAGGATAAAAGAATTCGATGGTCAGGATCTTATGGTGAGGATTAGTGAAGTCCCTTCAACCGTTGGATCTTCCACAAAAGTGAGGAACTTATGTCCATGTTCAGAGTTCAAGCTCCAGAGATTGAGGACCGTCATATCTCACTAAAACACCCGTCAGCCATCGGATTTGACAGAATCTGCACGAGGGTGACCATCGGGATTCGGAGGATCAAAAATCCCATGGTCGAGTGTTCTTCGACATTCGAAATCCTGAAGTCCCACTAAGATCTAGTTCATCCATATGTTGGGACAGGTGGCAGGGAATCGAGAGTTCATTGGTATTTCAGAGCTTCAAGAGCCAAGGATCTATGACCAGGAGAACCTTGAAACGGCAGAGGGATCATAGCTGAAGGATCTCAAGGAGGACACGTGTCGTGTGATCACTAGATTGGGATTTGGGCCATCAGAGTTCAAGTAAGTGAAGGTTCCTGTTTTTGCAAAGTAGCGAACCCCGAGATTTGATCTGAACCGTCCATCATTTGAGACATGTGTCAGAAATATGGAGAGAGTTGGAAATCGGCGAATCAGAGTTCTTGAAGACACGGAAGTCGAGACATTGTAAGTCTCGAAACCCCAGAGAAATCGGGACCGTTCGTTAGAGGGGACGCGTGGAGGCAATCAACGTCATCAGGAGAATTTCTGATAAGGAATCATCCATTGGGGTTTGAGTCATCAGGAAATCGGGGATTCCGGTGACAAAGTGTTTCTGCACTTTGGTTTCGTGAACCATGAAATCCTGACGAGGAGGAAGGTGCAATCACGCGACTAGCTGTCAGTACGATAGGAAGGAGGAAGGCGTCATACTGGAAGAAAGTTGTTAGCCTGACGGAGAATCGGTGTTCGAGAAATCGAGAAACCGCCGGTTAAGCATTTTGTAGCATTAGAAACCCCGAAACCCCGACGGGGTAAGACCGTGGTCACGAGTTAACAATCATATGAGTCAAGGCCTATAGCCAGGAGGGATATCGTGGAAAAGGGCATGTCAGAGTTTAGGAAATTGCAAGTCCCAGGGACAATTGCATCTTTACATCGGAAAGCCCGAAACCCCAATGAGGGATATGACTGTGGTCATATAAGGAGAGGTCACGTAGACCGAGGAGCTTAGCCAGGTGAGGGATAAAGAAACAAAGGAACGTATCGAGGATCGAGGATTGGAAAAACAAAGTGTTTAGACATTTCATATGTCAAATCCCCGATAGGAGGAATCTCGATAACAAAGAAAAGAGGGTAGTGTTGATTTCTCGATTGTTAAGGGAGGCCTTTGGAGGAGAGTTGTTGTGGGTGGAATATTTCCTGATAGGGAAATAGAGAACCTTTGATTTCTTCGGGCGAGGAAGGAGAAAAGGTCCTGTGAGTGGACGTGCCCTGGGTGGTGCATCTGTGTCATTTTTGTGGTTGTTGATCGCTTTTCTAAGATGGCGATTCTGGTTGCCTGCAAGAAGAGCAGCATAGCAGAGGCCACTGCCAAGCTCTTATTTGAACGCGTCTGGATACATTTTGGAATCCCACAAACCATTTTCTCAGATTAGGATAGTAGATTTCTCAACACATTTTGGTCCATCCTCTGGTCCCTGCTAGACACCAAGATCACCAAATCTACAGCCTTCCAGCCCTAGGAAGATGGCCAAATCGAGGTTGTAAATCGAATGATTGTGCATATCCTTCACATGTATAATTCAAATAACCCTTGCACATGGGATGAGAGCCTTCCCTATGTCCAGCATAGCTACAATTGAGCCCTACATATCTCAACCGATGATATTCCCTTTCAGTTGGGGTTAGGATTCCAACCATTGGGTCCCATAGATGTTGCACTTCCCCTTGCAATCACCTCGACCATCTCATATCCTACTCCAACTGAAGCTGACAAAGCCACCCGGTTCATTGAGAGGATCGAGCACATCTTCCAATAGGTTCAAGATATCCTACAAAGGTCTAATGTCAAGTACAAATAACGCCATGATCAACATCTGGTACCACATAAGTTTCAAGTGGGCGAAAAAGTTTGGTTGCACTTGTAGAAATAATGCATTATGAGACCCCATTGAAAGCTTCTCCCACTCTGTTATGGGCCGTACACTATCACTAAGGCCATGGGGGATAATTATTTTTATCTTGGCATTCCTGCTTTCCTTGGCCTCCACCTAGTGTTCAATGTGGATCTCCTTTTCCCTTATTTCCCACCATTATTGGACACCTCAAAAGTAGAAGAACAACTCACACCAACAGAGCTCAAACCTGAATGCATACAATAGGTATCCAATTATCAAATTGTGGACACATATATCAAGGGAACTCACCAACAAAGGATCCAACTTTATCGAGTCGTCAAAGTAGGGCAGCTCCTGCACCAAGGCAAGTGGCTCACCCGGGGCCAAATTCAATAGAAATTTCCTCATCTAATGGGGGACCTCAATGCAATGGATACCATTACTTCCTAATTATGGATAATTGATACATATGGATATCGGTGTCAACCCTCCTTTTCCAACTGGCTCAAAACAATTTTCTGACAATTTTGGCAATTTACTATTTTTAGTAGTTTTAACTTTTCAGGCCATTTTGAGGACCTAAATAAAGGTTTTTTAGGATATATATCCTTAATTATATCCAAAGGTATGATTGAGCCCCAAAAATGAATCTCCTTGATGATACCTTTCCAACGGGCTATCACACGCCTAAAACGAAGATCATATGCAAAAGTTACGACCCCGAGAATTTGATGTACTAACTTACCCAAACAGGGCCCACATGACTTTTGGCGCTTCATCTCCTAGGGTTAGGTTTTTGGATGTCTAAGGTTTTTGGCCTTCTTTTTTATTTTAAAAAGGACTTAATATACTCATTGTAATATTCTTCTTTCGAATGTGTGCAACCTTCACATCTCTTCTCAGAGATAAGCCGCCACCATTCCAACAAGCTTGTTTCCGCTGCATTTTATAGTTTCAACTTATTTCGTTGTTGAATAGAAAACTAGTTTTACTGTATCTCTGTTATTTTGTGTTAAGAACCTATTAATAATATGTATTCATTTTTTTCTTCTCTTAAAATCCGTATCAGAAAGGTATCGAGAATTGGCAGCAGTGGTTACATGAGATATATACTAGAATATCTTCAAGAATGAAGCGCGCAGTAAGATGGGTTGGTACATAGGTAAGAGAACCTCCAACATTTTATGGTCAGAATGATTTAGAAGAAATTTTTATAATTTTGGAGTTATAAGAATTGGAAAATCAAATGTTACCAGTATTATATATGTCCTTGAAAGAAACACTTGCACATTGGTGGGGAACTCACAAAGAGAATATCAACAATTGGTATCAATTCAAAAGATTACTACACATCATATTTGGTGCAGAACAAGAGAAGAAATATATGGAGAAGTATGATGGAATAGGAAAACCCAGAGAACATACAGACATATGTATAACCCAATGGAGAATAGTACCACCACAGGAATGGCCACATCACTTCATTCATACATTAGAAGGCATTCCAATGAATTGGTATACATAATTGGAACTACTCAGAAAAACTGCAAATTGGGAGGAGATGTAGTAGAAATTTGTCATTACATTTTCATTTGAACATGAGAGTATAGAGATAGATATATCAATGAATTTGGTAAGATATATTATCCTTTAAGAACATGAATTTGAGTTTGTATCATCCTATCAAAATAAGAAGCGACATAAATTCAGACAATTGCTACATTGTTACCAGGTCACAGAAGATGAGCCAGCATAAGAAACACTGAGCGATATTCAGATAATAAAAGTTGAATGGGAAAGAAAAGTAGGAGGTCCATAGTCATAATTGGAATAATTTGTTGCATCATTAACGATAAAAAAGGTAAACATTGAAACAAAAAAAAATCCAAAGATTTCAAGTATTGGTGACTATTGGGACAACCAAACGGTGGAAAGAATAACATAGTTATTGCATGAGTATAGTGATCTATTTCCAACAACATTTTCAGAGATGAAATAGGTAGTAGGAGAAATTGGAAGGATGAACATCCCTTTGAAACCATATTCCAGACCAGTAAGAAAGACACCCTCTAGGTGGAATTTGGTGTATAAGTAGAAAGTGAAGGCAAAAATTAATAAAATGTTAGAGGTTGGTGTCATAGAACTTATTGAAGAATTTGAGTGGATTATCCCTATGGTAGTGCAAGAGAAGAGGCAAGGGGGAATAAGGATCTATGTATACTTAAGGAGTTTGAATGGTGCTTCTCTGCATCATCCCTTCCCTACTCAATTTATAGATGAAGTGTTGGAGAATGTAGGAGGACAAGAAGCATATTCATTTACTGATGGATTTTCACGGTAATGCCAGATCAAGATAGCACCAAAGGATTTTCAGAAGACAAAAATTTGCATAGAATGGGGGTTATATAAGTACATAGTGATTCCTTTTCGATTAAAGAATTATGTTTCTATCTTTTCAAGAGTAGTAGTAGATGTATTTAAGGACTTTATACATAAATTTTTGGAGGTTTACTTGATGATTGGACAATATTTATTTTATTGAAGGATCATGTGGAAGTTCTAATATTGATGTTAAACAAGTGTATACAATGTCATATTTTCTTGAACATTAATAAATGCATGTTCAACGCACCTTTTGGAAATTTGTTAGGGTATGTGGTGTGTAAACAAGTTATGTTGGTTTATCGTGTGAAGATCATTGTCGATGTTAATTTACCACCACCTAAGTTAGTGCTACCATAGGAATTTTATAAGGGGATATGCACATATTACTATGCCCATGGAAAAATTGTTAAAGAAGGATACTAAGTTTTAGTGGAATGATGAGTTCCAACAGAGTTTGGATATCTTGAGGGAGAAAATGGTGACAACACCAATTTTAGTGTTTCCATATTTGTCAAAAGAGTTTTATGTTCATGTATATGCCTCTTCAATAACACTGGGAGAAATATTGACACAACCAGGAGAAGATGATATAGATCACCCTATAGCATTTGCAAGAAGAAAGCTTACTGATTCATAACATAATTACAGTACAACGAAAAGATAAGGTTTGGCTATGTTATTCACATTGCATAAGTTCACACATTATCAGTTAGGCCAACATTTTAAAATGTTTATAGGTCACTCTACTCTTAGATATTTAGTGAACAATCCAGTGTTGGGGGGAAGAATATGCAAATGGTTGTTGTTATTTCAGGAGTTTGATTTTGAAGTAGTTGTGAAGCTTAGAAGATTGAATGCAGGGTGAGATCATATGTCCATGATAACTAATTAAGAAGAACCAAGCAGTTTGGAGGATAAATTTCTTGATGCACAACACTTTTTTAGTACATATTGTTGCTGAATATTTTGTTGGCATTATCGATTTTTTGAGTACAAATTTTTTCTGAAAGCAATAAAATACTACACAAGAGAAAATTTTGGTGGTTAGAGCTACAAACTACCAACTGATTGCAGGTCACTTGAAAAAACTTGGTGAAGAAAAAATTATAAGGAGATGTGTGATGGAATTTGAACGACCTATTATATTATCCTATCATACTGAGACATTGTCAGATACTATCCATAAGTACTCTACTTACGACAAAGAAATGTACTCCATTGTGCAAGTCTGCCTCTAGTGGAGACATTACAATCTTGTGAAGGAGACAATTATCCAAACTGATCATAATCCATTGAAGTTCATGCAAACACAGGGAAAATTGTAGAATGACCTCCATCAAAAGTGGTCCACATACTTGCAACAATTCCACCTCAACATTAGGTATAAAATAGGAAGCACTAATCATGTCACTGATTGCTTGAGAAGACTGCCAGTCATGGCACTGATCACGGTGCTAGACTCTTATGTCCATGAGACATCTGGATGGATGCAACTCTATGAGACAAACCTCGAATTCACCACCACCTACCAAATGTTGGGTGCAAATGCAATTGTCAATAATTTCCATCTTCAGGATGGGTTGTTGTGTGGTATAGGCCATATCCGTGTTCCATCAAGTGAGAGAGAGAAGATGATCTGGGAAGCCCACTACAGTGGGGTGGAAGGACACTTTTGTGTCAAAAATATAGTGTCGATGCTACAAAAATATTTTTATTGGATTAAACTTCGATAGGAGGTCACCATGTATATCAGGTCTTGCAGTGCCTGTGCTATTGCCAAACTGACCACTAAGAATAGGGCATGTAAAACCCTCTTCCTACTCCTGATAGGCCATGGGAATCTGTCTCAATGGAATACATGTTGGGCCTCCCATCCACCAAGTGGAAAAATGACTGTGTTTTTGTGGTTGTTGATCACTTTTCTAAGATGGCGATTCTCGTTGTGTGCAAGAAGAGCATCATAGCAGAGGCCACTACCAAGATCTTATTTGAACGCGTCTGGGTACATTTTGGAATCCCACAAACCATTGTATCAGATTAGGATAGTATATTTCTCAACACATTTTGGTCCATCCTCTGGTCACTGCTAGACACCAAGCTCACCAAATCTACGGCCTTCCACCCCTAGGCAGATGGCCAAATCGAGGTTGTAAATCGAATGATTGTGCATATCCTTCACATGTATAATTGAAATCACCCTTGCACATGGGATGAGAGCCTTCCCTATGTTCAACATAGCTACAATTGAGTCCTTCATAGCTCAACCGATGATAGTCCCTTTCAGTTGGGGTTAGGATTCCAACCATTGGGTCCCATAGATATTGCACTTCCCCTTGCAGTCACCTCGACCATCTCATATCCTACTCCAACTGAAGCTGACAAATCCACCCGGTTCATTGAGAGGATCGAGCACATCTTCCAATAGGTTCAATATATCCTACAAAGGTCTAATGACAAGTACAAATAGCACCATGATCAACATCTGGTGCCACACAAGTTTCAGGTGGGCGACAAAGTTTGGCTGCACTTGAAGAAATAATGCATTACACGACCCCATTGAAATATTCTCCCACTTTGTTATGGGTCGTACACTATCACTAAGGCCATGGGGAATAATTCTTTTTAGCTCGACATTCCTCCTTTCCTTGGCCTCCACCTAGTGTTCAATGTGCATCTCCTTCGCCCTTATTTCCCACCATTATTGGACACCTTAGAAGTAGAAGAAAAACTCACACCAACAGATATCAAACCCAAATTCATACAATAGTTATTGTGGACACATATATCAAGGGCACTCGACAACAAAGGATCCAACTTTATCGAGTCGTCAAAGCAGGGCAACTCTTGCACGAAGGCAAGTGGCTCATTTGGGGCCAAATTCAATAGAAATTTATTCATCTAATGGGGGACCTCAACACAATTGATACCATTACTTACTAAGTATGGATAATTTATACATATGGATATCGGTGTCCACCCACCTTTTCCAACTGGCTCAAAATAATTTTCTGACAATTTTGGCAATTTATTATTTTTAGTAGTTTTAACTTTCGGGGCCATTTTGAGGACCTAAATGAAGGTTTTTAAGGATATATATCCTAAATGATATCCAAAGGTATTATTGAGACCCAAAAATTAATCTCCTTGATGATACCTTTCCAACGGGCTATCACACGCCTAAAACGAAGATCATATGCAAAAGTTACGACCCCGGGAATTTGATGTACTAACTTACCCAAATAGGGCCCACATGACTTTTGGCGCTTCATATCCTAGGGTTAGGTTTTTGGATGTCTAGGGTTTTTAGCCTTCTTGTTTATTTTAAAAAGGACTCCAGAGACTCATTGTAATATTCTTCTTTCGAATGTGCACAACCTTCACATCTCTTCTTAGAGATAAGCCACCACTATTCCAACAAGATTGTTTTCACTGCATTTTACAGTTTCAACTTATTTCGTTATTGAATAGAAAACCAGTTCTACTGTACTTATGTTATTTTGTGTTAAGCACCAGTTAATAATATGTATTCATTTCCTTCTTCTCTTAAAATCCAGATCAGAAAGGTATCGAGAATTGGCAGCAGTGGTTACATGAGATATATACTAGAATATGTGCAAGAATGAAGTGCGCACTAAGATGGGTTGGTACATAGGTAAGAGAACCTCCAACATTTTATGGTCATAATGATTTCGAAGAATTTTTAATAATTTTTGAGTTATAAGTATAGGAAAATCAAATGTTACCAATATTATATATGTCCTTGAAAGAAACACTTGCACATTGGTGGGGAACTCACAAAGAGAATATCAACAATTGGTATCAATTCAAAAGATTACTACACATCATATTTGGTGCAGAACAAGAGAAGAAATATATGGAGAAGTATGATGGAATAGGAAAAACCAGAGAACATATAGACATATGCATAACCCAATGGAGAATAGTACCACCACGGGAATGGCCACATCACTTCATTCATACATTAGAAGGCATTCCAATGAATTGGTATACATAATTGGAACTACTCAGAAAAACTGCAAATTGGGAGGAGATGTAGTAGAAATTTGTCATTACATTTTCATTTGAACATGAGAGCATAGAGATAGATATATCAATGAATTTTGTAAGATATATGATCCTTTAAGAACATGAATTTGAGTTTGTATCATCCTATCAAAATAAGAAGGGACATAAATTCAGGTAATTGCTACATTGTTACCACGTCGCAAAAGATGACCCAACAGAAGAAACATTGAGCAATATTCATATAATAAAAGTTGAATGGGAAAGAGAAGTAGGAGGTCCATAGTCGTAATTGGAATAATTTATTGCATCATTAAGGATAAAAAAGGTAAACATTGAAACAAAAAAAAATCCCAAGATTTCAAGTATTGGTGACTATTGGGACAACCAAACGGTGGAAAGAATAACATAGTTATTGCATGAGTATAGTGATCTATTTCAAACAACATTTTCATAGATGAAATGGGTAGTAGGAGAACTTGGAAGGATGAACATCCCTTTGAAACCATATTCCAGACAAGTAAGATAGACACCCTCTAGGTGGAATTTGGTGTATAAGTAGAAAGCGAAGGCAAAAATTGATAAAATGTTAGAGGTTGGTGTCATAGAACTTATTGAAGAATTTGAGTGGATTATCCCTATGGTAGTGCAAGAGAAGAGGAAAGGGGGAATAAGGATCTATGTATACTTGAGGAATTTGAATTATGCTTCTCTGCATCATCCCTTCCCTACTCAATTTATAGATGAAGTGTTGGAGAATGTAGGAGGACAAGAAGCATATTCATTTACTGATGGATTTTCACGATAATGCTAGATCAAGATAGGACCAAAGGATTTTCAGAAGACAAAAGTTTGCATAGAATGGGGGTTATATAAGTACATAGTGATGCCTTTTGGATTAAAGAATACCATTTCTATCTTTTCAAGAGTAGTAGTAGATGTATTTAAAGACTTTATACATAAATTTTTGGAGGTTTACTTGATGATTGGACAATATTTATCTTATTGAAGGATCGTGTGGAAGTTCTAATATTGATGTTAAACAAGTGTATACAATGTCATATTCCTTGAACATTAATAAATGCATGTTCAACACACCTTTTGGAAATTTGTTATGGTATGTGGTGTGTAAAGAAGTTATGTTGGTTTATAATGTGAAGATCATTGTCGATGTTAATTTAACACCACCTAAGTCAGTGCTACTATAGGAAGTTTATAAGGGGATATGCACATATTACTATGCCCATGAAAAAATTGTTAAACAAGGATGCTAAGTTTTAGTGGAATGATGAGTTCCAACAGAGTTTGGATATCTTGAAGGAGAAAATGGAGACAACACCAATTTTAGTGTTTCCATATTTGTCAAAAGAGTTTTATGTTCGTGTATATGCCTCTTCAATAACACTTGGAGAAATATTGACACCAGGAGAAGATGATATAGATCACCCTATATCATTTGCAAGAAGAAAGCTTACTGATTCATAACATAATTACAATACAATGAAAAGAGAAGGTTTGTCTATGTTATTCACATTACAGAAGTTCACACATTATCAGTTAGGCCAACATTTTAATATGTTTACAGGTCACTCTACTCTTAGATATTTAGTGAACAATCTAGTGTTGGGGGAAAGAATATGCAAATGGTTGTTGTTATTTCAGGAGTTTGATTTTGAAGTAGTTGTGAAGCTTGGAAGATTGAATGCATGGTGAGATCATATGTCCAGGATAACTAATGGAGAAGAACCAAGTAATTTGGAGGATAAATTTATTGATGCACAACACTTTTTTAGTACATATTGCTGATGATTATTTTGTTGGCATTATTGATTTTTTGGGTACAATTTTTTTCCCAAAGGAATAAAATACTGCACGAGAGAAAAATTTCCTGGTTAGAGCTACAGACTACCAACTGATTGCAAGTCACTTGAAAAAACTTGGTGAAGAAAAAATTCTAAGGAGATGTGTGATGGAACATGAACAACCTATTATATTAGTAGAAGCACATGAAGGAATAATTGGAGGAAATTATCTAAGGAAGGATATTGCACAAAAGATATTCCACATAGGATTATGGTTGCCAATAGTTTCAAAAGATGAAAATGAGTATTGCTAGCATTGCAATGTCTGTCATAGGGTAGGAAATCCATCCAAGAAGAATGAGATTCCAATAAAACAATAGGTAACTTTGATAGTATTTGACAAATGGGAAGTAGATTTTGTAGGACCAATTAATCCACCGGCTATAATATTAGGAGAAAGGTATATAATTACAACGAAAAAATATTTAACTAGATGGGAAGAATAAACAAAAGTGAAGGATTGCAACATAGAGAGTGCAACACACTTCCTATTTGAACAAGTGATTACAAGGTTTGGATTCCCTAGAGTTTTGACGAGTGATCATTCGACTCATTTTATCAATAGTACCATCCAGGAAATGACAAAATAATTTGAGATAAATCATCAAAAGATCACTCCATGCCATCCTCAAGCCAATGGAATAGTAGAAGCATTCAACAATATATTGGAGAATGCCTTAACCAATATTTGTAATGTAAACATGGATGATTAGGATTTGAATATTCTAGTAGTGGTATGGGCCTATAGAACTACACAAAAGATGATTAAAGGTCAGACACATTTTAGATTGGTGTATAGACAGGAAGTAGTATTTCCTTTGGAATATTTGATATCAATTGTGTGCATTGCAGCCATTACCAACACGAAGAAAAGAGGCATAGTACAATAAATATTATATCACTCATGGAACTAGTGGAATACATTTTCATAGCTAGTTTCCATCAACAAGTACAAAAAGAAAAGGACAAATCTTGGCAGGAAAGACATATAAACAAGAAAAACTTTAACGAAAGATATTTGGTTCTCCTTTATGAAAAAAAATATTTGTAGCACCCAGGGAAGTTCATGATGCATTGGATAGGGCCTTTTGAGATAAAGTTTATGGCATATCGATATGATGTGCAACTGTAGGATTTAACAGGCAAGGATGTTCAAGGATTGGTGAATGGAAGTCAACTGAAACTGTATAGGGATAGTCGACCCAGTAACCCTCAGTAGTTGCAGTGCAAAAAAGTAGAATTATACATAATGTATATAGTAGGAGTCAAAAAGAAGAAAAAGGAAGAAAAAAATGGAAAAAGTGAGAAAAATAGAAAAATAAGTAGTAGATGGATAAGTGGTAGAAAAACAACTAGAGGATACAACATGCAAAAAAATATATTAAGTGGTATGATAGAACCTGAAGAAACTACACGATGGAAAAAGATGAACGCAGCATGCGAGGACAAAGTGCGACAGAGAAAAACAAAAACGATGACCATAAAAGTTGAATATGACATAGCATTTATGACAGGTCTTATAAAATAATAAAACTTGTAAATCAAGACTCATTGTGACTTGGATAAGATAAGAGATAAGTAGTGGAAAACTAAGTATGATAAGGTATCCCTGAAGTATTCAACAATGATTTAGAGTAGTATTTTTAGAATTTTGAAGGATGGCGTCGCCAAAGGTTGGATCTCCCAGTAAAATGGTAAGGAAGACATGAAGGGTTGCGAAGTATGTAAAGAAATAAACTACAAAGGTATAAAAACCTATTCATCTAGAAGGAGTTATCGATGTGGATGTAATCCCATTACCTGTTGAGGAACCATTTAGTCCAGAATTTGTCAAATAGAAGGAAGTAGTGACTAAGAATATGGATGTGGATCGAAGGGTTGAAGAATAGAACCCGACAACAGAACAAAACCCTACACAAAATTTGGTTTTTGTAGTGTTGTAGTAGATGAATGGAGAACATGACAAGAGAAAAGAATCATAAGAGCCTAGGGAACATGCCAAAGCAGCGCAACAACTTGTTTCATAACCCACACAATAGACAAAAGAATAGGTATAGGTGGAGGATGTTATAGGTCAACCAAATTTCAACATAGATTAAGAAGAAAAATAAGCACATCAAGAGGCATGACCATAAACTATGACTAATAAGAAGAAGGGAAAACAACCAATATAGAGGTTTTTGTGCAAACAGAAAAAATTCACAATAGAACTACCATGCATACCTGAAGGAGTCACAATCCTAGCTGGTATATTAGAATGTGTAGAAAAACTGAAGTATGCAAACCATTACATTCAATATAAGTACAAGTTACATGAGGTTGCACCACATTTATTTATGGAGAGAAAAGGAAAAATTTCATTAAGAGTTCCAATATTAGAGCCAAAGTAGTGGATCGCATGGTTGTACAATACAGGGACAATGAACTTATTAGAAATACCTAATTTTGGATGTGGTAAAGATGTTAAAATGTTTTCCCAAAAATCATTAGCCTTGTTATATGGAGGTATTATGTGGATGGATAGATCAATTCCAATAGATGTAGATCTGATTGCATAAATTACAGGTCTACCAATAGATGGAGAGAAGCTAGGAAAATATCTAGATGACAAAACTAGGGAAAACACTTTGGCAGAAAATATGAAGAAGAAGTATAGTACTAGCAGGGGGTCAAGGGGGTTAATAATCAGTAAGATCAGTGAACCTGCAACAATATTGGAAACTAAGTTGGTGGATTTTAAATTTTTGAGGAAATGTCGCATAGAATAAGCACCAACATGAGTCATATCAGTAGTCGTGCATTGTGCGAAAGGAGGCTTACTAAGTTGGGCCCCATATTTGTTGAATTTATTTTTATATGACTACAAAGATGAAAAATACTTGGGAACAAAATTACACTATTCATTTTTTATCATACTCATAAAATTGGTGGGTTGGGGAGAACCCAAATACAATGAATTTTATCCAAGGCCAGGAAAGTGGCGCCCATAGAGGTATGTAACATTATGGAACACCTCAGGCACAAAACAAAGGAAGGATAATCCTAATATATTTGCTATGTATTTTATGAGATGCAAGAAAAGGCGGCTAAGATAGGGAGGATACAACCATAAGTGGTGGAAGAGCATCAAGGAGTAGCAAAATTTAATCCTTCTAGACCCAATATGTGGAATCAAGAAAAAAGGGATCCCAGGAAAGAATGGTTACAATTAAGGTACTTTGTGATAGCAAAAGAAGTCAAATGGGCCATGAAGGACTGGTTGGATGAATGGGAAGTACCAATAATTCAAAAGAAGGGATCAAAGGGTAAGAATCCTGTAGAATTTGGGACGTTGCAGAAATCAAATAGTCCCGCAACAAATACTAGGAAGGCTGCAAAGTGCGAAAAATAAATAGGAGGGAGTCTGACAACTATAAAACAAAGACAAAATAATCCCTCGATGCAGGAGAAGGACAATGTTGAAGTAATCAATGTAGAGAATGATAAATATCTTCTGAGATAGGAGGAACGAGGAGGAGGAGATGTCCCAAAGATGGACATACCAACGACTACAATGTAGAAAGACAATATGTTGATGAAGAGGACCGTGTTATAGGAAACATGCCAGAGAAAGAAGATGAAGGCGCACAAGAGTGTGCCTGAGTTAAAATTGACAGAACATGATGCAAACTTTGTTGCCGAAAAGTACAAGACCACGTAGAAGAAACACGGTATGATGTTGAAAAGAAGTGATAGGAGATCATCCAGAAACTAGTAGAAGTTAATGAAACATTAGCACAACTACAATTAAATACAATGCAACAGAAGGAAAAAGAACAACCACAACTCACTGTTAAGGAAAAGATAGTTCCTACGTAGGAGAAGGTCCATATTATAGTGTAGAGTAGTGAATTTTTTTTTATGACTCAGGCTATGTTTCATATCGATGAAGAAACAATGGAGAAAAAATTGAAATATATATACCACTTGGACTTGGAACTAACCAAGATCCCAACCAAAGAATTGTATAAAATTTAAGTAAGCACCGCACCAGAGATACAATCAAGAGCTCGCATAGATGTGACAAATTTACAAATGGATAAGAAAATAAGTGACACATTGAATATAAAAATCATCTAGGTGCAGGTTGAAAAGGAGGAAGTGAAATAACACATTGGTATGATAGAGGAGCGTGTAGAATAAGTATTCAAGGCAATCCTAGATATCGCGCAAGAAGGGAAAAAGTTACAAACATAAGAGAAGGTGGAAAATATCATGCAACCCATGGAGAACTATAAGAGCCACATCACAGAGTTCATGGTGTTGCTGCAACCAAGCATGCCAACATAGGTCATATCACAAAGAGTGCAGGAGGAGACATACCATAAAGCAAACATTGCATAGAGATTCAATGAAATTGTAGAGTTATATGATATAAGTTCACATTTATGGACTCATCTACAGGAGGATGAAAAACTACATGACTTAGACAAGAAATAGGAAAGACTAAACACTGCAGTGAAGGACTTGAAGGAAAATCATAAGACAATGATAGTACAAGATAGAATTATAAGTGTGCAGGAGTTGAAAAATTTGCAGGCCTAACTGAAGAATATAAAGGAAGAAAAACAGTCTATCTAGGCTCAGTTGGAGCCACTGCAAGAAGGTGCAGAGGAGATGCTGACATAAATTGATACAAACAAAGTTTAGGTTGAAAAGATCAACATGGATACTGAAGAAATGATGAAGGATTATATCGTCGCACAAATTGTGGAGTCTGAAGAAAAAAAGAGTATACATGAAAAATATCGAGTTGAAGACATTTCAGGCAGATTCTAGGATTTGGAGAAATCAATAAATGTTGTAAACAACACCTAAGTGGATCAGGGGTCTATTTGTGTAAACTATTTTTGGGAAATGCCCAACAATTTTGGAATAAAGTTAAAATTGGGACGAGAAAAGGAGCATGTTCTAGAAGATAAGGAAAAGAAGCATGCCACAAGGTAGGAATATAACTGCATTGGATAGTAATGAAAAGCAGCGCGAGGAAGAGTAAAGTCAAAGGAAGAAAAAAGGAGAATGCGATGAGGAAATGGTTGGATCATGGACCAACCCTACGTAGGTGGTTACAATGTGGAAAAACCTAATCAAATTAGGGTTATGGTTTTTGTCTTTGATGTAAATGGATTTTACCCATTTTGGTACTATAAATATGTATTGTAATATCTGAGGAGATCCAATTTTTTGTGTGTGTTATGAGTCAGAGTTACTAGTGATTAGTTTTTGGTTGAGAGATGTGGAGATAAGATTGAGTCATATTTATGGATTGTAACTGAGGGTCAGGTTGCAAGTTGTGGTGCTTGGTGTGACACTGGTAGACCTCACATACGTATATATATTTCTGATGTACAACTCACAATGCAGTGACTTGATGAAGATGAATAAAGCAAAAGATAATGATATATATTTTTGGACGTAGTCCAGGGGGGTGAAACATGGTAAAACATTGTGTATTTATGTTGAATTATTATTTTATATGTTGCAATGTTTATTATGAATGAATGAATGAATCTAGCAATAGTAAAATGCAGTGTGCGCTAGATTAAACATGATATTTACTGTAGAGATAATGTTGATAAATGAATATGGTTATATAATAGTAAATATGATGAATCTTCAACTAGAAAAAGTATGCCTAACATCCCCATGAGAAACATCCCTTCCATGACTACAGACATCTGGGTCTGTTGACAGGCGAAAATGACCGTCCGTCAACTGGGAGAGTGGAACTGGTCCGGGGTTGTCTAAATAACCCAAGCCGTTTGGTATGGACCACCCTGACGAGTTTAACGTCTCCGTTGGCCGCCCTAAGGTCTCGTAAGGAAACCAAAGAGAAGGTTGATCTAAGTTAAATGATCTAAACTAAGGAAACTAGAAACTAATAAAAACTAACTAAAACAAACTAACTAATTAAATAAAAGAAATTAAACTAAAACTAACTATACTAATCTAACTACTAACTACCAACTATTCTATGTCTACAAAATACTAACTATGATCATAATAACTCAAATCAACTACTTAATTACCAGTTATAATCATTCCTTATTCACAAAATTACATTATAGACAAATCGCAGATTTGATTAAAACCTGTAAAACTCATGTGTTTGCTGCCCAAAGACAGCCAAGAACCTATTTTTGTCTTTTTGTATTTTATAAAACAGAAAGGAAATTACTTGCAATTAAATAATCTGATCTAACTAAACCGCTAATT
Organism: Picea engelmannii; assembly: GCA_009831015.1. Lineage (NCBI taxonomy): Eukaryota > Viridiplantae > Streptophyta > Pinopsida > Pinales > Pinaceae > Picea > Picea engelmannii. The sequence goes on along the minus strand of ML778602.1, from coordinate 66,837 downwards.
AATTAAAGCTATAAACACCTAACTAATTAACCTGGAAACGCTCCAAGTTTGTTCTGTGCAAAATGACTTCTAAGCTGATTGGAGGAGGGAAACTCACACCAGTTAGGCCTCTAAGCTGCTCGGAAACGATCAGTTAAAATGCTTCCTGAAGTATTATTACAGAACAAACAAGACATAAAATATTATCATAACAATTTTCTGATTATAAACTTCTGCAAAAGGGGAAACCTATTATACACCAAGCTTATATATGACAATTCAAATTACGAAGAAGACAATGCTATCATTCACTAAGATGAATTGAGAATTGTTATGTCCTTTATAATTTAGGAAGAAACAAGATATAGATAAAGAAATAATATTATATCATTTGCATGTGATTCAGATAGCTAACGCAATACCAAACCATGAACAAACCGATATACAAAACATAGAACAGAGTGTTGATATATTGAAAAGCGGAAAGCTACAACAAGACACCAATTCTGCTCCAGCTTGAGCTAAAACTCCATATCCTTTTCTCCCCAAGTCAGAATTGTTTTATGATTACAAAATCATGAGTTTAAATAAGTTTTCACAAGGTAAAACCTCCTTGTGAGAAATAGTAAACAGTTTTACAAAATCTGGGAATAATCCCAAAATCTCTAAACTAAATAACTAAAAGCAAGTAAAAT